>JAYRBT010000156.1:19661986-19707876 GCA_036023395.1 Myiotriccus ornatus
GGCGGAGCTCGGGCAGCGCGGCGGAGCTCGGGCAGCGCGGCGGAGCTCGGGCAGCGCGGCGGAGCTCGGGCAGCGCTGCGGGCGGCGGCGAGCGGGCGGTGCCGCGGGGCGGGGCGGGGCGGGGCGCTGCCAGGACTCGTCCCGCCCCGTCCCGTCCCGGCAGTGCCGGTGCCGCCGCCGCCGCCATGAGGAGCCGGAGCAACTCGGGCGTGCGCCTGGACGGCTACGCTCGCCTGGTGCAGCAGACCATCCTCCGCCACCAGGTGCGGGCACTGCCCGGGAGCGGGGGGCGGGCCCGGGACCCGGGCGTCCCGCCGGCCCCTGGGCAGGGCAGTGACCTGGGAACGGTGTGTCCCCTCCGCAGGACGCGGTGACGGGGCTGCTCCCCGCCAGCGCCGACCACCGGGATGCCTGGGTCCGGGACAACGTGTACAGCATCCTGGCGGTCTGGGGGCTCGGCCTGGCCTACCGCAAGAACGCCGACCGGGACGAGGACAAGGCCAAGGCCTACGAGCTGGAGCAGGTCGGGGGGAGCACGGCCCGGGCGGGGCTGGGGGCACCCGGGCGCTGCCGCCACTTGGGGCGGGTCAGCCTTTGGAACAGCCGGGCCAGGGGCCCGGAGGCCGCGGGGGGGGCGTGCAGTGAGGGTGAGGACAGGGCTGTCCCCCGGCGCGGGAGGCGATAGGAAGGGGTGTCAGAACCTGCTCTTCCCGGAGCACCCTGGAGCCCAGCCAGAGGGTCCGGCCCTCTGGCTGCGGGGTGATCTGGGGCCACAGCCGTTCTCCTAGGGCCTGGGAAGCCGTGTCCTGCAGCTGTGCCCTCTGTCCCGCTGCATAGCACAGCAGCTTGGCCCTGCTGGCAGGCCAAGAAATCTTCCCTCTGCTGTTGCCCGGGGAGCAGGGGCTGTAGAAATGTGAGCAGAGGCTCTGGTTACAGAGGCCGAGCCCTGCAAAGGTCAGCGGCCAGCTGAGCCTGAGTCAGGGCTTATGGAGATTACCAGGGCTGTTTTCCTTGTTCCTGCAGAGCGTGGTGAAGCTGATGCGGGGACTGCTCCAGTGCATGATGAGACAGGTAGGTGCTGGGGAGCACCTCTGGTTGTCAGGTGGTCACCTTAAAGCCCAGCTGTGCCACAGAGGCTGTCAATCCTAGCTGTACCAGCTCTCCCCAGCCTTCCCTGATGAGCAGAGGGAAGGCCCCCTTCCAGCAAGTCTTGAAATAAGTTCTGAGTGAGCATCTGTCCCTGGCTGCAATTGAAGTTCCAGTGCTGTGGGCTGGTGGCCAGTGGAGCCTTTGCCAGCTGCTGCCTGTCTCGTGGCCTGGCTGGCACTAGGACTCTGCAGCTCTCCTTCCTGAGGGCATTTGGGGTGACCCTTTCTCTCTGTGTGGTGCAGCTGTGGCATGGGCCCTCCACAGCTGCAGCCCTGCACTGCAGTGGCCACTCACTGCCTTGGTGAGCAGAGGGGCAGCCCAGCAGTTGTGGAATTTCTGCCCCGCCAGGCATGGCTCCACATGCTGGGCTCCTAGCACAGGGCAGCCCTTGGCTTGGGAGATGTCAGGCTTCTCTGGAGGCAGGATTCTATGAACTCCTGCATGCCTTTGCCCTTCTCAAGGTGGACAAGGTGGAGGCCTTCAAGTACAGCCAGAGCACCAAGGACTGCCTGCATGCCAAGTATAACACCCAGACCTGTGCCACTGTGGTGGGAGACAACGAGTGGGGTCACCTACAGCTGGATGCCACCTCCCTTTACCTGCTCATGCTGGCGCAAATGACAGCCTCAGGTATTGCTGTTGGGGGCTGCCATCTCAGCTTTGAGCATGCTGGTCTCCAGGCTCTCCAGAGCCTCAGTTTGGGTGCAGCTTCCTGGGTGCCAAGCTGCTGCAGTGGCTTCCCTGACTCCACTGCTTTCTTATGCTCGCAGCACCCACAGTGGGTTTGGGCCTCTTGATGTCCACCTCTCCAAGAGCCCTCATTTGTCTGAAACCCCAGGGCAGCCGTAGGGGTGGGATTGGAGATGGGAGTCAGCCAGGACATGGCTCCCATCGGGCAGGCATGCAGTGGGGAGGAGGGATCCCTGGGTTACTGCAGCCCCGTCCTGGGAATACCTGTGGGCTTGGAGTGGCTGATGTGAGTTCTTCCCTCTGCTCCAGGCCTCCACATAATTCACAGCTTGGATGAAGTCAACTTTATCCAGAACCTCGTGTTCTACATTGAAGCTGCCTACAAAACCGCGGTGGGTGGCGCACGCTGGGCAAGGGGAGCGTGCTCTGGTGCTGGAGGTGTTGGGCTAGTGTCCAGGGGCAGCTGTGGATCCCCTCTGAGCCCCACCAGCACCTCCTGGAAGCACTGCTGATGGGTGGGATCCAAAGGCTTTCTGGGTGTGTTGTGAACCAGTGCCTGCTGCCTCTGCACAGGACTTCGGGATTTGGGAACGCGGGGACAAGACAAACCAGGGCATCACCGAGTTGAATGCCAGCTCTGTTGGCATGGCCAAGGTGAGCTGGGGAGAAGTGCTGGCTGGGGGTGGGGAGCACCAGTGTCCCTGAGCTGCTTTTTGACAGTGCAGGCTGGGCGTGTTGAACTGTTGAGGCTCAATGCCCCATGCAGTCATAGTTTCCTGGAGAGGAAGACTCTTCTCCTTGTGCACTGGGATAAAACTGTGCCTCTCTAGCCTGAGTTTTGCCTGAACTGGGAGTGAAGAGTTAATTGGTGTGGGTGGCAGAAATGTCCTGTTGATGTCTGGCTACCCGTGGCTTTGGAGATGTGGTCCCATTTTGACCAGAGGTGTTCTGCAGCCACAGCTCTCAGGGTTCAAATTCTTTTAAATTTGGGCAGTGCATTACACACAGGGACTGGCATGGGGTGAGAGCTCTTACAGACGGGCAGCATGGTGGAGAACGTGCTTCTTTGAGTCTGCTTGCAGGCTGCCCTGGAGGCACTGGATGAGCTGGATCTCTTTGGAGCCAAGGGAGGCCCGCAGTCCGTGATACGGGTGCTGTCGGATGAGGTACAGCACTGCCAGGTGAGACCTGTGGGGCCGTGACACCACTGCAGGAGGAACTGTGATGTTCTGGGGTTGTGGTGTGCCTGGCCTGGCAGCCTAACCACCCCTCATTCTCCTCTGCCCAGTCTATCCTCCACTCAATGCTGCCCAGGGCCTCCACATCCAAGGAGGTGGATGCCAGCGTGCTCTCTGTCATCTCGTACCCGGCGTTCGCTGTGGAGGACAGCGAGCTGGTGGAAATCACCAAGCAGGAGATCATCACGAAGCTGCAGGTGAGTGGCTCTGCCCTTATCTCACTATTCCCAGGGGACAGCTTCAGTCCAAACTATTGTAGCCCTTTTCTTCCCAAAAACATCCTCGGGGAGGGGGTGCTGGAGGATGCCCTCTCCCAGTCTCCATCACCTGTGGCAGGGATGTGCAAAGAGGCAGCCCTGTGTCGTGTGGCCCTGGCTTGTGATTGTGGTGCCTGAGCACTGGGTGAGCAAGAGAGGGGGTGTTTGGCTGGAGGAGACACTCCACCCCTGATTCTGCATTGAAGGTGCAAGATGCCTCATGTTGTGCCTCCTGCTCAGCATCTCTTTCCCTCCCTTCCAGGGGCGCTATGGCTGCTGCCGCTTCCTCCGGGATGGATACAGGACCCCCAAAGAGGTGAGTGTCCCCAGGCCTGCCACCTGCCAGCAGCAGCACCCCAGATGCAGCACAAAGGCTGTGTTGGGGAGCACTGGGAAGACAAGAGCCCTGACTAACCCCAGGGAGTGTCATGTGTCTGGACAAGGTTTCCTAAAATGCCAGAGCTCATTGCAGAGGTGGTGCTTTCCACCCATGGCCATAGCAGATGGCCAAGGACTGGCTCTGCCTCTATCCTGGGGCCTTGTGGTGTGTCTCCCTTGGACTGGGGGAAGGTGGGACCAGTGCCCTGCAGGGGAGCCCTGATGAAGTGGGCTCTACCAGGGCTGCACCAGTCCTGAGCTAGGGCTGGAGGCCTGGGGAGGTGACCATGCAGAGCTCCTCATCTGCTTCAGCTCCAGAGGTCACAAAGCTGCTTCTGCCTCTCCCAGGCCAGCAGGCAGTTTGGGTACTGCCATAGTGGCTCTCAGGAGACTTTCTGCTGCTCTGGGGAGGGAAAACTGGAAAACCTTATAAGCAACAATCTCATTTGATAACCACTGAACTAGGAAATGGTACTTGGAGGCTCTTAAATCATCACCAGTTGCTGGGCCCATAACCTGACGGGGCTCCTTTGAGCACAAGTGCCTCTGAATGCTTCTCGACTCTGCTTCTGCAGACCTGCCCATAATAGGCAGTGTGTGTGGCTGTCCCCTTCCAGAGCCAAAGAGAAGCAGCAGCATCTCCAGTCCAACACTCCCAGCGCTTGTGAGCTTTGCTGGTCTGCAGAGCCATGGATTACTTCTGAGGAACTGTGAGGCACAGGAAGGGCAGCAGTGCCTGCAGGGACACGCAGCTGGCAGATCAGACTTTGGGAGCTTGTAGCTGGAGTGCAGGCACTGTAGAAGACATCTGTTCCTTCTGTCCTCCCTGCCTAATAGTCTGCTAAGACCAGAACTCTTCCTTCTCTGTAGCAAACAGAGTTATAGCAGTTAGCAGGGAGGGTTGAGCATGGGTCCTGTGGGGCACTACGCCACACACAGCTGGACTGGGAGGACTCGGCACAGGCAGATCTTCATCCTGACAACTTCCCTTGTGTCCCTGGCACCACATGGCAGGAGGGACCCTGCTCTCTGACCCTGCACGACCAGCCCAAGCCCTTGCACCTGGCTGGCCCAGCTTGATGATGCTGGGGAAGGCAGATGCTGAGGGGCTGGGGCAGAGCAGGCAAGGCAAAGGGGACCCAGTGTGGCTCAGGGGATGTCATGCTGTTGCTGTACAACAGCACAGCATCTGGGGTGTTCTGAGGCTCTGGAGTGCTCTCCTGGGGACAGGGTAGACTCCAGGAAGGGTGAGTCTCTTCATCGTCAGTGCAGGGAGCTTGGGAGGGGGGTGTCTGATGGAGAGAACAGAGGATGGAGATGAAACTGCTTTTCTGCTCTGTCTTGGCCATTGTCTGCAGAGGAGGCATGGGAGGGCATTTGAGGCTGGGGTCTTGGGAGGAGGAGGAACCCTGTCAGTTTAAGGGGATCCTGCTGCCCACTGTCTGCCTTGCTGTCACCTGCAGGACCCCAAACGCCCCTACTATGAACCTGCTGAGCTGAAGCTGTTTGAGAACATCGAGTGTGAGTGGCCTCTCTTCTGGGCATACTTGATCATTGATGGGATTTTCAGTGGAAACATGGAGCAGGTAAGGGGACTGGGACCTGCTGGGGTGGTGGGAAAAAAGTTCTTGGCAGGCAAGGCGTACAGGGGAAGAATTCAGGGAGCCATGACCAGGAGCAGATTCTCTCTGCTCTCCTCAGGTGCAGGAGTACCGGGAAGCCCTTGAGGGGGTTCTCATCAAGGGGAAGAATGGGGTACGCCTGATGCCGGAGCTGTACAGTGTCCCACCAGATAAGGTGAGCGATCCTGAGCTGTAGTGGGAAGTGGGAGTGTCTCACAGAACCACAGAATATTCTGAGTTGAAAGGGAGCCACAAAGCCCAACTACTGAAACTCCTGGTCTTGTTACCAGATAATTAGGTTTTAAGTGCTTATTAATGCAAAATGTTAGTAAAGTAGCACATACACTGCATGGAAACCTCATGTGTAAAAAGTGAGGCTTAGAGCTGTTATAAAACCATGTTGGATAAAAATTGCTGGTTTTTCTCCATAGCATTTCTTGCCCCCATACACAAGGGTGCTTTGCTTACAGTCTGCTCGCTCAGAGGCTGAGTGCTCCGAGAGCTCAGGACAAGTGGACCTGGGCTGAGGAGATGGTGCTGAGCTCCTGTTCAGTGGTGAGGGGGTTTGTGTGGGCCTTGGTTGAGAGCTGTGGCCTCCTGGTGCCCAGATCATGCAGGATAGGTACTCTTCTCACCAGCATTTGAGAGCATCTCCCCAGTGCTCCTGGGGCACATTAGTCCTTCTAATGGCCTGAGCTGGGAAACCAAACGTGGTCTGAGCAGCTGATCTGTTGTCTGACATGGGTGTCTGGGGCAGTCACAAGAAGAGGGGAGGAATGTAGCCAGGCTGTTTTGGACCCTCTCTGACAAATGCTGTTGTAGGCTCTTGTTTCAAGCCTCGAACTGCTGGACTTCAAAATACAGTGAGGATGCTTCCTTCAGCATCCTGTGTCTGTGCATCCCTGCTTAACCTCCTGGCTTGTCTTCCAGGTGGATGAGGAGTACAGGAACCCCCACACTGTGGACAGGCTACCCATGGGCAAGCTGCCGCACATGTGGGGGCAGTCCCTCTACATCCTGGGCTGCCTGATGGCTGAGGTACAGTCACCCTGGGTGCTGGGGAGGGCTGTGGGGCCAGGCTCTGAGCTCTCAAGGGGCAAACACTGCCACCTGCCATGGGGAAGTTGCTACTCCCATCCCTCAGGACCTCTTAAAGGTGGGTTGTCCGTAGGCATCACCCATTCTACCCTGCCCACAAGACCTTAATCTCCTCGTACTGTTTTTTCCTCAGGGGTTTCTGGCTCCTGGTGAAATAGATCCCCTCAACCGCCGGTTCGCGACTGTCCCTAAGCCTGATGTGGTGGTTCAAGGTGAGGGAAAGGAACACTAGTCCCATACCTTTGAGCCTGGCAAGTCTGGGGTCTCTGGCAGCGCAGAATTCACAGGGGTGGCTCTGGGTGGCTCTGCTTGCAGCGTTGCTGCTGGTATATCCCGATCTCAGACCTGGCAAAGGGGATGGAAGATGGGGTGCAAGTCCTTCCATTCCATCCTGTGTTGACTGAGGGAAATAACAGCTGCTGTAGCCTCCTCTGCAGAGGTTGAAAACTGTCTTCCTGCTACTTGGTGCAGAACACTTGGGTGTAGAGAGTGTTAGGAGGGGCAAGGCAGACCTCTGCAGTGGGAACTGGTTCCCAAAGGGACCCCTGACAGCTGCCTCTCTGTGGTGTGGCACCTTGTGTGTGTTCCCAAAGGCATGAGGCAGTGCTGTCACACCCTTGTGCCCCTGTTGTAGTGAGCCTGTCCTTCCTCCACAGTGTGTATCCTGGCTGAGACAGAGGGGATCAAGGCAATCCTGAAGAAGGAGGGCATCGACGTGGAGACTGTGGAAGATGTCTACCCCATCAGAGTGCAGCCTGCCCGCATCCTCAGCCACATCTATGCCCGACTGGGTGAGCTGGACTCCCTGCTCCTGCAGCAAAGGAAGTGCAGAAGGGTCTGTCCCACCCTTGGCACTCCTACTCATAGACACTTGTGTCCTGCTCTCTGCCTGGCTGATGAGGGTTCTGCTGCCCATTTCTGAGCCTGGTAAAGCCACTCATGCCCAAGGGGAATGAGGTGACAAGGCAGTGTTGTTCAGGGTTATTCTGACAGGGATAGAGCTTTGGCATTGCAGTTCCACTTTGATCCCTATAGGAAGGACCTGGTGTGTACAGGAGTTGGCTTTTGTTCCTGTACCCAGATCTCGATGGGGGAGGCCAACCAGACCCCAGGAACAGTCTCCTGGCTGTCCCTGGTGGAGAGAACCCGGAGCTCAGGCAGGATGGCTGTTGTTGTGGGGTGGGCAGGGCTGAGTGTGAGGGGAGGGTGTGCTCAGCTCTGCACACATGTTCCCTGATGCTGCAACCCCTCGGGCATTGGGCTTGTTGTGCAGGAGCCAGGGATCTAGCCTGGGCCAAAGGAGACACCTGATCTGCTGTGATTTTAATTTGGTGGCTAATTTAGGCCACCAAAATGCCAAGTGTGAGATGGGCAGGGGAAACAGCCTGGCAGCTGCCAGGGCTGACATGAGCAAGGGGCGATGCTACGCTGCAGCATCTTGGGCTCTAGGAGTAGTCTGTGAGCAACGGGAATGCTGATAGAGCTGTCAGCTTTGGGGGAGCAGCCCTATGCAGAGGAGTACCCCTAGCCCTGTTCCAACTTCTGACATCCCCAAAACCCTGAAGGTGTGACATGTTGCAGAAGTCAGGACAGTCTGTGTGTCCCTGTTTGAGCATGTCTCTAGCTCCCTGGGCAGGGCTGGAGACGGAGTATCACTGTCACTTAGGGGCTGTACCAGCTTGACACAGGGTTCTGGGGCATCCCGCCCACAAACCAGCATTTTTCTGCTGGCCTGTAGCAAGAGGCCTGGCACTGCTTGCTGCTGCAGCCCCTTTCATTGGGAGGCTTTCACTAAAAAATCCTCTTCCTGCCCTCCCAGGCCGCAACAAGCAGATGAGCCTGACTGGACGGCCCTACCGGCACATGGGTGTTCTTGGGACCTCCAAGCTCTACAAAATCAGGAAGAGCATCTTTACCTTTACCCCACAGGTAGGTGACATTGCATGGGCTCATTCCCAGCTGTTATGTGATCTGGAACTGGGCAAGAAGTTTCTCCACTGCCTGTGTGCTCGAGTTATTCTCAGAGGTGGCCCAACACACTCTGGGAATGTGGAGCAGCCCCAGCACTGTGCCATGAGGCACCACAGTCGGTGGTTCTGGCTGTGTGCATGCATGCATGCTGGGAGAGGTGGTTTGAGCCTTCTGATGATCAGTATTGGGTGAAAATCTCTTTGCTACCCTGACAAGGACACTGGGAGGAGATCTGGATGCTGCTGCTGAGCTGTGGCGTTAGTTACTTCCCCACAGTTGCTAGTGGCCAGTAGCTGCTCTAGAAGTTGAGGGTCCCTTGCTAGACTGTACTGGCACCTGCCAAGCAAGGTGGGATGAGCTGTCAGTGCAAAGGAGCATGTCCTCTGTGTGCACAGCGTGGCTGGCCTGGCTGAGTGCCTGTGGGAGGACGTGGGTGGCACCATAAGGACCTGGTGGCTGCACGAAGGACCGCTCATGTCTCCTGCTGTCCTTGCAGTTCATAGACCAGCAGCAGTTCTACCTGGCTCTTGACAACAAGATGATTGTGGAGATGCTGAGGACAGACCTCTCCTATCTCTGCAGCCGCTGGAGAATGACTGGGCGACCAACCATCACCTTCCCCATCTCCCACATCATGCTCGGTATAGATCCCCCAGCCTGGAAAGTCGTTTGGCTATAGCAGCCCTGGGAAGCAGCCTCTGCAGGAGGAAGGGGGTGGGCAGATGTGTGACTGGCTCAGTAATGGGGACGTGGTGGGGCTGGAGCAGCCTGTAGTATCCTGTGAAGATCTTACCACTCAGAGGAGCCACGCCAAGTGGGCAGTTGGCCTGGCAGGTGGCGGGGTTGCCTGCCAGGCACTAGCGCCTGCAGCTCAATGGCTGCTTGCTGGCATGGAGTTATTCAAACTCCAGACAACCTGGCTTGTGAGAAGGCCTTCTGGGAGCAAGACCGAAAAAGCAGTTCCCCTGTAGGAGTGTTCTTGGGGCTCTTTCTGCATCTTGACTCCTCACTAAGATTGACCACCTGCTAAAGGCTTTCCTAGGCAACAGGGAGGGGAAAACAGTAAACCAGAAGGATCAAAGAGCTCTACAATGGTGTGGAGCAGAACTGGCTTGCCTGCAGCAGCTCACAGCTTCCCCATGAGCCTGGTGCTGGGAAGTGACTCTGCTCTGCTTTCAGGCTTTTTTGATTCTTCTTGTGTACTTAAAATCCTCTTTAGTGTCTTGAGTGTGCCCTTTGCTGTGGTGCCTCCTGCCCCTGACAGCAGGCCCCCGATCTGCTGCCTCGTATGAAAGGCAGGGAGAGAGCAGGGTGCTGTTGTCTGGTATTGTCAGCTTCAGCTAAGGTGAAATCCCAGGAGCCTGGAGTGCATCTTGGCCTCGTTTTCCTGGAATCCAGCCTGGACAGTCCCGAATTTCCCTTTTTGGGTGGTGCTTTTGGTACCACAGCATGTCTGTGTGCAAAGGGTCTGCCCATGGTGCCTTTGGGTGCCTGAATGCCCACCTGTCCCTGGGTTACCTTCTGGGAGCCAGTTTGAGCAGAAGAGCCTGACTGCCTGTGCCTCTTCCCCACAGATGAAACCGGCAATGGTGTGCACCCCACGGTGCTGGCGATGCTGTGGAAGCTGCAGGATGGGTATTTTGGTGGTGCAAGGTGAGTGCACCCTCCTGGGGTGAGGGCTGTTGAGCGTCCAGGAGCCCGGTGGGCAGTGCATTGGCCTGGAGGAAACAAGCTGGGGAGGACACATTGGGGTGTGCTAGGCTGTCAGTGCGCCCTGGGGCTACAGTCCCAACAGAGGAGATGAAAGAGAGGACATAGCTCTTCATGTCATCAAACCCGTGGCTGCAGGATCCTTCTAATAGCTTTTGGGCAGCCCTTCCATGCCCACCTGTGGCTGAAGGAGTTGCAGAGAGCTAAAGCAGACACTGGTGTGCATATGTGCCCGACAGGTCCATCTCTCCCTGCCAAAGGGCCTGCCCTTGAGCCAGGAGGTAAAGCCAAGGGTGCTGCCTCCCCTTTCCTCTCCCACGTGACCTCCCCATCTCTCGCCCAGGACCCAGACGGGTAAATTGTCGGAGTTCCTGACAACGTCATGCCGAACGCACCTCAGTTTTATGGACCCTGGGCCAGAGGGTAAGGTCTTTGCCAAGAGTTACGGGCTCTGCAGTGACAGCTTTGAGAAGCTGGACACCGAGGAGTGGCTGCATGGCTTGCAGATGGCAGAGGAGGGTAAGGGAGAACACGCCAGTCTCTGCTGTGGGGTGGCAAATGCCCAACTCACCCTTAAACCCGTAACACCCAACCTCCCTGCTAGCATCCATGCACTTGGGTTTTCACTATCTGACCCTCTGTCAACCTTGTCTGGAACGAGCTGCTCCAGTCTTCGTAGGGAAGAGACAAAGGATTGGCAGCTTACCTCCACTGGGGAGATGTGGCAGTGCAATGTGATGGCACAGTGACCAAGGCAGTGGGGAAGAGCCACCATGTCCCTAAGCAATCTCTGTCTTTTTCCCAAAACCTTTGCCCCTTCCCTGGGCAGAGGTGCTCCAGTGGGTGCCAAACTGAAGCCTTACTGCTGTGTAGAGGGTGCCTTGGCCCATCACAGCATGAGAGTCCCCCCTTGTGCTGGGACCATGACAGGGTGCAAGTTTTACTGTTCCTCTTGCAAGCAGGTCTGGGGACGTCCCCTCCTGTGTGACCTAGTGCTGGTCATCATCAGCCTGCCCACCATCTGCTCTGCCTCTGCAGCTCCTGCAGCCAGTGTCTGCACTGCCGTGACTGAATACTCATTTCTATTGCCCTTCTCTTGCTTTGCTTGCAGCCTCCTTACAAGCTGCATCTGGGTTTGTCCACGGTGTTTGCTTCCCCACCAGCCCCAGTGGGAGACAGGGGAAAGACCTGCCTGGCCTTTCTACCGTGTCTCAAAGATGCTGAGTTTTAAGTTTATCCTGTGGTCAGATGCTGCAGCCAGGCAGGAGGATCTTCTCAAGTCTGGTGCCTGGAGGACTCCTCCAGCCGAGCCTCCAGGCACTGGCAATGAGGCATTCCTGCAAGGGAATGCCAGGCTGCTTCAGGTGCAGTCCACAGCTCACCCCCTGGGGCTGACACACCTCCGAGTTTGCCAGCTGGAGAGCAGCACGGCTTTGCCCACTGGAAGTGCATCATCAGTTCTGTGTTTCATCAGCAGCATCTTGCCCAGGGGGCACCCCCCTCACTTTTACCTCCCAGCTGAGCAGAGACCTGGCCTCTAAGCACCCTCTTCCATGCTGCTGTTAGCATGTGGTGCCTCTGGTGCTCCTGATGTGACATTGAGAGCAGTTGGAGCTGCTTGAAGTTGGGCAAAGAGAAGGCAGGAACCATAACTCCTCCTCTAACTCCTAATTAGAAATAACTTGCAAAACTCACCCTGCCTTGCTTCTGTGCTGGAGTCCTGCTTGGAAGATGCCCTAGCTATGCTGGAGTGCTCCTGAGTGGTCTCTGCTTGGACAGCCTGACCCTGGCTGTGCCTCTGAAGGGAAAGAATGTGAGGGTTTCACTGCCTGGTTGGAGTGGGACACTCCTGTCCTTGCACAGCCTTGTACCAAACACATGATGCAGCACCATGGCTTCCTTTCTCCAGACGGGCCTCAGAGGGAGCTCCAGTTTGGCCCTAGCTGTCAGCCAGTGTCCCACGCAGCAGAGTCATGCAGGAACAGGGGTGGCCTGACTGCAGTGCTTTGTGAGCCTGGCTGCTGGCACTGGCCCCACGCTGTCACTTGGTGTGGCCAGCAAAGCTTTGTCCTTGCCGAGGCACAGCTGGGATCTCTCTGGCCCTGGCGGTGCCCCAGCCCATAGTGGCTGAACCCCCCTCTGCTGCCTTCCCTTCCAGAGGATGCCTACGATGAGGTTGCCCAGTACCTGGACCACCTGCTGCAGCACACGACTCCCCAGTCCAACCTGCCCCCCACTGCCCAGCAGGGAGGGCTGAGCCGCTTCCGAGCTGCTGTCCACACGACGCGTGACCTCATGTCCCTGGCATCCAAGGCCAAGGACCTGAACATCCAGAGTGAGTAACTCCAGCACCCTCCACACCTTCCTTTGAGCCCAGGGGTGAGGCTGAGGTGATCTGGGCGCTTTCCCAGCTGTGTGATACTGGGGTCCCCATGGACTGCAGAGCAACTGACATTATGTCCATCATGTTATTTCTGGCTGCTTCTCCCATAGCTGACTTCTCTGCAGGGACTGCTGGGGGAGCAGTGTCAGGTGTCTGTGAGGTGGTTTGGGGCATGGCAGTGATGACTGGGGTCAGAAGTGTCTCTGCCAACCTTTGTTTTTGTTTTTTTTTTTTTTTAGATGTTGGGATGTATGTCCCCAGCAAGATCTTCCAGGCATCCCAGCAGTCGGTTAACCTGCTGGGTTCACCCTGCCAGCACGACACGGATGGCAAGGTGAGCCCTGTCCCTCCCAGACTGAGCACTGCTATCCTTTCAGGTGGACCCAGAGTGTCCTTGCAGGACTGCATGAGGAAGGTTTGGTGTTTGTTGAGGGGGAATATCCATGGGTGAATATCCTTGGCTCCATTTGGGGCAGGGTGCTGGTGGTGCTAACTAACAGCACGGCTCTCCCTTCCCCCAGAGCCATGCAGTCTATGCAGAGATGAACCTGCCCCGTGACGAGGATGGCAGTGTGGACTGCAAGGCGCTGGTGGACCAGCTGCGCGTCTGCCCCACGCTGCAGGAGCAAGCAGACATCCTCTATGTGCTCCACATGCTCAGGTGGGGTAAACTCTGCATCCCAACAGCTCACTGAGCAGGGAAGGTGTTGGCACAGCCCAGAGGGACTGCTGGGGAGCTGCCACAGACAAACTGCAGTGTATAACCCAGCACCTCCTTCACTGCAGGGGGCCCGAGTGGCACACGGGGCTTGATAGCGAGCCTGGCCCCACTGTCAAGGAGCTCCTCACTGAACTGTATGTGCGGGTGGGGGAGACACGCCAGTGGGCCCTGATCCGCTACATCTCTGGCATCCTCAAGAAGAAGGTTGAAGCTCTGGATGAGGTAACAGCTGTGCAGCCAGCCTCTAGCGGGCTGAGGTCTGTCGGGGAGGAGGCAGCAGAGTGAGCAGGTGAACCATGGCTGCATCAGCTCTGTCTCCCTCTGCCTTGTGCTGAGCCTCCAGACCCTCAGTTTACAATGGCTGGGGTTAACCCTTTCTGTCCCCAGGCCTGCACTGACCTCCTGTCTCACCAGAAGCACTTAACTGTGGGGCTGCCCCCAGAGCCACGTGAAAAGACAATCTCCACGTGAGTGTGGCGCCTCTCACTCCACCAGAGTGCTGGGCTGGGTCTGGATGTGAGCCTGCTGCTCTGGGGTCCATGGGCAGGAGCGGCCCTGGCTGTCTGTCCCCAGTCTGTATCTTTCCTCTTAGGGTTGTACAGACCAGGGGCATGCAGGGCTTGCTCTGCTGCCTCTCACTTGCTCTACTGTTTGTGCCCCAGCCCGATCCCCTATGAGGAACTTGTTCACCTCATTGATGAAGCCAGTGAGAAGAACCTCAGTGTGTCCATCCTCACCCAGGTGAGGGAACAGGGTATCGGGGGGACCCCACAGCTGGGTGTCTGCCCTGCTGAGCAGCAGTGGGGTGATCTGCCTCTGCCCCTCCAGGAGATCATGGTGTACTTGGCCATGTACATGCGCACACAGCCTGCGCTCTTCGTGGAGATGTTCCGCATCCGCATTGGGCTCATCATCCAGGTGATGGCAACAGAGCTGGCGCACTCCCTGCACTGCTCTGGTACGTGCGGCGGGGAAGGCTCCCCAGCTGAGGTGGGAGCTGTGATGCTCGGGGCTCTGTCAGCCAGAAAGGAGTACTGTTAAAAATGTCCAGACTAGGATAACACCGTGCATGGAAGTGCCAACGTTTGCGGCTGCACCTGTTCTTGGGCAGCACAGGCGAGTGATTGCACTGCGGTCTCCATCCTGGCATGTGTCGGGCTAGCAGGGGGAAGAGTCCCTGTTGTAGGCAACAACAGGAGCTAGTGTATGTCTTTGGAGGATGAGCTCCTCTGCCAGTGTTGCCCCTGCTCACAGATTGTAGGGCTGGGTAGAAATGTTCCAGGAGAACTATGAGGCAGGGTACAAAATCCCAGTTTTGTTCTCTCCAGCTAGAGAAGCCACAGAGAACCTGATGAATCTGAGCCCATCAGACATGAAGAGCCTCCTCTACCACATCCTCTCTGGCAAGGAGTTTGGGGTGGAAAAGAGCGGTGAGTCTCTCAGCAGAGAGCATCTCTGGGCAAAGCTGGGTCCTGATGCAGAATGTGGTCAGATTTACGTATCCGTGTCGTCCCTCATGATCAGCACAGTTGCTTCTGCACTGCAGGGGTCCAGCAAGAAGCTGTGCTCTTCATAAGGATGGTGCTGAGCGATTTCCAGGGATCGAACCCTGTGGCTAAGTGGTCTTTGCTTAGTTTGGCACTTCACCTGGTCAGGTCTGAATTGAAGCAGTACTGTGCTGCACTCATGGATGCCTGATGCTGTTGGGATAGAGGGCGAGGGCATGCAGAGGTACCAGTGCCTGGGCAGTGACAGGCATGCCCTGAGCTTTGGTGCCCACTCCAGACCTCTCTTCCCCTGCAGTGCGTTCAGTGAACTCGTCGCTCAGCCCTGCCATCTCCATCCATGACCTGGAGGCTGCTGGGGCCACCAGACCTGAGCGCTCCGGCCTTGTCAGGCTGAAAAGTGAAATCAAACAGGTGAGGGCAGGCAGTGCAGGCTGGTTATGACAGGTCTTGTGGGTGATAAACAGCTACAAACCAGGCAGAATTGATGGAAGAGTGGGAGAGATCTCAGCTGCTTCCAGGAGGTGATTTTGGCTCTGGTCCTGCCCTGGGGGGAGAACTGGGGTGGATAAGTTAGTGGGTGGGGGTTGCTGTGGCAGTGCAGAGGGAGCATAGGGGTGTTTGAGAAGGTACAGGGGTGGGGAGGACCATGCAGTGTCCCAGGTGTGGGTAGCATCTTGGTGAGCCTCTTCCAACAACAGAACCTTCATTTCCTTCTTCTCTTGCAGCAATTGGATAAACGTAGGCAGTCTCTGCCTGGGAGTAAGGTGAAGCCCCCCTGGTCCTGCAGTCTCAGCTTTTGCCCCTCATGCCATGCACCAGGACAGCTTCCCCACATGCATGACTCAATGAGCTTCCCTCAGCTGCTGCAGAAATGAATTGCCTTCCCCTCTGTAGGCAGGCTCAGGGCTGTTCTATTCAGGACAGGGAAGGAGGCTGGCTGCCTGGGAAGAGGTCAGCTCAGCTTAACATGCTGTGGGGGCCCAAGGCTGGCACTGCCCCACAGGAGCTCCCCTTGGAGTAGGACCTGCTGTATTTGGATTAGCAGGAAGGAAGGCTTCCCTAAGATGGGGGTGTACTGCCATTACAGCCAGCTGGGAGATGTGCTGCAGACCTTCTGTGGCCAAATACATTCCATTACACTCACAAAATCTGCTGAGTGGCATGGCACAATGCTTCCAGTGCCACGACGAGTAGTGACCCTGCCAGATAGTTCACTGGATCCTACCTGTAGCCTCCCCAGCTATTTGTTCTCTGGGGGAAGAGGCTTCTGGTCAGCTACAAATGCCAAGGACCTCCTCATATGTCTGGCATGTGTCCACAGGAGTCCTGAGCTTTAGAAAGGGTCCTGCCCTCAAATGGAGCTTGCAGGGAGCAGGCTGATGCAGCAGGTTTAGGGCCAACTTGCTGCAGTGCGAAACCTGATATTGCAGAGGGTTGTCTGTGGGTAGTGACCTTGCTAGTGGCCCTCCTGTCTGCCTAAGACTCAGTCCCTGCCCATGCCAGCAGAGCAGTAGCAGCTCTGCTCCTGTGCGCAGGCTGGCACAAACCCACCTCTGATGCACCCCACCAGCATGTGGGGCCCCTCAGCTGCTCCATACCCTGGTACAATCCTTTCCCTCTGATGGTAAAGTGGGACTTGCCACAGCTTTCCTCTCAAAACTGCATCTCCAGCTAATACAGCCCTGGGATAATTGCCCTGTGACCTGAGCTTGATCTGTGCTGCTGCTGCTGCTCCACTTGCTGTGACCGCTGCCCTTCTCTGGCATGGTCTGATTTCCTTCTCTCCCTTTTTCCTTCAGCCCCTCAGTTTCCAGTCCGTGGACACCAGCCTCAAGTCCTCTCTGGTAACCTGTGTTTGTTGGCTGCATGCATGGGGGTCTGTCCTGTTTGTGACTGTGGGAAGGAGCTGTGCTCCGGGGGTGCTGTGGGGAGCTGGGGCTGTAGGGTGGGCTTTGCTAGGGGCAGGGGTGGAAGCTCTGTCAGACTGGAGAACCAGATACTCTTGAGCAGCAGCAGGCTGCACTCTTGTGGGGTATTTAACTTTGGAGCTGTCTCTGTGGTCCTTGTTTTGTCTGCCCAGTCTGCTGGGCATGCGGAGCTGCTGGACAAGGACTCCTTTTCAAGCATGCTGGAAGACCAGGGCAGTACGGACAGCCGGCAGGGCCAGTGGCAGCGGAGGCGGCGGCTGGACGGGGCCCTCAATCGTGTCCCTGTGGGCTTCTACCAGAAGGTCTGGAAGGTCCTGCAGAAGGTGAGTTGGACGTCCAGCTGGTGCCTCTCCTGTGGTCCCAGGCACCAGCCTTGCCAGGGGGACTTAGACACTAGGGGCTGCTCCCTGATATTGTGTAGATACTTGGTTCATGGACAAGGCCTGCAGCTGGCCCTGGAAAGCTGGGGAAGACCTGGAACTGCTTCATAGTCATGTGGGACCTACCTCATCCTGTGCCTTGCAGAGGGGAGCATTAGCCAGACAGGGGCAGAGCTGGAGCCACAGCTGAAGGAGGTCCAGGCACAGTTCATGCTCAGCATGGTGAGCCAGGGAGCAGAGCCCTGTGCAGGGGCACTCCAGCTGATGCTGAACTGATGGGAAAGGAGTGATGCTGTGCAGTCAGGAGACAGAGCTGGGGTGTGTAGGTAGCACACACCAGTGCTCAACTGAGTTGATGGGCTGGACCTATGTGTCTTAGCGTGGTGCTTCTCCAAACCGTAACCCTGATCTCTCCTTCTTGTTCTGCAGTGCCATGGCCTCTCTGTGGAAGGCTTTGTTCTCCCGTCCTCAACAACCAGAGAGGTAGGAGGTTCATGTGAAGGGAAAACAGGGCATGTGGGTTGTTGTTGGATGCTGGGTTGCCCTGGGTGAGTGCCCAGTGTAGCTCAGGATTTGTGCTGGTGATATGGTGCTCTTGGTACACTTCTTTCTACATCCTCATAGATGACCCCAGGGGAAATTAAGTTTGCTGTGCATGTGGAGTCTGTCCTTAACCGTGTGCCTCAGCCAGAGTACAGGCAGCTGCTGGTGGAAGCCATCTTGGTGCTCACCATGCTGGTGGACATGGAGGTGCACACCATCGGTGGCATCATAGCTGTGGAACAGATCTTGCACAGAGCCAACGACCTCTTCTATGAGGAGCAGGTAAGGGCCAAGCCTCAGCCAGGGCTGCTGGCTGCATTCCCCACAGCTGCCTCCTCTCCCCATTGTCTTCATGGGGCACAGCAAAGCTGTAGTGTCCTCCTCCTACTGCTCACTGTCGGCTTGTCACACCTGCGAGTGCAGTGGAGTGTGCTTGGGGTGGAAGCTGGTGACGGGGTTGGCCTTATTCTAATGTTGGCTTTCTCCTTCCCTGTCCAAAATCCAGAAAGCCATGGGTGCTGATGACCACATGTTGGAGAGGGATCCTTCGACAGGCATCTGCATCCTGCTGTACGACAGTGCCCCGAGCGGCCGGTTCGGCACCATGACCTACCTGTCCAAGTCGGTGGCCTTGTACGTGTACGACTTCCTGCCCACAGACGGCTGCTCCATGCAGTAGCTCTCACAGCTCCTCACTGGGTTGCAGATGCTGTGGGAGGGTTGTTTCATACAGCTTGTAAAGATGCACACTAGGTTAGTTTGCAGGCAGCCTGCGTGGCCATCTCTCCTCCCAGCCTTGGCCTCTTGGTGGGTGAGCAGCCCTCTGAGGAGCCCTGCAGGAGGCACGTGTCCTAAACTGACCTGTGCCTGCGTGTGGCCTGAGGAGCAAGGGAAAGGCTGAGCTTTGAAGCCTGCTTGTGTTAGAAGTGTCTGTCTGCATGGCTCCTCCTGAGCCATCACCCCCAGAGGGACCTCTGTTTGAGGCAGTTGACCAGACCTGTGTGCTCAGCACTGCAGTGCTCCCTGACCAGCTCATGCTCTCCCTGCCTCCAGCAGGTTTGCAGTTTTTAACGGTGTTTTAACTGTGCTGCTTTTTATTCCAATCTGCAGGACTTATACTAGTGTAGGATGGAACTCTTCCTGCTGCTGGAGTAGCTTTGCTAGAGAAATAGGGGATGAGGCCTGAGCTTCTGTCCCAGCGCACCCAAAATCAAAATGATCCAGCCCAGCCACAGCTGTGCTGCTTGGAAGTAGGCAGCCCATCATCCTTCCATCAGGGATCCTGTGTGGGGAGCTGGGGAGGTTGTGGCAGCCAGGATCCCTGTTGCCACCAAGATGTGAGGACAGGGCTTCAGGCTGGCTGGGGCATGCCGGTGGCAGCCCCTCTGTGCCATATACTTGTCCCTGGCAGCAGTGCTGGTGGCCAAGTCACAGTTTCCCGAGTTCACATGTGCCTTTTGAAGCAGCTCTGAGCTGGCTGCTTGGTGTTACCTGTGCAATCACAGCTGTGCCCTTAATGTTCAGCTCTGGCCTCGGCCCCAGCTCCCACAGCCTGGCACAGGGAGGGGTGGGGACACAGTGGGTGCCTGCCCCACTCTATCCTGCAGGTGCAGCTCTGAGCAAAGATCCCTTTCCCCTTTGAGGAAGGGGGATTGTATCCAACACCACTGTGCCTGGGGCTGTGCCAGCTGTCCTGTTATTGAAAATCTGAAATCATGGCAGTGACACCAGCCACCAAGCCATGTATTAAACAGACTAGGTCTGTCTTTTCCAATGTCACTGCCCACAACGGGAGGAACAGAGGAAAGAACCTGTGTTTCGGAATCATTTATCAACCATCCCCACACCCCGAAGTCTGTTTTGATTGCCCTTGGACTACGTGTGGTGGCTTCATTGCAGACCACATGGAAGGCCAGCAGTGGGTAACAGTCCGAAGGCTGAACCAGGCTGGGAAGTTTCCTAGGGCTGCCCTTAACCTGGGCCTCAGGGAGGCAGCAGACTTCCCTGAGAGGACTGTCTGTGTGGCATATTGGACCCTCTGTGCCCCTCAGAAAGGAGTCACCTACAGCTCTCACCCATCTTTGCTGTAGAGGTTGCCAGGGTCTGGGGGGTATCACAGCCATGGCAACATCTCTGGTGTAGATGGACTAACCTGCACCTCATCCATTGCCTGGCCTTCCACGGCCACAGCTTCATACCTGCTGTACAGAGGCGCAGGGAGAGGTGATGTGGGCAAAGAGGGGATTTGCCTCCACCTTTCCTTTATTCCTGCCTTCACCTGACAGGAGAGGATACAGGATCCACTTGAACCTGTGTATTTTTGGGTGGCTGTTCCTATTTCTGTCAGGGAGGGCAGAGCCTGGTTCCAGCAGCCTCTCTCTCAGACTCCCTTCTGCTCCTTAACCTTTCTACATTCTCATAGCTCAGCCCTGAGACTGAGCAGATCACTGTCCCCCTGGCCACACCGAACACAGCTGTTCTCACCACTGCCATTGTTCCCAGGGAAAGGCACAGGCACTCCCTGCACCCAGAGGCTTAGATGGCTGCGTGTTCTCGTGGGAGCTCTGTCAGGGTGGCCCCATCCACTGGGCCGAGCACAGAGGCTGTGGTCTGTGCCAGGTGGATGCCAGGATGCCATGGCAGAGCTCCTTCTGAGAGGGTGACGGACACCAGCTCAACTTGCCCCTTCAGCTGGGAGGGTGGCAGTGCCTGTGCCATGTGCCAACACCGTGCTCTGCCCACGCTGCCCGCAGCGCCCCCGGGGCGGCTCCAGAGCCAGATGTTTTCCTCTGTGTGTTCCTGTGGTTTTCGATTTCCGGAGGCTGGTTTGGCCTCCAAGCCGGGGAGTGCTTTCTGGAGGCACCGGCTGTTGTGTACGTGTTGCCGATCCCTCCCTGTGACCCCTGCCCCGCGCACAGGAGCCTCGATAGGCCCGATCCGCAGCGCGGCTCCTCCCTCCGGCCCGGGGGACCCGCTGGGAGCTGCCGGGGCTCGGGCACCCCGGGCAGGGCGGGCGGTGCGTGCAGGGCTCGGGCCTTTTCTAGGGAGTTAACAACGTTTTTAGAGAATAAACACCACCCCGAGCCGCGTGGGGGCCCCAATAAAAACGTGTCTAACAGCGTGTGCGGCCTGTCCTTGCCCGGCCGGGCTGGGGGGGAGGAGGGCGGCGGGGCGGGCCTACAGCTCCCGGCGAGCCGCGGGGCCGGAACCGCCCGTGCGGGTGCGCCCCGGCCCCGGCCGTGCGGGCCCCGATGGCGGCGGCGCCGCCGGTGTACGTGTACAGCCCGGAGTACGTGGAGCTCTGCGACTCCCTCTGCAAAGTGCCCAAGCGGGTCAGCGCCGCGGTGGCGGAGCGGGGGGGGGCCGGCACGGCGGGAGGCAGCGGGGAACGGGCGGCCCCGGCGGGAGGAGTGTGCGGCCAGAGTGGGGAGGGCTCGTCTGTGCCCGCACATTTCCCCTGGCAGCGCGGGGACAGCGACGTTGAAGCGCCGCGCTTCCCCCGGCTGTGCCTCTGCCCGGGACACCGGGAGGCCTCTCACGCATCCCTGGATGCCCTGCCCGGCCCCGGCTCCGGCCGCTGCTGGGGGCAGGCACAGCCTCAACTCGGCTGCGAGTCCTTCCTTGGGTCCCCCCCGCCGCCCCGGTTGCTGCCCCTGTGTCTCCTCTCACAGCCGTACTCTTCTCTTTAGGCCAGCATGGTGCATTCGTTGATTGAGGCGTATTGCTTGCTCGACCAGATGAAGTAAGTGCTCCCGTTTTCTGTGAAGGGATGTTTCCATCTCCGCTAACGTTTGAAGGTGCTGAATAACTTCAGGTTTCACGCTGTCCCTGCTGGCAGGGAGCCCCCACAGTGTGTATTTCTAGAATCTAAGGAAAATGCTTGTTTTGCTATGTGAACACGGTTACGGTGGTGGGTGTAATTCGTGGTTACTCTCCTGGTCTGGTGGAGCACAGATTTCCTTGTGCCTTCTCTGCAGTGTCTGTCACCCCCAGGCTTGGAGCTCAGAGCAGGGTGACAACCTTGGTGCTGCTCCAGATCCACTGCTCAGTCAGTGCTGATGCTGAGAGGGACCGTGTTGCTTTGCTGTGTCGTGATTGATCTGGGAGACTCCTTGTGAGGTCTTGGTGCTGTTCAGGAGAGAAGACAAGGTGAAATCTGGGGCAGAAGAGTGAGATCCCTCCTGCCCCATTTGGCTTTTGACACTGGAGCATATGAAGAGAAGAAAAAGAACGGCTTAGCTCAGCCTCTTTATGTTCTTTAAAAAAAAATCCTGTGCTCCAGTTCAGCAGGACCAGAAGGTCCTATTGGGACTTCTTTTTTTAAAGAATTTTTTTTTTCTAGCCATTTTTGCAGAGTATGCTTGGTACCTGGCTGCAGGTACCATCATGGAGCAGAGCTGAAGGGCTGTTTGCATTGGCATGGGGTGGGAAGTGCCTGGCACCGGGACCAGCCTGGAGCTGGGAGCTTCCTGAGGTCTTCCCATTCTTTCCTGTGCTGTGCTGCCCATGTGTGTCCCCAGGGTCTGAGGTTTGGAGAGGGTTCAGTTGTAGGATTTATTTAGGCAGACTGGCAAGCACCCAAACCCAGGAAGGTGCTGGGAACAGCAGTGGTCTCTGCTTTAATGCAGGTGTAGGTCAGGGCACATGAGAAGTGCTGTCTAGCTCCTGACCAGGCAGGGTGAGGTCCTGCTGCAGCGGCTGGGCCTGAACTTTTCCCTCTGTTAGTGCCCCTGTATGTAACCAGAATGTTGGATCCACTGGGGACTGCTCATACTGGGAGAACATGCGGAAAAGTGGGAAAAACACTTGAAGCAAAGTAGGAAGGTTAATGTAGGCAGCACCTGTAGGTGTTCTTCCCTGGGCTGGGCACAGCAGGCAGTGCCACTCTGGGATCCAGGCCAGCTCAGCTGGGTGTTTGCTCACTTGAGTGGCAGTCCAGTGCGAGGGGAAGAGGGATTTTTGTTTGCTTTTACCACAGTAACTGCCAAAAGAAGGATCTTGGGTTAAAAGGTAAAGCTGAGCATTCCAGCCAAACCCTAAGCCCTCTTGTTCTGACATACTCCCTTCCTTCTGTCTGCCTAGGATAGTGAAGCCAAAAGTGGCCTCCATGGAGGAGATGGCAAGTTTCCACACAGATGCTTACCTGCAGCACCTGCAGAAGGTCAGTGAGGAGGGGGATGATGACCATCCGGAGTCTGTGGAGTATGGACTGGGTAAGGATGTGTGTCTTCAGTGACCTTAGCTGAGTGTCAGGACCAGGATGCTTTTTTTACTGGAGCTGCAGTTAGATAGAGTGGTGAGCTCAGGCATGGGTCCCTTCCATGGGGTCAGCCTTTCAGGAACAAGCAGTTCCTGCATAGGCCCCCTGCAGAGTCACAGGTCCTGCCACCAAACCTGTTGCAGCGTGGGTGCCTTCCATGGAGTTCCAGCTTTGTTCAGGCACACTCCCCTGCTTCCAGGACATAAGGTCTTCTAGGGGCTGTAAGAGCATCTGCTCCTCGTGGACCTCCACGGGCTGCAGGAGCACAGCTTGTCTTACTGTGGTCTGTACTGTGGGCTGCAGGAACTCCAGTGGTTGGAGGACCTCATGCCCCTTCTTTCCTGCTGACTTTGGGGCATGAAGGATAGTTTCTTTACAGACTCTCACCTCTCTCCCACGTGCTGCACTGTGGTTTTTGCCCTTTGTTGGATATGTTCTTCCAGAGGCTCTGCTTGCAGTGCTGATGGGCTCAGCCTTGCCCAGAGGCAGGTCTGTCCTGGAGCTCTGTCCAACATGGGGGCAGTTCCTGGTGGCTGCTCACAGAAGCCACCCCTGCAGCCCCCCCAGTATGAACACCTTACCAGGCAAACCCACCACAACTTTATTCCCACTCAGGCCCCCTGAATCTGCTGTGTGAGTCCAAACCTGACAGCTGTTGTGAGGGTTCATGCTGTGGCTTTTGCATCGTGTTTGGAACAGAAGGTCAGAGCCACACTTCAAGAAGATGGCTCAAACAAAAGGAATGTGCTTCCCCTGGAGGAAAAGGCTTGTTGTGTCTGACACGTGGACTCTTACCTGGACTTTTACCTGCAGGTTATGACTGTCCAGCCACTGAAGGGATCTTTGAGTATGCGGCGGCCGTGGGAGGAGCCACCATCACTGCAGCCCAGTGCCTGCTGGACGGCAAGTGCAAGGTAGCAATTAACTGGCCTGGAGGGTGGCATCATGCAAAGAAGTAAGAAAATAATCTCTTCCCTTGTGTTTTCTCACCTGGTGTCTGAACCCCGCTTCCTAGCTCCCGGCTCCCCTGCGAACCCTCAGGGTGCGGCGATCCAGCTGGGAGAGAAAGCAAGGTGTGAGGGAAGGCAGGAGGCAGAGAGGGCAGGGCAGAGGCCTGAGAGGAGGCCAGTCACTGACCAGTGCTGGTGCTGTCATGGACAGCAGGGAGGGTCTGGAGCAGGTATACTCACAGGCGTCCTGCCATTCCTTGATACTTGGTTATCTCCAGCAGTTCAAGCGAGAAGGGATTTTGTGAGGTCCATAGAGAAGCACTGTGGAGAGGCAAATGATTGATGCAGCTTGGAACACAATGGCAATGTGGCAACATGTTGGCCAAATTGTTTTGTGTGGCTTTTTTGGTTTCTTAATAAGATGTTTGAAACAGTGCAAGACTGACCTCGGGTTTCCCCACACTCCTTGGGGGCTGTTTGCTCTGAACTCTAACGTCAATAATGATCTTCCAGCACAAAAGGAGAGGAAGTAAAAGTTTTGTCCCTGAATCCTGTGGTTCTGTAGTGGTAAAATAATTTGTTTCCGTCCCATTTTCCATGGATGTATATTTTATTCAACTTGCGTCCCCCATCTCCCAAAACATGGGGCCTGTCTGCAGTGCAGACAAGACAGTACCCTTCCTTGTCCACAGCCAACTGGCCTTTGCAGTGCTGTTCTGTGTCCCTGGGGAGCCCTAGGAATTTGCATGAACCCTGTGTCTAACCTTGAGAGCTTGAACATGGATGTGCAGATGCCTCTCCGTGCTCCAATGACTTTTCTGACCTGGCAGAGGACCTCTGGAGGTGTAACAGTGGTGTGCCAGCTGGGTTTTCGTCCTCTATACCCCTGGGAGGTGGAGACTTACAAAGTCAAGGTGTCAGCGCTGAGATTGGTGGTACACTGGCAATGTTCATGGACATTGTTTTCGTAGGGATGAAGCTTCTGGCTTCTGTTACCTGAATGATGCCGTCCTGGGGATCCTGCGGCTGCGCCAGAAATTTGACCGTGTCCTTTACATCGATTTGGATTTGCATCATGGGGATGGTAAGGCCCAGCAAAGGCTGCAAACAGCACAGCTGCACAGACCCAGGGGGAGGAACGGGAGAAGTTAAGGCCCGTTGGCGCAGCAGAGCTTCACCTGCTGCCACAGCTGTGGCTTTGCCTCCTTTCAGTGCAGTTGAGTTCGCTCAATCCATTTCTGCCTTGTCTTGCTTTATGAAGTTGCCCTATGCTGCTCTTCAGACCTCTCTTGAGGGCAGGAGTCTTGTACCTAAAGCAATAGACAGTGTTGTCCCAGTCTCCCATCCTGGCAGAGCAGTTGCTGACAGGGTTTAATTATTTAATGCTCCAGTGCAAGAGGGAAGCAACCAGTAGTAAACGGTGCTTTTAAAAGAAGGCTTGATGCTATAAAACTGAAGCCAGAGCTGACCTTGCTGAAACTGCTCTCTCCTTCAGGAACATGATTTCAACACCATTTAACATTTCTCACTCTTCTAAATTTTATGGTGTGTTTCATTTTGCTCCATTTTCTCCCTGCATTTGGTTTCTGTTAAGTTTCCTGTTACTTCTTTTTCCCTCCCCCCCCCCCCTATTTTAATGTGTCTTTAAGGAAAAGAAAAGGCATGTTGAACCGCAGCAGCACTGAGAAAAAGCAAGAGAGAGCCTGATAGCACTGGTTCTGATCAGAGCCAAGCTCTGGCCAAGGCAGCCCTGCTCGGATCCCTCTCCCAGCCTTGCAGGCCGAGCAGCGCAGGCGAGTGCTGCTGCCCTGGGCACTGACGTGAGGTATCGAGATCCGTTCAGTACTGATTAGCATGAGACCTGCCAAACTCATTTCAGTTGTGACCTTTGCTGCAGTTGAACTCGGGTCTCTGTGAATTGAGAATGGATTTATGGAGTCACATCCTGCATTTCTGCTTCGCTCATGCTGCTCCTGCTCTGCTTGCTGCCCCGCGTTTGTCAAGCAGCTCTGTTTGTGTGTTCAGGCTCTGTCACTTATATGAATGATGCATGAAAGCTGTTTTTTCTTTCCTGATAGGAGTTGAAGATGCCTTTAGTTTCACCTCAAAAGTCATGACTGTTTCTCTGCACAAGTTTTCACCAGGATTTTTCCCAGGCAAGTCAAACGTGTTGGGCAGAGGAGAGAACTGGGTCCCTCCCACCCTCCTATCTTGGTGGTGGCAAGTGGACTTCTCCATTAGTGTGCCAAAGGTCCTGGGTTTCAGCTCTCCTATGAGACATCCCACACATCTCTTGCTACCTCTCTGCTTTCCCTCGTAACTGGGGTGTTTCTGTTGCACAGGCACTGGTGATGTGACAGATGTTGGCCTGGGGAAAGGTCGCTATTACAGTGTGAATGTGCCCATTCAAGATGGCATTCAAGATGAGAAATATTACCAGATCTGTGAAACGTAAGCCCTCTTGCTCCAATACAGCTTGCTTGGATGGGATTTTAGAGAATAAGACACTATGCAGCTTACTAGTTTTAATTATTGTCCTTTCTTAAGGTGTGCCCCTTCCCCTCTTGCACCCTTTGATTGCAATGACCATGGATCATGAGAGTTCTCAGAGGTCTTGTCCTGGTCCTTAAGCAAACTGAATATACAGAGACATTTGTGGGTGGCTGGATACCCTCTGCCACAGGTCAGCCTTGTGTGTCTAAGGAGAGACTGAGAAGGCACAAGTATTTTTCAGCTGTGGATTTAGGGCTAGAGGTTTTTCCTTCAAATAAGTGCTCTGAATCCTGACATTCTGTGGGACATATGCTTGGGGTTTAGCTAAAAGTGTTTTCCAAGCACCCTCTGTTTGTGCTGGAAGAGTGAAAGGCTGAAGGCTGAACATGTGACGGTCCTGGAGCTGCCTCCTAGCAGGCCCCTCTGTCACTCAGCTGGTGATGGACCTCACAAACTGTTGCCCTTGTCAAAACTGGGCTGCAGGGCTTGTTCTTTTCTAGGGGAGAGGAGCCTCAGCGCTGGGCTGCAGGACACAGTGGTCTATCCACCTCTCAGCTCTAACATTTGAGGGCTGAAACCGTTCCAGACTCGTAGGGCAGTCATGCTGAGGCCATGCTCCTGCTGGCTTGTTGATGCTTGCCACTGCTGGGGTACAGCAGCCCTCTTTTGTCGGGGAACATGCTTCCAAAAACCAGCTCTGGGGGCTGAGAGGGCTCAGGAGCCTGGTCAGGAGGAACCTGCTGCATGCATTCACAGCTGAAGGACATCATAACCTGCCTAGATTCCCATCTGTGTATAACTAAAGCTTCTACAAAGAGATTTTGAGATGTTGAGTTCTGTCCAGGCTGGGAGGCAGTCACAGGCCTGACTGTGGACGTCTGATTGTCTGAGAATGATTGCCTACGCTTCCCAAAACCGTGGTGGGCTTGAAGCACAGGGCTCCTTCCAGTGCAGGCTGACTACACCTTGCACAGTGCTTTTCCTCGTATTTTTGCCTCAAAAGCCACATGGGAGTGAGAAGCTTGCCAGAGCCTTCCTCTGTTTGTCCTGACCCAGTGAGAAGTGTCTGAGAGTTCAGGATTGTTGTTTTGCCTGATCTTGATCGTGACTTTCACAGGGGAGAAAAGCCTCTGGATTTGTCTCGCAGCCAAAGGGCAGCTAGTGCAAATGTGGGGTTTGATGCTACCACTAAGCTGATGAGGACTAGGTCCCCCTCCCCAACGTTATCAGTGGTGCTTTTGCCTTCATCAGCCTGGTGATGATAAGTTCTCTGAGAGCTAAACTTGCTGTGGGAGAGTAGCGGGGGCAGAAGACTAAGTGGGAGCAGAGGGAATGTGACTGGTACAAGCTGGGTGGAAGCAGAGAATGCAGAAACCCCGAGAGGCCCTGGTGGATCTGAGGGACCAGGGCTGTGCTGCCAGCAACCCTCTGGCATTAACCCCCACTGCTCCTCCTCTCCCCAGCGTGCTGAAGGAGGTGTACGCCGCCTTCAACCCCGACGCGGTGGTGCTGCAGCTGGGGGCCGACACCATCGCGGGGGACCCCATGTGCTCCTTCAACATGACCCCCGAGGGAGTGGGCAAGTGCCTCAAGTATGTCCTGCAGTGGCAGCTGGCAACTCTCGTCCTGGGAGGAGGTGAGTGTGTCCTGCTGGTCTCAGAGAAACATGTTTGTCCTCCTGCAACCCTTCCTCGAGTGCCTGCCCTCGGGCTCGGCACTGGCAGAGGTTTAGCAGGGTGACTGCTGGGCAGTGGCAGGAGGGCACGCCATGGCACAGTACTGGGTCCTCACACCTGAAATCCTTGATACTGACAGGTGCAAGTCTCAGTCCTGACTCTCACATCTTGTTAAAAGCTGTATGGCTCCTCTGGGGAAGAGGAAAGGCCGACAAACTGATCGTGACTTCTCAGTGGCACCTCTCATTCCCATCTCTGCTCGTCAGCCCTCCAGTGCTTCTCTTTAAAAGTGAGCACTGTGTTCCCAAACCTACCTTGGGCACCTGGCAATGGATGGTTTCAGTTAGATTCAGGCAGGGGCTTAGGACAAGGACTGGCTGCTTGCAAAGTACAGCAGGGCTCTGATACCCAGTGAAAGCTAAGGTGGACTTATCTCTGCTGTGCTGCATAACCAGCTGCCTGTCCAGTGGGGAGAACACAGCACAGGCTTTATGTAACAGAGCATTTTAGAACAAAAAAAGCCACTGTGTGCCAGGGAGAGCTCCATGCCTGGAGCCGGATCAACTCTAGCTGCTGTCCTTTCTGAGATGGGGGAAATCAGGTATAGCGTTTTATGCCTAAAATTTGATGTGCCTGGTGCTCTTTGTTTTGGAAAGGTTATGAGTGTTTAATCCTGCTGTGGCCTGTCTGGGGGTATGCTGGGGATGTCACCTTTCAGACAAAAAGCTCCAAAACTTTTGTCAAAAAATGAGGGACAACTATTTGTCACTCTTGAAAATGCCAAAGCAGTGTCCCACCACTGCAGAGCGTGGAAGCATTTGAAGTGGAAAGTGGGGAAGGAGTGAAAAAAAAGAAGGAAAATCCCCCACAACAACCAACCCAAACAGAAGGGAATGTTGAAAAATACAATTTCCCTGTCTTGTCGAAGTGTTTTTCTCTCTTTAATAATTCTAGTCATCTTTCCTGAAAAAAAAAACTTACTTGAGTTTCTTGCAGGACTGCTCTTAGCTAAGGTTTCTCCTTGTGGGCTCATGTTCCATTACCATGGAGGTGACCATTTCCTACTGACTGTGAAACCTCAGTTGCCTGTAAAGCAGTTGCAGGTTGTGCTGATGAGTTTCACATTTGTCCTCTCAAACGTGACAGTGCTGAAGAGCTCACCAGCAGGTGGCCGGGCATGTGTATTTTGCTTTATGGGTCTAAGGCTGGCATTAAAAAGCAGGAAGCCCCTGTTTCTACTGCAACCCTTACACTTCCCTCCCTGCTACATGTGAACACCTCTCCTTGTTGCCAGGAGAGAGTCCAGCACATGGGGCTGGGAGCTCATGCTGGGTCTGAGATGGTGGCTGGAGGACTGACCTCTGCCCCACTGGGTGTAAGTGGGGTTCAGTTTGAGAGGTCTCCTCTTGCACACAGTGTCATTTGGACCTGGCCTCATGTAGCTAGCACGTGCAAAATGCAGATTTTGGGCACAGCTTGAGTGGATGAAATAAGCTGAGTTCACGTGAACTGGGCACATTGCCTCCACAATTTATTCCTTCCGCTAAAACCTCTCCCTCTCTCTTCCCTTTCCCCACTCTTCCCCCTCAAAATCCCAATTCTTGCTGGAAACAGGAGGTTACAACCTTGCCAACACAGCTCGGTGCTGGACATACTTGACTGGGGTGATCCTTGGGAGAACGCTGTCCTCGGAGATCCCCGATCACGAGGTAATGCTGTGCAAAACCCTCCCTTCTCTTTGCAGAAGAGCCAGTCATTTCACCTAATAATCCACACAGCGTCCTTGCCACTTAGTGCTGTTTTGTGGAGACACTTCTGTAACAAAACCACCCTCAGGCACTGATAAACGTCAGTCTCTGGTGGTTACAGAGAGGATGGGCAGAGGGACACAATGGTTGCTTAAAGAGCTCTTTAGGATGTGCACGTACTTTTGCCTTTCTCAGGACTTTAAATTTTAGCTCTGCTTTCATCAACATACAGAAAGGACCAGGTCTAGCTTTGAAGCTTTGACTGTGGGGCCAGCTGCTGTCTCAGTGCCAGTGTTGGTGCTTTTCATGTCTTGAGTGGGGCTGGACAATGTGTATTAATTTCTGTCTGGTGAATCATTTTCCCCTGACATGGGAATCCCAGTTGGCTGATGAAACTCATGGAAGAGTTTCATGGAAGAGTACCCTGCCAGGTACCTGGGAAGCCCTCCTACCTTGGGGCTGTGGTTCAGCTGTTCAACACATTGCTCTGTGTTCTGGGGAGGAATGGCCCAGGTGTTGGCACACCAAGAGCAGGAGTTTGAGATCTGGCACCCTCTCACCCTTGAGGCAGCATGAGCTTTCAGTGTATGTGGATGGACTCGTGTGCACACAGGGTTGATATCTTATTGTCAGATTCCCAGGGTTTTTTTCCTGCTGCTTCTGGCAAAGAACCACTAGTGGTTTAATAGCTTATCAGTGCCTGTGCACAGAAACAAAGGTTGGTACTTCCTGGTTTCATGTTTTCTTTGCTTTAAATAGGAATTCCCATTCTGATTAACACGAAACATGGAAACTGAGCTGTTAGCTTTTTGAGATCAGTGCAGATTCCTGACTGTGAGCAGCTTAAAGGCAGTCCCAGCTCTGCTTTCCTGCTGTCCAGCCACAGGGCTCTGCTCACCTCCTGAAGGAAATTCCTTAGAGTTTGTGGCCTGGGACAGATTGTTGCTGAAGCACTGGCTGTGAAGTGAGTAGGCTGTGCTGTTCTATCAGTCTCCAGGTTTGGCAAACTTTTTAGTGATGATGGGCCAAATTCCACACAGTTGTATTCAGCACTTGCCTCCTCCTAAAGCCTTGAAGTTCTTGACAGCTTCAGGTCTTGAGATCAAGTTACTATGAAAGAAAGTCAATATTCAGAAACCTGGCCATGAGTGTGTAGAGAAGGGCTTGAAAACAACACAGCTGTGGTTTGGAGACCCAGAAACATTTGACTGAGCATCAGTGTAATGGTGTTTAAATAGTCTAAGGATGTCTGGAAAGACCAACGTGGAATTCCTTGCACATCCAGTGCTGATGGTCCCATCACAGCAGGTTCCACCAGTGAATTGTTTGTCCTAAAATCAGGAACAGAGTGTGGACTTCAGTAAGATGCCTAATTTTTTCCCGTTGGCATAGAACTTCTTCTCAGGTCTGGCATTATTCAGTAGAATAGATAGCACTTGAATTTTGTTGACTAAAAAATCAGGTTAACCATGTGTAAAATGAGTATCAATGGCTTTCCCAAATTAAACACTGGGATAGACCTTTGACTGCTTTTGGCTGCACCATTGGCCTCTGCTTCGCAAGCCCTCGAACTGGGAAATGGTTGTAAACTCCAGGTGGGCACAGACACTGCAGAAGCACCACCTTGATGTAGTGAAGCCACATGTGGCCCTCAGGTGGAGAAACTGTTTTTTGCCTTTTTACAGACAGGTACCCATGGGGAACCCTGCCCCCAGCCTCAGCCACTAGAGGCCTCTCTGCTGACTCTCCTCTTCCCTCCAGTTCTTCACAGAGTATGGTCCTGATTACGTGCTGGAGATCACCCCAAGCTGCAGACCAGACCGCAACGAGCCACAGAGAATTCAAGAAATTCTGAACTCTATCAAAGGTGAGTTGTCCAAGCCAACACTCCTGCTTTGGGCTTCCAGGTCCTTTTAGAGAGGGCCTCAGAAGAGCTCACTGGAGTCTTTCTCACTGACTAGAAAGATGAACCATGTTCACTTGGCAGCTCATTAGTGCAGAGTCATCTGCCTCCTCCTTCCCTTGGGATTCTCAGGGTTGATGATACAGAGCTGTGGGTCCCTGTAGCCCTGTCCTCTAGATGGGCAGAGGAGCACAGGGCCTTGTCCATACTGGAATCATGGAACAGCCCAGGTTCTAAAGGATTTCAAAGATCACCTGGTCCAACCTTTCTGTGGGAAAGGGAGCCTGGACAAGATTATCTAGCACCCTGTCCAGTCACATCTTGAAACCTTCTGACACTGAGGCCTCTACCATGTCCCTGTGGAGTTTGCTCCAGTGGTTGTTCTCACTGTAAAAAAATTCCTAAAATAAGGTGAAACCTCTCCTGCTTCTTTATGTTTGCAGGGAATCTGAAGCATGTTGTTTAGCAGAGGAGGAAGGCTCAGGTTTCTGCAAGAGCATTTCCCATGGGGAAGACAGCGTATTTACGTGAGCAACTGGTGAAATTTGTGACTGCAGGGAAAATTTGGAAGAAATTACTGTTGGTTGGTTAATTTGTTTTCTCTTTTAAGAAGAAAAGCTGCTGCACCTCATGAGCACTGTGGCTCTCCCCAAGCAGGAGTGTGGGCCCTCCAGCCACAGCCTTCCAGTGCCGGCAGAGCATCCCTTGCTCCTTCCCCTTTCCATTTTTAACACCACAGAGTTTGTTCTCACAACTGGTTTTAAAAGTTTTTTAAGAGAGAGGCTGCTCACAGCTTCGAGCCCTCCCCAGCTGGAGCCCAGAGCCACATTACCTTCCTGGGAGGGGCACAGCCTCGGAGCTGCCCGCCCGGGAAGCAGAGCTGAGGGCCAGCCTGGGGCACAGGCTGTGTCTCTTACCCACAGAAAGGCACAGCCATTGTGTTTTTAACTGGGAATTTTTTTTTTAAATAAAATGTTTGAAATATTCCTCCAGCCCTTTCCTTTCTTCCTGCACCTGCCCTGCCTTGCCAGTGCTCTTTCCCACAGCATCCCCCCCACCCTGCAAGGTGGGGTCCTGAAATCCTAAGCAGAGGGGACCAGACCCTGGGGATCCTCTCCAGAGTGTTGAGGGGGATTCAGTGTGGCAACTCCTGTCCCAGGAGATCTTGGATGAACCTCCAGATGCCCCAGTGCCCCATGCGAGTGGCCACAAGGCATCTAAGCACGGGAACAGGTAAACAGGTACACAGGTATCCGGGACAGATCTCTACTCGTGCCTCAGGCCATGGAGCCTGGCCTCTGCTGCCCTTGTCCCCTCGTTCACTGGGCCCATGGAGCTTTTGTTGTGCTGGGATTTTTTTAAGATGTCCAGTCACTGTGGGAAAGCATATTTCCTGTGGCTTTAATTAGATTATGCTGGAATAAATAGCAAGATGAAGGGGCTCCCAGCCTGGCCTTGGCTTTGTTTTGCTCTCTTGTTTTTCACTGCTGATTGAAACAACAGGAAATCTGGCGTGGCGGGAGTTCAGCAGGATGTGGCTCCCATGACTGCTGACCCCCTTCCCCGCTTCCATATACCCCTGGCACCTGCTGTGGTGTGGTGTGGTGGGGAGAGACCAGTCTTGTGTGGTGACTGCTGGCAGGAGGCTGGTGCTGCCACCAGCACAGCAAAGGGTTCCAGTGTCCTGGGGACTGTTCAGCCAGGGGAAAAGTGAGGAATGAGAGAGCAGAAAAGCTGGGCAGCTACCTCCTCTGACCCACCTCAGGGCCCCACATGCTCTGTCCCTGCACCAGGCAGACTGCCCTGTGAGCTGTGGGAGTTGCTTCAGAACTCAGCTGGGAAAAGAAACAGTAGGAAACTCCAGAAGTGTCAAGCACTGCAGTACTAAATGGGCTTTAGGTGAGGTGCAGGGAGACCTGCACCTGGGGATGGTACTGTAGGCAGATTGCCCTCCTACAGACAGCTGAGAGGACTGAGGCGTGGGGTAAGGCACCCCCTCTGCCATCCCCATCTACATCTCTGTGGAGAAACAATTGGAGCTCAACTCGGTGCAAAGCAAGAAAAGTGCAAAAGGTGGGACAAAGGCTCGGAGGGTACCCCCACTGCCACCACAAACAGCCCCCTCATACCCAAATCCCTCTTCCAGTTGGCTGAGGGCACCAGCCCACATTGCCCTGGCAGCCCTGCCACCGCCTGAACCCCACTGCTGTCCCCCAGCCTGGACAGGTGTTATAAGTGTGTTCCAGTCTGGACAGGGGGAGACGAGGTGGGGTCCCAGCCAGACCAGGAGGGCACGGAGGGACCCAGCCTGGAAGGGCGGGACACTGGGGTCCGGTCTGGGGGCCGGAGGGACAGGCAGTGCCAGCACCGCCCCCTGGGGCCGTCCCGCCCCGTCCATCTTTCACTGTCCGCCCGGCGGCCCAGCTTCCCTTCGCCTTCCCCTGCGGCGTGGCCGGCTATAAATCAGACGGCGGCGGCTGCCCCCAGGGAGCGGGGCTACCCAGGCGAGTGCGACCGGGCTGCCTCTCCAGCCTCCCTCCCCGTCTGGATACCTCGCCAGAGCGCCCCCGCAGAGCCCGGAGATGAGCTCTCCACAGTCCCCTCCCCGGGGCACGAAGGACGTCGAGGTGGCGGCGATGCTGCGCTACCCCTGCGGGGCCGGGGGGCTGCCGGGGTCTCCGCCTGCCGCCGCCCCTGTGGCCTCGGGGGCGGGTTCCCCATTCCTGGCCAGGTGGCGCCTGCAGAAGCTCCGCATCCCGCACCGCACCGTGGGGCGAGCCCGGCGCCGCACGGAGCCCCGCTCGCCGCCTGCCTGGGGCCTGGGGGGCGCGGGGAGCCGCCCCCTCCAGCCCGCCCGCCCCGGCCTCATCGACTCGGACCCGGTGGACGAGGAGGTGCTCAGGGCGCTGGTGCTGGAGCTTGGCCTCGACAGGGCAGACGACCTGCCGGAGCTCCGGCTCGGCCACCACGAGTTCGACCCCCCCGCGGACCTGCCGGCCGGCTGCTGATGCTGGAAGGCTCCAGCTGGGGCGGAGGGCTCCCGCCTCACCCCACCCACCGGGACCCCGTGGGCCGGTGCTGCTGGGCGCGGGCAGCGCCCCGGCTGCCCCACGGGCCGGTGCTGCGGGCGCAGGGAGCGCTCGGAGCCCGGCCGAGGGTGGGAAGGGGCAGGAGAAGGTGCTGGGATCGCCCTGGGCGCCCCACAAAGCGCGGGCGTCACGCTGGGCCAGGCGGCTCACGCTGCTGTCTAATAAAATCTGGGAGGACTGTTCAGCTCTGGCTGTGCCCCTCTCCTTGTCCATCTCCGTGGAGGACACCGTGGGAAGCGGCCCCGGGCGGAAGGAGGGTCTGCCCCCCTTCAGCTCCTGAGCCTTCTCTCGGATTACGGTGGCAGTACCAGAGGTGCCACCTCGGTAGTGTCCCTTCGGAAATGGGACCTCTGTCCCACCCGCTGCGGGAGCGATGCTGTGGGGCCGCTGCACTGGGCTGCCTGGCGGGGCGCGGGGGCCTGGGGGTGTCCCGGGGACTCTGGAACGCTGTGGGGACACGTCTGCCTCCCGGGGGGGCGTAGCCGGGACCACTCACCCCCCTCCAAATGCCTTCGGTAGGCGGCTCTTCGGCCCCGAGTCGGGTTGGGGGGCGCTGCGTGGGGTCCCAGCTCCACCCCGTGAGGGGCTGCCGGCGAGAGGACGGCAGTGGCCCGTCACGGGTGCCACCGCTGGCTCAGCTCCCGACACCCTGTCACTCTCCCAAAGTGCAGGGGCACAACGTGGGAGAGCTGTCCCACGGGGACACCAGCGGGGACCGGGAAGGAGCCGGTCATCCTCCCCCGTGCGCCCCGACACGAGCGCGGTGTCCCCGAGCGGGATGTCCCCCGACACGAGCGCCGTGTCCCCAAGCTGGGTGTCCCCGAGCGGGGTGTCCCGAGCGCGGTGTTCCAGAGCAGGGTGTCCCCGATCGCGGTGTCCCCGAGCAGCGTGTCCCCCAGTGCGATGTCCCTAAGCTGGGTGTCCCCGAGCAGGGTGTCCCCGAGCGGGGTGTGAACGACCACGGTGTCCCCCAGCGCGGTGTCCCCGAGCGGGGTGTCCCGATCGCGGTGTCCCCCCTCGGAACCCTCCTGCCCTCCCCGTCACCCCGCAGGCGGCGCTGGTCCTCCGGGCCGCCAGGGGGCGCGTCCCGCCGCCGCTGCAGGGCCGTGCCGAGGCGCGGCGGGCCGGAAGCGCGGGCCTTTCCCGGCGGAGCGCAGCCATGGTGAGAGCGCGGCGCGGCCGCTCCCCGCCGCCATCCGCCGCCATCCGCCGCTCCCCGCGGGCCGCGGCCGCCCCAGCCCGGGGCGAGAGGCGCGGGAGGGAGCCCCGCGCCGGGGGGCGGGAGGCTGAGGGGGCCGGGGAGGGGCGGCTGGGAGGGCCCCGCGATGGCGGCGGCCCGTAGCGCATCACCCCGTAACACGTCCCGTCCTGCAGGCCCGCGGTCCCAAGAAGCATCTGAAGCGCGTGGCTGCGCCCAAGCACTGGATGCTGGACAAGCTGACGGGCGTGTTCGTGAGTGCGGGACGGGGTCGGGGTAGGGGTTGGGGTCTCATCAGGGGAGCTGCTCGGTCGCTGGTGAGCCTGGGCGGTTGGGCAGCTCGGGGGGTGTTCGCTGCTCAGGGGCTTTGTGAGCAGCCTTCGTGTTTCCCCCGTTTGAAAAGGATGCGGTGGTGGGGTCGTTGGCTGCTCTTTTTTAACCTGCCTGTTGAGCTTTCCCCTCGCTGGGGTGACATGGGCGGTGTCGGCTCTGTGAGGCTGGCAGGGCATGGGGGAAACTGCTGCGAACGCCAAGAACGGGGAGCTGTGGCCGATTGCTGCCTGTGTGACAGCTGCACTCTGCACCTCTGCCCTCGGGTTCCTTCTCTGGGGGTGGTCGGTGCTGCTTGAGCCCCCAGCAGAGTGTTTCTGCTCGCAGGCACCCCGTCCATCAACAGGCCCTCACAAGCTGAGGGAGTGCCTTCCCCTCATCATTTTCCTGCGCAACCGGCTGAAGTATGCCCTGACAGGGGACGAGGTGAAGAAGATCTGCATGCAGAGGTTCATCAAGATCGATGGCAAAGTCCGCACCGACATCACCTACCCTGCAGGCTTCATGGGTGAGTGGAGCTGGGGAAGGACCTGGGGCAGCTCTGCACTGGTGGGGGGAATGTTTTATTGGGCTGACATGATTTGGGGGGGAAGGTATTTCCCCGGTGGAGTTGAAGAAAAAATACGTGTAAGCAGTTGTTATTTAGTTTGGAATTGTGCACTGCAATGAATGCATTCCCTGTAGGCTGTAACTGCCTGCTTGATCTGTGTAAATTGCTGTTCAGTCCCCACAGTTGGGCGGTTTTTGGTAATTTGCAGTCTTATCGCAGCGAAAGATGTGAGTCTGTGGTCGGGGGAAGAGCCCAAACTCATCATTCACATCCAGAGCGTTTTTTAGCAGTCCCTGGCTCTTTTTAAACGTGAGTTAAGAGTCTTGAGTTCTGAGCTGATAACAGCTGCTGTTTTATTTCCTTCTCTGCAATCAGATGTCATCAGCATCGAGAAGACAGGCGAGCATTTCCGCCTGGTGTATGACACCAAGGGCCGCTTTGCTGTTCACCGCATCACACTTGAGGAGGCCAAGGTGAGGGGCTTGGTGTGAGCGTGGGCCCCGTTGGGTTTTGTTGGGGCAGTGGTTCCTCTTTGGCGTCTCCTGAACGAGAGCTGTTGTCTCTCTTCCCTGACAGCTGAGGCCATGCTGCACTTGAGAAGACTGGGGGCCTTCAGGGTTGGGGTGAAGCCGGTGGCGGGGGAGGTGACACAAGAGCAGCTCCCAGGTGGCTGCAGGTGCTTTTTCTGGTACTGGAGATGATGCTGCTGGCATGGACTGGGTCACCTGCACAGGGAGCTTTGGGGTGGGGGTGAGCCTTGGCTTTGCCAGCTAACAGTGATCAGAAACGTGAAACTGCCCGTGGTGTAAAAGCCTTGAACTCTTGGGTCAGTTATGGAAGTGTTACTAAAACTGCCTTCTCACCCTGGGTGCTGGGGAGCAAGTCCCACATGTATTTCCTTGACCCAGGCGTGTTGTTGTACCTGAGCTGTGAGTCTGCTCCGCTTCCTCAGGGCAGGCTGTGCAGGCGCACAGCAATGTGGAGGGCACAGCTTCCTGTGGTGTGGTTTGGGACTTCTGCACCCCCTGTGATGTGCTTTTACCTCTGACTGCCGCTCTTTGTTGTCCTGTGAGTGGCTGTGAGGGAGTTGGGGATGACAGGCAGCAGGGAAATCAGAGTGCCCTGGAGGAGAGAATACAGATCTGTCTTTGGTACTGGAGAAACAGCCTCTGCTGTATTCTCGTGGGCTTCAGGGAAAAGTGAGGGAACTGCCCCTGGTGAATGCTTTCCCTGGGAATTGCAGCCAGTGTTTGTGCAGAGGCTGAAGCCCAAGGTGGGCAGCTGCTCCCACAGCTGAGGTGTTTTCCGGTGGGGCTGTAGCAGAGGTGCAGTAGCAGCTCTTAGAGAGGCATTACTTGGGCAGGGAGCTGGGCAAGGCCCTTCCTGGGCTCATGTTGTGAGCCCAGCAGTGTCTGGGTGTTTTGCTGTGTCTGGTGGCTCTCTGGGGGACAAGAGTCCCTGGCCCATGGGCTGCTGAGCTGCCTCAGCTGAGCGGTGCTGGGTTTTGTTTGCAGTACAAGCTGTGCAAGGTGAGGAAGATCTTTGTGGGCACCAAAGGAATCCCTCACCTGGTCACCCACGATGCCCGCACTATCCGCTATCCTGACCCCCTCATCAAGGTGAATGACACGGTCCAGATTGACCTGGAGACGGGCAAGATCACAGACTTCATCAAGTTTGACACAGGTAGGTCTTGCATCCCATGTAAAGCTCTCTACCCTTCCCCAGTATGGAGAGCAGTGTGGAGGTTAACAAATGCCAGGCATATCTGCTCTAAAGTACAGAGGCAATGGTGTCAGCTTTGGGAAAGGGGTTGTTTCCAAAGGGTATCTCCACCTGGAGCTGGAGCAGGGATTCCTCCTGTGTGCTGGCAGTGGGAGGCATTGCTGTAGGGACACGGGGTGGTTCTGAGGCACCAGGTAGAAGCAGCCAGCTGGTGGGAAGATGCTTGAGCCTGGCTCTTGTAGGGCTGTGCATGGGAGCCGTAGGGAGAGTCCTGTCTCTTTGTGGTGGGAGAAGGTTTCAGTCACAGAGCTATGGGCAGTGCCAGCATGGGTGGGAAGGGAATGCTTCCTTGGTGCTGGCAGAACTGAGAACGTGGCGGGGAATGTTTGGTATGGGCCGAGAGCCCAAGTGGCAAGGGCTTCACCACAGCATCTGGTGCCTGCTCTTGTCACACTTGTATTCCCTCACCCAGGTAACCTGTGCATGGTGACTGGTGGTGCCAACTTGGGCCGTATCGGGGTGATCACCAACCGGGAGAGACACCCTGGGTCGTTCGATGTCGTCCATGTGAAAGACGCCAACGGCAACAGCTTTGCCACCAGGCTCTCCAACATCTTCGTTATTGGCAAGGTAAGCCTGTGGGGACACCAACTGGAGAGTTCTCTCCTTTTGTGGGGGACTGCTGGCTGAGGCAGAGAGCCTTGGTGTCTACTTAGGCAGCTGCCTTCCAACAGTCCAGAGCTGGCCTCAGTTCAGGCTCAGCTCCTTGTATTTCTGCCTGCTCTGTGAAGGGGAAGCATCTGCAAATTTGTGAATGGGGATGTTTTCAAGGAGAGTCCCTGTGGTTTTTTAAACCTGAGAGCTGGGGCTGAGCAGTGCTCAGACCTTGGTGTGACCTGGGCAGCTGCCCTGACTGAATGCCCCCCCAGTGCCTCTGCTGTTTTGCCATCCCTAATGGACTCTTTGTCCAGGTTGGAGAGGGGTAGCATTTTGGTTTTGGCTGAAGTGCATCCTTCATGGATGTGACTGAAGGAGGCAGCTGTAGACCTGTGCATCTTTCTCACCTTCCTGAGTGGCTTCTGCTGGGCCAGTGCCACAGACGTGTAGCTGGCACAGCATGGGCAGTGGTGGGCTTCGCTGCTTTCCCCCTGATAGGGAAAGCTGTGCTGCTATCCAGGTTTCCTGGTGTGAGGTGTCTTCTTTCTCCCTTGTTGCAGGGCAACAAGCCATGGATCTCCCTGCCCCGTGGAAAGGGCATCCGCCTGACCATTGCTGAAGAGAGAGACAAGAGACTGGCGGCCAAGCAGAGCAGCGGGTGAAGTCCAGCTTGTGCTGGCGCTGGTGCTGTCAGTGTATTAATTAAACCGATTACTACATGGCTGTGTGACTGGCTGGGGTGGGTCCCAGGGCTGGGGGGAGCTGTGCTGCCAGTGCCAGGCCCTGCTGTGCTCTCCAGAAGGGCCTGCTGGCCTGGCAAGACTCCTGGTGATCTCAGCAACTGCCAGAGCCATCTTCCAGAAAGGCAAGGAGGAGGGGCGGGAGAGCCTTCAGGCTGCTCTGTCCCCAGGAAGGTGTTGGCACAAATGTTCCTGGATGTCGCAGGGATGTGCTGGAGGAGCTGGGGACTGGGGTGAGCCAGCTGGGCTGTAGCCAGTGGTGCCAGGTCAGCTTGAGGCCCTCAGGGATGCCCTGGCCCTGGGGATTGCCCCGTCCTCCCAGGGGCTGAGCAGAGAGAAGGGGGTGCGTTAGCTCTGAGAGTGCTGGTGCTCAGTGTCCCAGGCCTGGCTGGCAGCTCTGTCCTGGGGGGCCCCTCACAGGCTGCTCTTCAGTGCCTTTTCTGTCGAGGTACAGGGTGCCAACAGCCAGGAGAGGAGGCCCCTGCGCTGGGGATTGTGTTGGTGCTGGAGCTCTTGGGAGGGACTAAGTGAAAGGGGAATGGGCTGCTGGGGACCCTGAGCACTGGCCTGGGGATGGGCTCATGCCCTGCAGGAGCCAGGGGAGCAGCTGTGTCTGTGGGAACGGCCCTGGAGGCCAAGGTGGGCAGGGGTGGGCAGTGTGCCCGGGCAGCAAGGGCAGTCCTGCCAGCTGGGCTGTGCCAGCAACTACTCCATGGGGAAGGGGATGCTGTGCCTGTGCACTGTTCAGGGCGGGGCTGCCACATCCAGGTGGACATGGGCACTGGTGGAGCAGTGCCAGTGGAGGCACCAGTGGCTGCGAGCTGGAGTGCTGGAGGCACAGAAGAGGCACGACTTTGCTTGGCCTGGAGAAGAGCACAGGGGCTCTCCTGCTCTACCTGCTGGCATGTCTGTCTGCCAAGGTGGACCAGGCGCAGATGTGCACAATTGGAAAATTAGCATCTCCTATTGGTCTTATCAAGTGTCTGTGGCAAAATGTGGTCGAGCCTCATGAAGCGTCTGCAGGCAAGTGTATTCTGACAACATGATGTCCTCGGGAAAGCTGAATGCCTGTGGCACCATCCATGTCCCCATGCCATGTGTCTCCCTGTGCTGCTCCCTCTGGAAGCTGCACAGGCTCAGAGCTGCAGCATCTCCAGGGACTTGCATGGTTCTGTCAGCGGGCACTGGTGCTCAGGCTGTCCTGTGATACACAGACCTGAGCAGCCAGAAAGCAAAAAAACCCCACATTTTTGTGCACAAAACCAAAAGCAAAAATAGCTTCATTTTTATGTTGTGGAAAAGCTCCAGAGAACAGCCAAATTTAATATTTTGTAAAGGAAAAAAAATTGTTGAAAAAAATGGGTGCAAAAAGCAACAACTTTTATATTGGAAAAAAAAAAAAAGAAACAAACAGCCGAAATTGGCAACAAACCCTCCAGTTCGGGGAAAATTCGGAGTGAAATGCTTGGGATCGGCGCTCAGCTTCCTGCTGCCGCGCGCTGACCAACCTGCGGAACTGCGCTGCGCTTCCCCCGCAAGTTGGTCAGGGGGTTGTTGAGGGCCGTGGGGGCTCTGAGGATTCTGAGCTCTGCTAAGGCTGTGGGGTCTGTGAGGGCTCTAAGGGCTGTGTCTCTCCTACTACTTCTTTTCTCAAGGCTGAACAATCCCAATTCTCTCAAGCCTTTTGTCATAACAGCAGGCTTCTTTGGCTCATCTTTGTGGCCTTTCTCTGGATTATCTGCAGCTTGCCTGTGTCTTTTTTGTAGTAGGGACCAGAACTGAACACAGTATTCTGGGTGGGGCCTGACAAGCACTGAGCAAATTGGGATTTGGTGTGCTCTGGTCCCTTGGCTGTTTGCAAAGCTGAATTGCTCAGCAGCTGGAGGCTAACAGGTGGCCTGCAGCACCCCAAGGTTCTGTGTTCTCTTGGGGGATGAATTAGTCTACCTGAAGTCGTGTGGGTGATAGACCCTCTGGAATTCCCCATATCAGTTTTGGATGGTACCCCTGCCACAGCTCTGAGCCTGCAGCCAGTAGGGCATGGGAGTAACCTGCTGACAAGTTCTTGTTGCTCAGGACAGAGCAGAGATTGGCCTGTTCTGTTTCACAGGACCTAGTTTTGCAGCTTAAAACGTAGCAGCTCAACCTTGTGATGCTGGAGAAGCCTGGTTCAAAATCTGCTGGTAGTAGATGAATGTTCTTAAAAGAATGAAGAGACTTTTTACAAGATCTTTAATGTGTTTAGTTTCTCAAGTCTGAGCTACCCCTCACTGCTTTAGCAGTATTCATTCCTGCAAACACAAGTCCCCCCTCCCAGCCACTTCAATTTCTTTCCTGTTCCATATAACTCCTTTACTCTCTCCATCAATGTCCTTCCCAAAACACTGTCACCATCCCCAGCCCACCTCAGGCTCACACAGAGTTTGTGGGAGCAAAGCCAATTCATTGTGATGTTCATATTTCAGTGAGTGGGTTACGTTGGACAGGGCTGCAGTGGAAAAGCAGCAGTGGGCAGCTGTTTCCCATTTATTCACATGTAACCTCCACAGCACTGTCAGCAGAATATTAAACAAGGTTTTAGCATCTGCTTTTTTTGGTTGGTTGGGTGTCAGCCAACTGCTCCTGAATTCTGAGATTGACTAAGTGTCTGCATATCTCATTAGCAGGGTGAGCTAATCTTTATCACTCACTGCCACAGCAAACCTCAGCAGCTCTCAGCTGCTTTGCTGAACATAATTGTTGTCTACAAGTGTTTGATTCTGGCAACTTCTGTTGCGAAGGCACAGCTTGGGCTTTCCTCTGTTTCATAGGGATTGTGGGAAATCTCCTGGCTGTACTAGACTGAAAAAAGCTGGTCACCATTAGGACAAACTGTCCAGCCCACAGCTGGATAAACATGTCATGAGGTGAGTGAGCAATCGGCTCATGGGGTTGAGCACAGGGGTGACGGAGAATGGGGTGACATCAGACTGGCATCCTGTCACCGGTGAGGTTCCACAGGGCTCCGTCTTGGGCCCTGTGTTCTTTAACACCTTCGTAAATGACTTTGGATGCAGGTCTGGAAGGGACACTGAGCAGGTTTACAGAAGATACAGAACTGGGAGGAGCTGGAAGGCAGTTCAAGGAGGGGAAGTGCCGGATTCTGCCCCTGGGATGGGGCAACCCTGGATGTATGGACACACTGGGAATGTGATGCTGGAAAGCAGTGCCATGGAAAGGGACACTGGGGGTGCTGGTCAGTGGCCAGTTGGCCATGAGTCAGCAGTGCCCTGGCAGCCAGGAGGGCCATCCCTGTCCTGGGGGGCATCAGGGACAGCATGGCCGGCCAGGCCAGGGAGGGGATTGTCCTGCTCTGCTCTGCCCTCAGTATTGGGGCAGTTTGGGGGGACACTATGGAAGATATTAAGCTCTCAGAGAGCATCCAAAGGAGGGCAACGAGGATGGGGAAGGGCCTTGATTTGAAACTGTGTGAGGACACTGAGGGCATTTGGTGTGTTCAGCTGGAGAAGAGGAGACTGAGGGGAGACCTTATTGCTGTTACAACCTCCTCAGGAGGAGAAGAGGAAGGGCTCTGGAAGAGCACTGGGCTCTGCTCTGTGGGGACCACAGGCAGGACCCAAGGGAATGGCCTGGAGTTGTGTCAGGGGAGGTATGGTTTGGATCTCAGGAAAAGGTTCTTCCCCCAGAGGGTGGTTGGCACTGAACAGGCTCCCCAGGGCAGTGGGCACAGCCCCAAGGCTGCCAGAGCTCCAGGAGGGTTTGGATGATCCTCTGGGGCACATGGTGTGACTCTTGGGGGTGGTCCTGTGCAGGGCCAGGAGTTGGACTCTATGATCCTTGTGGGTCCCTTCCAACTCAGCAGATTCTGTGATTCTATGATTCTGTGAAAATGAATGTGCCTTTTCTCTGGTGAAAAAACCTCAAAACATTTAGCTTGCCTCTCTGCTAGATTTTAAACCATAGTACAGAACTGAATACAGTATAATCTTGCTGGTCCAAGGTGACATCTAGGTAGTAATGTTTGTATTCTGGGTAGAAACCCCAAAGACATCCTAAGAGGTCACCATTTGTGGTGGGCTGCAGCTCCTTGAGGCTTCCTCGTACTGGTCAGCTCATTCTCAGCTCTGTCATTGCTGGATGTTCTGGTGAGCAGAGGCTATTCCGGGAGATCACCAAGCAGTAAGGAAAAGGAAGTGGATAAAAATAAAAGGGCAAGATGCCATCTCACAAGCCCCACAATCAAACTGGCACCTTCTCTCTGCACCTGGTTCCGTGTCCACCCTGCAGTGACCCGGGTGAACACACTCCCTTCTTACCAAAAGCAGAGCTGTTTGGAAACAAAATACCTCTTGTCCATGTCACAGTGAAGGCTCTTCCCTGCAGTACATTTACTAGTGCTTCACCCAGTCTACTTTTAAATAATGTGCTTTTCATCAGTTAAGAGGAAATAGCAAAGGTGAAGTGTATTTTCTGTGCTGACAGTGACTCTGCCTTCGTAGGGTCCTCTGATCAGTCTTATTCTGTCCATTGAAGTGGCACAGTTTAAATTCCACTGGGGATGAGTAAAGTCCAGTCACTGAAGAACAAAATCAGAACACCCTGCAGTGTAATCAACTCTGCTAATTTAAATATAAGTCCTCCGGAGGGAATTTAAATCTCAAAATCTTCCTGAATCAGCTGATCTCCTTTCAAGTAGCAGGAAGATTTGTACCACTACTGTTTCTACACACAAAATGCCTCTTGGCCATTCAGATTTTGAGATATTTCATTTTCAGTGGCTATAATTCTGCAAGGTACTTTCATGTTTTGTAAAATGTTCAGACACTTTGCAATGCATGATCTGTGATATAGAAACTGTCTTCTCCCATCAGATATTTCCTGTAGGCAGGAAAACACTTCTGAAAAGAAATGAAGACAATATCGAATTCTTTCCTGCTCATTGTTCCAGAAAAGCACAATCTCAGACCTAATGGTAAGACAAGATCCACAAAAGAATAACTCTTTTTAAAGGAATCCTGTGTTAATAGAAGTCGGCACCTCAGTCTCTACATTCACACATTCCTGGGTGTGGAAATCAGGACTGTCACCTTTGGAGACATGTCCTGTTCTTCCTGGTAGTGGGAGGTTGAGGTCTTTCACAGATCTACTGACATGTAATGATTCTCTTTGTTGCCCTGCTTGTGACTGTCACAGCACATCAGATTCATTGCCAGCTGAGGTAAGACTTGTTTCATAAGTCTGACAAGAAATGCTGAAGTGTCTGAGGTGCTTTGGGTAATTCATCTGAGAAAGAGGGTGAATTCCTTGCACAGGAAACATGTTCGTCTGCTGGAAAGAGCTACAGAGGCACAGCTGAAGGGAGCACACACGTACAGAAGAATTCCATTGCCACTCATGTGTCATATGGCCTGACATATCCAGGTGAGGGATGCAACTGGCAAACTGACATTTCCCTCAGGAAATGCTCTGTCCCTCTTCTGGCTCCCCCATTCATTGGAAAATATTTGATAATTAAATCACTGCAAGGGCAAGTGATGTGTTGTTTTAATTAATTTGATAATTCAGCCTAAGCCCCACCTTTCTCTTGCACCAATGAAAATAGCTCTGTTCACAAAAGATGAGCTCCAAACCTGCCTGCTTACCCACACAACCCCTTTCCTAATGAGATGGCAAAGCACAGCTTTCTTCCCAGCACAGGGAAACAAAAAACATGCTTTCCAACAGAGAGGTCCTGGTGACACTGCTGTAAAGAAGAGAGAGATATTAACTTCTGATTTCTTACTCTTTTTTTCCATCACTCAGCTATGCTTCCTTTTCTTTAGTGGGTTTTTCTGAAAGAACTGAGTGAAGTTTTAATAAATGCCTCTTTGAAGAAGAGCAGAGTCCAGGTCTGCTTTTTTCCTGGTAGCTGGAGGAGTTGCTCTGTAAGTGTCAGTAGACACTTTTTCCCATTGCATAGTCAAGAGACTCCAGAGGGATGCAGCAATGGCAGGCA
>JAYRBT010000156.1:19707976-19755919 GCA_036023395.1 Myiotriccus ornatus
GCAAGCTGTGCCAGGGCCTCCCCACCCTCACAGGGAAGAATTTCTTCCCAATATCTAATCTAAATAGGAAACATAAGGCTTTACAGAAGCCCAAACTAGGTCACTCTGGGAGAACACTTAAATGGAGTGATTGTAACGCCAAGCCCATTCCTCTCCTATGTTTTACTTTAGCAGAAAATCACCCAAATGCAGGTCAGCTGGTGAGCAGTTCGGCAGCTAATTAGCAGTTCTTGACTCTTCTCACCCAGATTCATCACATGACCCTTTCTCTTTGAAGAGGCTTAAATTTCTCCCTTTCAGTTCTCTTTACAGTATTTTTGTAAACACATGAAGGTGGCATCTGCTTATTTGCAGAACATCATCACGGGAACATCAACAAAACCAACTTAATTCCACCTGTCTTTAGCATATATGGTCAAGAGACCATTATGGATACACCATGCTCCCTAAGAAGTAGTTTAGCTTGTCCTCATCACTACAATTACCATCCCAGTGGAGACCTTGTGATGTAAATATATCAGTCCATGAAACTAGACAGTTCTTACTCTTCCTCTCCTGGTTGGCTCTGTGCTCTTTTAAGCATAAAGCTGGATGACTCTGGCACTAAACTGGAAAGCATCTAATGCCAGTTAATTCTAACAGACATCTTCTTTGAGGGTTTGCCCAAGCTGGTGGATCTTATGTATAGAAGACCTCACTATGAGAGGAGAAAAGGGTTTTTTTTCTGACATTTTTATTCTTCTGTACTGTTTATTGAAACCCAACAACTTTATCCAAGAACAAAGCAAACTTTTCTGGCTGCCCAGGAGGAAAAGGTTTCAAAGTTGACAAGTCCATCATCTGCAGCGTCTCCACAAGAGTGCTGTAAAAACAGATCAAACACATAAATTAAAAAAAAAAAGAAATCCATCCCAAAGGCAATTTTTTTATACATACAATTTTTTTTCTAGTTGTACATACATAATTCTTTAGCATGGAAACCAAAATAAGGACGTGAAATCAAGAGACCTCACAGAGCAGCAGGCCCTAACCAGAACTGGCTCTTAAGGCAGCACTGCTGAGAACAGATTTCAATCAGCTTTCACAGACAACCTCAGCTCCTTAACTCTTTAAGCTTCTGTGGTTGCAATGCTGGGAGACTGAACAACGTCCGAGGATCTTCTCTGTGAACCACACCAGGAAATTCATCCTACTTGAACACATGGCACAGTTCTCCACCAATACCAGAGCCAGAAAGAACTGCTACATCAATCTGTTACTTGCTATTTTCAAGATGCAGATAAGGCTCAAATCCTTGGCACTGCCCAACGAAAAGAAATAAAAATTCCTTCCTGTTCCCATAGCTGACAGAAGCACCAAGATAACAAGTTTTAAGAAACTTGCTCAACATAAATGAATGCCACACCTGGTCTGTTAAGAAAGCCCTTCTGAAACATATGAAATCCTATTTGCAGGGCAAAAGAACAAGATGAGACTAAAAATTGGGAGTTTTATTTCCTCTGCCTTCGATTTAGAGGTCATCTGTTATTTTTAGAGTGCAGTCTGTCATAAGAGAAAACAGTAAATAGAGTCCAAACAGGAGAGTAAATGGAACAAACAGGAGTCAGGATGAATACAAACTATAAAAACGAGCTGGGTTTTTTTTGGTGGAGGACTGATTTTTTTTTTCTGTGTTGTTTGCTTGGTGGTTTGTTTGGGGAACTTTTTGTGTGTGTGTTTTTTGTTTGATTGTTTTATTTTTTCCCCTGAAATGACAGGCAGTAGATCTGTGAAACTCCTTGTCAAAGAATATATTGGATTCAGAAAGTTTGGCTAAAAGGGTAGCCTGAATTAGTAACTGAAAAACAGAGGTATTGAAGGTCTTAACCAGACAGCATCTGACTGAATCCCCCTGAATCAAAGTATATAAGAGCATTAGAAAGAAATACAACCACATGTTCTTGCCCTCTTTCTGCTTTTGGCTGGGCATCTGTGTATGGCCACTGCCAACAGGAGACTGAGCTATGTAGACTCCTGATCTTTATCAGTAAAGCCATTCTTATGTTTTGTTCTAAATACTCCACATGCTTCTAATCTTACTATGTTAGTGCAGCTGTATAGTCAACTTGAGTGCCCACCCTTCACAAGGAAAGTGCAAGGCTTGGTTAAGTCTGGTAAATTAACACCTAATGTTAATCTGTCTGCTCTGGAAAATCTAATGTACAAACAAATGGAGGTTACAAAGAAGGATGTACGTTTCTTTAGTACATTCTCAATTCTGCAGTGACACTGTCAACGTGCTGAGCACTTGCCCAGCCAGGATAGCCACAGCAGCTGCATACCTGCAGTTACAGCAGAGGACATACCCATCTCTCTGGAGCTGTTTGGCCAGTTCAAGCTGATGGTTGTTCATCAGCTTGTCATTTATTACTACTATTAGTGGCTTTCCTTTTTCTAGAGTCTCCAGACAGCTACCTGCACCTAAAAGAGAAACAGAAAACACGGCGAGAGATGAAAAATCCTACTTGCTCCTGAATCAGGGGAGATCCTTGGAGGTGGATATTTAACCCCCCACCTCCAACTGCAGACCTCAGCATCCACAGTCAGCCCACCCCCGAGCTGGAGGGCCACGGACCTCACCCCACGGCCCCCCACCCTCGATCCAGGAGCGCAGGCCCGGCAAGCGCGTGGGGCTGTACCTGCGTGGCTGATGACCAGGTCGGCGCTCCGCAGGTCCTCTGCCAGCGAGTCCTTGAAGCGGAATGCTTCCACCTCCAGTGCTTCCACCTCCAGGGCCGCGCCGCTGCCGGGCCCCGGCGGCCGCCACGCTCCCCGCCCCACCTGCAGCACGACCTTCTGGTACCCGCGGCTCCGCAGCGCCTGCGGCGGAACGGGCAGCGATGAGGGGACACACGACGGGGGCAAGGCGGGGAGATGACGGGCGAAGGGATGAGGGGACGGATGAGCGGGGCGGGGAGCGAGATGACAGGGGAGAGGAGGGGGCGGGGAGGATGGCGCGGGATGACAGGGAGTGATGACAGGGGGCGGGATAACCCGGCTGGACGGAGGGGGTGTGCCCAGCTCGGGCGCCGGGCCCCGATCCAGGTGTTACCCCGGTCCGGATACCGCTGCCCCCTGCCTTTCCCCCGCCAGCTCTTCACGCCTCTCCCCGCGGCCACCCCCGAACGGCTCCGGCTCTCCGCCACCCCCGGCAGCCCACGCCGGGACGGGGGCGGGACGGGCAGGTCCCCCCGCGCAGCCGCTCTGCTCCGCCGCCTCACCTGCAGCGCCGGCGGGGAGCGGGCGGTCGCGATCAGCTCGTCGAAGCTGGTGGTGCCCACGGTGACGAGCACGGACCTCATGGCCGCTCCGGGCCGGCCGCTCTGGCCCGGCCCGGCCCGGCCCGGCCCGAAATGGCGGCCGCGCTGAGGGAGCTGGGCGGGCTCGGCCGTGAGGGAACCCGCCCCCTCAGGGCGGTTTCTCCGCACGCTCCTTTCCCTTCGTCCCGCCCCCGCCGCCCGGGCGAGCGGAGAACGGGAAGGCGCTGTGGGATTTACCCCCGGGGTGCGCAGACCAGCAGGGACGGCGCCCACCCCGAGGAGCCCACGCTCCGTCAGCCTTTAGCGGCGTAGCCGCGAGCGTCTCAAGTTTTCAGACTTTTCACGGAGTAGAAGTTAGTCACTCAAATTTGGGAAAGGGGATTCAGAAAGTTCTGCGCTCCGCGTGTCGCTTCGGCGCTCGGGGCCCGGGTCGCTGATGGCCAGCGTGGCTGGGTGTGCTCAGAACAGCCATGCCCAGGGCACGGCCACGGCCGCCCTCCCCTCACGGGCTGCCCGGGCATACACGAGGGGTTACCCGCGCCTCCCACAGCACTTCTGGGAGTAACACGAGCGTCCCCTAAAAAATCTGAACATTACATGTCTTAACACGGTCTTGCCCACTGTAGGCCAAGATTTGGCCCCTCAGCAGTTGCAAAAACGAGCGGTTTTGTCTCTTAATTTCAAGTGTAACACGATGGACAGTACTGTCACCAAAGACTGAAAATCGTCGGGAAGGAATTAAACCCTCCAACACTACCTTTTCAGTGTTAATGATCCAGGCATTGCTTTATTGTGGTCAGAGATAAGTAGAGGATCATTCCAGCTAGCTGTACCCTTTCGAGACTTTCCATGTATTAATACATTTTCGCAAACAAATTCACATTCCTTGGTTCTAAGTTATGCAGTTCTCTTCATTTAATTAGTACTTTATCGGGCAATTTGGTCCACATTATTTGATCCTCTTACCATTCTTCTGGTTACTCCAACGTGTCTTTGAAGGACCATAAATTCAAGATCCCAGATGTTCAATCCTCAGCTTTCTCAAGCTTTGTTTGTTGAAGCTTATCAGAGCTAGTCCTGAGAAACTCAAAACTTCAGTGATTTAAAGATCAAATTGACAAGAGTCTGTAAGTAAAAAGAATCTTGCTACCGTTAATTAAAATTTTGGGAAAGTTAATGAATTTCCAACAATACTACAACAAGAAAAGAAAGTTAGACATCTAAATCTATTCCCTGAATGAAATCGAACAGACGAGGTCATGAGTGTTGTAAGAAGATGCAGAAAAGACTCAGCTATCTCACGGATACCTCTGACTGCCATATAATCATTCACATTGCACATTAGCCTCCTGTTGCTTTCATTTAGCATAATGAGCCACACTGAAATGCAGTTATTTTTTGATTAGGGCAAATAGTGCTGACAGCAGGAACGGCGAAGGGAGGCTGGCACTTTGTCTTGGGGGAAAAGTGCTGCAGAACAATAGAGTCCTGAGTGCACGGGGCCTCGGCAGCCCTGCCCTCCTCCACCCAGCTCCTTCTTGCCTGCAATTTGCTCTTGAAGTTTTAAAGACTAGCTCACCACTGTCACAATAGAACTCTGGCACCACTGAAATGCATGGGCTGCAGACAGCGTATAAAAAAATTAATCTTATAAATATATACCGGCAGGTAGATCTGTAAGCCTACAAAGTCTGATTTTCTTGGAAGGAAAAAAAAAGCCAGTGACTGGCTAGTTATTGTCTTTCCTCTGTATCCCTTCTATTTTGTGCACAGATTGATTCTCCATTTGGCTTGTGATATAATGTTGCAGCAGATGACATGAGGCACAGGAGAGCAACTGGGTTTCTCAACACTAAATTTACATTATACTTTGGTACTTGTAATATGTTGACAAATGTGCAAAATGAAGTAAGTTAGTCTTACTTTCTGATGGGCTTCATATAAATCTGAACTGAAAAAATTTGCTTCCCTTTTCTCTCTCATTTGGATGTAGTGCAGCACCTATGAGGGTTGATATTTCTGTTACTGTAGGGAACTGTGAAAATCAGGTTGAGGATATTTTTGGGAATTATTCCTTCATGTTACTGGGATTAGAGATGCTTGATCTGGGTAAAGAACAGAGAATCGTTCGTCAGGCAAATGTGTCTTTGAAATATCTCATTGCAACAGTTCTTCACCCTTTGAATTGTCTCTTTGTGGGTTTGTTATTTGGCAGTTGGATTGTCAGGTGATGGATACAAAGGCTCAGACTGACTGGAGACAGCAAAGGGTGTGTTGGTTCACCAACCTCCTCGGGACTGACTGGCAGAAGACAGGTGCTGAAGCAGCATGGAGGAACTGCTGAATAAATATTCCATGTTTGAAGTGGAAGGGGAGGCTCTGGCTAGAATGAGTGTCCATGATCTTATGGATTTTTCTGAATTTTGCCATAATTGATGGTGTGCCTTGAAGCCCCTGGTTCTGGAATTATGTAATCATGAATTTAAGGCCATATGCTTCTGAAGAGGAGACAGAGAAGATGACTCACTGAATCCTAAGGCCCTGAAGACAAACACAGAAGTAATATTTGTTATATATCTATAACTGTGTATCTGTTTGTTACTCCTGTTTTGCTCTGTGTTTAAACAACCTAATGATTCTCTGAGAAGCTCAGAGAAGTTCTCATTTATGAAAATAAAGTGGTGCTGGTTTTGCCCTGCCTGTGAAGCAGGAGGTCACCCCTCCAGTGGGATACAGAACCTGTTTCAATCCTTGTTACGAGGACTGTGACTCTGATGATTGGTACCAGCCCTTGAGCTGGCTCCTTACTGATGCTTGATGCCTCTGCTGGGTTTCTGTCAAGGGTAAAAATGCTTGGATTTAAAAAAAAAAAAATCAGAAAATGGGCTTCATGTCAAAGAAAATTTCTGAAAGCTGGTAATTCCCAGTATTGTTTGGGATTTTTGGGAGATCATAAAGGCAATATTTTGAAGAGCTGTGCAAAGCAGGCCATATGCAGATGTAGGAGGGAATCTGAGGTCTGTCTCCAAGAGTGTTATCCTGCCTGTGAAGGCTCAATATGGTGATGTCTGCTGGCAACTGGTCCCCTCAGCTCCCCAGGGAGCCCCTGCCTGTGACAGCCTGGCACTACTCCTTGCTGTTTGTGGAACATGCACTCCACGATTCCTGCCTGCTAGCCACCAGAAAACATCTTCACAGCAATCCACCGTGTGAACACCCTGCCATTTCATGGTCCTGCATAATCTGACAAGCAAATCTATTAAAAATTCGTTTTCATCTGGGCAAACCAGCCTTGCTGAAATCAGTTGAGCTTTGCTCTCTGAAGGAAGCTTGTGCTGGTGCACACGTCCTCAAATCCTGAGGTGCCTTGCATGCATTTTTTACAAGCACTGAGATGGGATTTATGTTTCAATTATTCTTTCTGATGTGCCTTTTTTAAGGAAGTTACAATATTATGCTCAAGTAAACCAACAGTTGCAGGTCTTTAGGAAGGAGCTCCGGGTGGGCCGAGTTCCTTTTCCCAGCCAGTCCCAATTACACAAGTACATGCAAATCTCTCTCTTTGCCATGCAGCATAAAAATAGGCGGGGAGGTGAACTTGGTCTAAATTTCACCCTTGACCCTTTGCCTGTAGCTCTCCAGTAGCTGGCTCTCAGCAGCAGTTTATGTAGGCCTTAGATTTCTCTCATCACAGGCAAGACCTTTGGTTTCTCTGAACCTGACATTTAATTTTTTATTTTGTGAGGCAGTGACTTGGTGAGGATTCAGGTAAAGTCTTCATTGATTCTGAGACCGGTGTTACACAAGGTACTGCTGGGATATATTTGGTCCCTTACTGTTTTCTGTTTATGAACCCCCTACCCCAAGGTGCTAATTAGCCAGAGGAGTTGCATGTACACACAGTACTGTTTTGTTCCTCAGTAAAAATACATTTGTGGTTGATATGATTTGGCTTAATTGTGAACACCCCGTATTTTTGAAATCAGCAAGGTGATAGCAAAAATTTGCGAGACTGGTATTTTTAATCTGAAAACTAACTGCAAGTATTTGGTTAATTCTTAATAACCCCTATCCTCATGAATTATTTTTTTGATACAATAAACCCATTTAAATATTTTTCTTTATTTTCCACAAAATCAGGCCACACACTGCTTGACTTCAAGGATGCCTGAACGAGGAACATGAGGCAAGCATGGCTGGCTGTAATCTGTTGCTTCTGAGACTAGGCAATGCAGATGCCACTGATCTTAAATGTTCTGTGGGGTGTTTTTATTTTTCTCAGAGAAAGGAGTTTCATGTCAGACTTGGATAAAGTCTTGAGGATACTTGTGGGTACAGGATAATGATGATATATCAGTTTTAAATCAACCCCTGTGCTTCAGAAGTGGCTGCAGTAGGAGGAATCAGCATGATCTCCATGGGTTTATGTAACAAAAATGAACACCAGTGACAGTGCATTTTTTTCCACTGGGACTTAGCCCATCATTTTGTCTAATTATGGTATGAATCCCACAGTGGAGAAAACCCTTCTCCTCTAAAGAATTAATTCCCTCTAGAAATGCTAAAAATCTTAAAGAACTCTAATGAGAATGCATTTCACCATAGATAAAGAGAGCCTGTGCCAGCCACTTACCATGGAAAACCAGAAACAAAACAAAACCCCAGAAAAATAGGAAGGACTGCCCTGGGAGACAAAGAAGGAATGTGAAGTAGCTTGTATAAATTCATCTCATACTTTATCTAGGCTTGTACTAAATATAATGACTGACCTATGCTTAAACGTTACTGGCCATTGCTTGCTGATGGATTTATTGACATACATTCAAGGAATAAGGTTGGACTAGAAAGACTTGGGAAGAAAATGGCTGGAAACATCTTCTACTATGCTCCTAAGAAATTCGGAGACAATGAGACCAGTAGTTTCTGTCACTGGGCGTGTTACATCACAAAACTGTTTGCCTGTGATCGAAAAGGGAAAAACCTCTGATTTCCTCACTCCCAGTTCTTTTCCTCAGACCAAGTTCCAGCAGTGATTTGACTGGATTTCTGCAAAACTGAGATGGTTCATGAAGCTGCAGAGCTCTGCTGAGGGTTGTTCAAAAGACTGCTGAGTGACAAAAAAGTCAGCGGAGCTGCAAGGCTTCTTCAGCACAACAAAAGATGGTGGTAAATGGGAAGGGCAAAGAAGCAGGTTGTGGTCACTCAGGGATGAAATAACCCCACATACACACAGCACTAGGCTCTAGTTTATTTTGCCTGATGCTCTGAGTTTAAAACCAGCAATATTAAATAAAAAGATTGCCTAAAACATGCCTTCCCCAGCTGTCTGGTGAAATGGAGTCCAAAACTCTAATTTTCGTTCAGTGGAATGACATACACTTTCATACTTTATAAGACTGAATGAAAGATCTTTTAGACTCACTTAGAAGAAAGAATAAACAGCCTTCCCTAGAGGAAGACTGTGTTTATTTGCAGATGGGTCTACTGAAAAAAAAAACTACACCAAAACCAAATGATGATTACTGCTGAAAGATGATAATCTCTAATCACCTGAGAGACAGAAACTCTCACGGCTTCCTGGCCTTAGAGAGGTTTGTTTGTCGTGTTTGTCTTTCCTTGAAGGAAACAATTGACAATTTATGCACCCAGAAAGACAAAATCTCTGTTAAACACACAAAACCTTGCAATTACCAGGTTTTCCTGCCTCAGTAACACTGAAGTCAAACCATGTACTATCAGTCTAGAAAAAGCTGGTTTGTTCCTCCTTATTTTACCTTTAAATTGCATGTAAAGATTTTATTTAGATAATTCTTTGCTATCAGTTTCTTGTGTTCTTCTGTGAGTGGTTGACACAGTGATACACAAAGGGAAATGAAAGGAGCAGCACCTGGAACATGCAGAGAGGCAAACAGGGTACAGCCAAGCTGCCTTTGCTGTACCTGCCAGTGGAAGGAACTGCTTGTTGAAAGAGACTTTTCAGAGCAGATTCTCCCTGTATGCATTCAGAAGGCTTTGGCTGGCAGTGCAGCATTGGCTCTTGCATTTGGTTTGGCTTGTTGCTGGTCTCTCAGAGTCTGTGAGAGGCCACATTGCTCTGAGTAAGAAATAAGAAATAACTGGCCTCTGCAATCACATTCTCCATCCCCACCTGATCCAGGCCTGTTTCATCCCTGTGAAAGTGTGCACAGCTAATTGTGGTGAACCCTGTGGCAAAGGATGGTAAAATCCAAGCACTGTACCACACAAAGGTCAGCTCTGCCAGTGAGACAGCAATTGATTCTGCCAGTGAGGCTGACACAGCACCCCCCGATTTCTTTGAGAAGATAATGGGTCTGTGAGCGATGTTGGTACAGCATAAGCTTCTCCTATTGAAATGGGTTGCTGGCTTTGGGACTGCACGTGATGGTTTCAGCACCTAGACAATACCTTTCATTTTAAGTTCCTTAGAAACCTCAACATCATATTTTATTGCCATTTCCCCCCCCACACCCCATCTGTTTCTCCCGGGGTGGGGGGAGCCAGGAGGGGGGACCGGAGCGAGGCCGCCCGTGCTGGGCAGCGCAGGAGCAGGGGGGGAGGTTCCCTAAAAACAGCGGGCCGGGGCCACTCCTCGGGGGTCCTTTATTCGGAGGTTTTGGTTTCCCCACCAGACACCTCGTGGAGGACGACTGAGAGAGACCGACCCATCTCAGAGCGGGGTGTTCTGCCCTCGGGACTGTGCCCGTGGAAAAAGGACTCTGTCACTGCTGGCTGCGAAGCCACCGGCCGCTCCCGACAGAGCCAGTGCCCAGAGGGCTGTTCAGAGCTTTTCCCAGGTGTGAAAGCATGAAAGACTTGTGAACAACTGCAAACCCACAGCAGTCTGATCCTGCTGTGACAAGCTGGAAGATTTGCCACTGAGTATAACTGCAGCAACTTCACACTGGCCCAGATCTGGGCTTCCTGGGACATTATGGGCTGGTCATGCCACAGCTATTTGAACAGGTCCTAAAAACCTAAAGATTATGGAGTGCCATTATAAAAAGTGCTCACATTACCTGCCATGAACGTGAATTGGTTTGGATTAGGATTGCTAAAGCATAAGTAGTAAACTGGAAACACCCACTTGTGAATTCTTGTCCAAAGAGAGAATTCTGCTATGGGAAGACGTTTAAGGGACATGGGAATAATAGGGGGAAGGTGGAGGATGCCAAAGCCTGTGATGCACTCAAATCCAACTTCTGGGTTTGCATTGTCCTGTAAACGGTGCCCAGTGCAGCACCTGCTTGCCCACCCAGTTCAAAGGGGAGCTCAAGGCTAGTTTGCTTCCCAGTGTCCCCTGCATTTTAAGGAAGAGCGTGTCTGCCTGTTGTTTGCTCACACATGTGGGGTACATATAAATATCTCAGACAGGTCCTGCTTGATCCTTCAGTGTTGTTGGTAGCTATGTGGGTTTTTTTCATAAAACTACATAAATAAACTCCATCCAGTAGCTCTTGTGGTCCAAGTGTTTCAGGACTTGAAGAGGAACTTGCTTCCAGACAACAGCCCAGAATAAATAAGATGAATTTCTTGCTTGCAGAGAGCAGATTTCAAGTATCAAAGAGTCTTGCTGAGCTCTCATTTGGCTTTCAGGTGCCTTTTGTTGTCTCTTAATCCAGTCTTAGAGACATCCCTCAGATCTTGGACATTACAAATGAGAATGAAAAGGGGGAAAGGCATTCTGCTGTTTCTCAGGGGGAAAGCTTTTGAAGTTTACTGGCATTGTACAGACAAAGGAGGCACTCTAAGTGCCATTTGGTGTGTAGGAGTGTCAAGTGGGACAGATACTTTGGGTGAAATTAGGCTATAGAAAGGAAAACTTGTCATTTTTTTATTAGAAGATATGGTACCTTCCATTACAGCACTATATAGCAATACACAGTCTGTCCAAATATGGTATCTGATATAATGTAATGATATATAAAGTGATTGCTCATTTATTTACAATATATTTACTGGATAAGTTTTAAAATGTGAGACTCCTCTGAATTAACTTTCTTTAGTAGGAAGGAAAGAAGCTCAGTCTTGACACCTACCCTGGGGGGCATTTTGGCTGAGATCAGAGCAATCAGCATTTGGGTTCCAGCTCAGATTCTGATGCTTTCATTTTCCATTAGTAGGTCTGGCATTTTAAGTCGATAAAAGCTGTCTGTTCTGCAGCCTCTTGGATACAAGGCTGTTCTACAGATGGTTGTGCTGGAAGGCTAATGTGGTTTAGCTGCTGATTTAGTACATTAAAACATTTATGGTCTGGGTAAGTTGTAGCTTTTGAGTGGCGTATCAAGAAAAAGGAAAAGTTTCAGAGGGCAAGTCAGATGTTGAACATGGGCTAGGCTGCCTTGTGATGGCTCAGTGAATGACACATACCAAGCCAACTTGATCTGCATAGATTTTTGTTAAATTTAAATGTCACTGACTAACTCGGTATCCATCTGTCTTCGTTGGATTAATATCCAGATTGGCACAAAAAATTGTGCCTCTTGTGCAGTACTGACAGTCAGTGTCTTCCTCAATTTTACACTGGTTTTGTGTCAGGTGTTTACACTTTCCAAGCCCTTGGAGTGAGAAGAATTAAGATTTTATTGCTAAACTAGAATGAGATCATAATAAAGAGGATAAGCTGTGTAAAATTTCTGCCCTTTAGAGATGTAGCTGAAACAATCTCACTCAAGTTTCTTCTGTAAGAAGAAGTGGTGCTGCCAGGACCACTGGGATATCCCATCTACCATCAAATATCCCATATCTGATTCCATCTTTCCCATATACAGAAGCAAAGCCTATCTCTCTACGTCACTCATAGGTAAGAAGACTGGGTCAGATTGTTGTTTCATAAACTTAAGTAAACATTTCTTTCCTCCAGAAATTTCCACCGGGTTCTTTGATATTTTTTAGTGCTCAGTGAGTTTAATTTCCATCTGCACATTCCCTCTATGTCCAGAGTTGTTCACAATATTCATTCTTGCAGTGCCAGGCCCTGGCACTTCCTCAGCGTTATTTGGAGGAAAACAAATGAAGGAGCTTTGGAAGAACTGGCCTGTCTTTTGAGGAAGAAAACCCAATGTGGATCTGAAACAACAAGTTATTATGAACTTGAGTCTGTTAGGAGAGTGATGTCCATTTGACTCCAAAACATTACACTGCAGTTTAATTACTGGGTGATACTGGGGAAGCTGAAAGGCATAAACATGTTTGTGTTCTGCTCAGTTAATATGATGAAGAACAAAGGAAGAGGTAGAGTGTCTTAACATTTTTTCTCTCCTGCTGCTCATTTCCTGCCAATGCTTTATTTTTACTTTAAACCTTGCTTAAATTTTGGCTTTATTTTCTTTCCTCTTTCAAAGTTCTGTCTCTTTGTGATATCCAGCATGTAACTATTCACCGGACAGGTTTTAGTGTCAAAAAACAGTCGTTCCATTTGTATACTTCCAAAACTCCACTGTGTAATTGCCATTCCAGTGGAAAAAAAGCAATTTAAGCTTTTCCCTTTTGAATGGGAGAAATGCCTGAGAATATTCAAGCCACTGATAATTTCTGTGTGTGCCCTGTGGGCTCTTCCCACTTACACCACTCAACTTTGCTGATTCAACTCCTTTCACAAGCTAGATATTTTAAGGGCAGACAAATACAGGCTCCAGGACACATTCTGCTATCTACCTCTGGGTTTTTGGCTGTTATTATTGTGGTCTTCATCATTTCTGCAAGGTTTTTAGAGGGATATGAGTCTTTCCTGACAGCAACAGGTTTCTGTAATGCAAATTTTATTGAGGGTATCGCACACAATTCACCAAAGTGTTACCAGCCGCTGATTCATGACACTTCCCAGCTGCTCTGTGCTGCTAGTGACGGGTTGTGCAAGAAGCTGTAGGGCTCAACAGGCAGCCACAGATTCTTTTCCACCACGTTTTGCCGAACAAAACACGTTCCACAAGCTCTGGGGTCTCTCTAAGTGGTTGGAATCCTGCTGTGCATTTCCACATCCGTGAACTGCTGGGCGTTCTCAGTGCCCTCCGGGGACATGATGAGCGGGGACACCACGTGCTTGAGGCGCAAGAGCACGGAGAAAAAGAATATGAGAAGGATGGCCAGAAGGGTTAGGAACAATCCCACGTACACGTAGAGGCTGGAATATTTCTCTGCTGTCGTGTCCACCTGGGTGGCCAGAGTTGGAAGGTGGACACGGCCAGTCAGGTTTCCGCGGAATTTGAAAGAGGTCTCAGGCATCGCTCTCTGGGGCCTGGGGGCTTAGTCAGCTTTGCTCCATTTTCCCTGCGTGCCTTGGATTTCCTGTCTTCCCTCACCAGACTCACAGAGGATGTCAGGAGAGGCAGCTGAGGGCAGATGTCACGGTGGTTTCAGCAGGAGGTGCTCTTGGTGTCAAGGCTGCTGGTTCACACTGCACAGGGCTTTGCAAATCATTTTGCAAGTTGCTATCACAGTGATAACTCGTGTTCTACACCTCCCCCCCCAGCTTTTATTTTGTGCTAAAAATGTTTTGGTCCTTCTTTTGGTAGGTCAGCTTGTTTGGCAGGTGAAAAGCTTTGGTCCTTCTCTCAAACTGAGCTGCAAAGGTTTGCACAGCTTTGTTTTCCAAACAAGTCGCACAATGAGCTTTCTGCCACCTTCTCCCACAGCAGGTGGTTTATCCTTGTATGAGCAGGGGAGGGTTGTTTTCTGCTTTGCCAGATTGCTGAGGGATGTCTTCTCTCCTAATCCTGGGCTAATGATCCATGCTTAAAGAGGATGGAGTTTTGAGTTCCTCATCACAAACAGTCAAAAAGGCATTCATTCATTCTAAAATGAAAACAAATGAGACAGAGAGAGAAATGAAACCAGGTACCAAAAATAGCTTAGCATATATGTGGTATCTTTAGAACAAACAGATAAGAACCCCCTTATCATGCTCCTGTGAGACACTGAAATTAGGAGAAGCACTGGATATTTAACTTTAGAACAAGACTATACCAGTCTAATCATTAAGGTCTCCTCTGGTAACACATTACTTATGGGTAAGAGAAGGCCCCACAGTCTTTGGAATTAGATGTCACAGAGGAAGGGAAGATATGAATCCAATCAGTGTTTTTCACCATGTGTCTCATTTACTGTTTATCAGGAGCCTTTTTTTCCTGGGGTCAGGTGCCAGAGCCCTACCTATCCCCCTGCAACAACAGCAGGATCTGACACTCCACTCACCTCTTGGCAGCAGAACTTATTAGACATGGGAGGAATCAACACTTTAGCAATTTCAGTTCTTATGTCTGGAAACAGAAAATAAAAATGCTGACATTTCACTGTAAATGGTGCATCCAAAAGCAGCATGTTCTGCTCTGATAAGATCTTGGTTTTAGCTGAAACAAAAATGATAGCACTGAAACAAACTGATGCAGTAATTTAAAATGTTCACTACCTATACACCTACATGAGATGTGAGTAATATTAACATGGTATTACACTATGTCAGATTAAAATGAAACATTAGGTCAAAATTATAAAAGTTCTGACATTTCAATTTTCGCCTTGAAGACACATTGCAAAACATTTTGACTTTCCTGGGCCTTCCGTTTGTAAAATACAGCTGATTTATTGACAGTGTTTGTTTATGTTCTCCCTGTGCACCAATGGGAACAACACCTTGCTGTTCTTCAGAGACATGTGGTTGAAATCTCCAGTCATCAAGGAGCTGATCAATGCAAGGCTTTTATTACAAGCAAGACAGACCAGCTTTGGCTCATGTGATGGGGAGACATCTGATGAGCTGAGTTTTTGGAGAAGGGGCGTGGGGGCTTGTCTACACTTCAACTTCCAGCTCCCACACTGCCTCCTTCAGTTCCAAAGCATTTGAGGTAACAGTGATCCTGTTTAGGGAATATTGGACCAGATCCTCCTCAGCAATAAGCTAGGCCAAAGTGCTGATTGAAAAAATAGCTTGGGGGATTTGACTTTTGCAGCCCTTGCATGGGTAGTGGATTCTGAGCTGTGCTGTGTGTAGGAGGGTGTGGGCAAGCACAGTAGGAAAAGGCTGCTTAGGAATTTTTCCAGGAGCTGACCCAACCCCTCTGGAGCTGGTTATTCTGGGAGCAGGTTTTGTGCTGATGCAGGGCCACGGCACACGAGAGGGAAGGTCGTGGGGCACCCAGGTAGGCACTTGTGCTCTCAATCACAGGGCAGTAACTGGGATTTCCACACTTCCAATCTAGAAATGAAAATTCTTCCCCCATGAAGAACATTCTCATGCCATCCAGCAGGTGGGTGTGAAGGTAACTGGCTGACTTAAACCTCTGTCCTTACAATATGATTTCTCTACTGACCATGAAATGCAATCAGTCTGGAATCTGCCACTTGTGTGAGTTAAAGTACAGAGCAATGCCTTTGCCCATCCCATCTGCTCTGGCACTGAAAGCAAAAGCCAGAGCTCGTTTCTCTCCTGAAGGAGCAGAGAGTCTAAAGACTTTACACAGTTCATAACATTAGACTGCAGAATGCTAAGGACATTAGTCTGAAGTTCAGTAATTTACTGCAAACCAAGACGTTGAATTAGCAAAGCTCAGCTGGGCATTTATTGATGAAAGGAGCAGATCAGTAGTAAGAAGTATGAGCAGTGGTTTTTTGTTTTGTTTTGGTTTTTTTTTTTTTTAATCACAAGTATAGATTTGTCAGGAGCAATCAACTATTCAGACTATTGAAAACTGCAAAATTAACTACACCTTCTTCAGAAATGAACCAGAAATAACTCAGTAGCTCCGGACAACCCCAAAGATTTTTGCTTTTCAATCTACCAATTATCCCATTGGCACATTTCTTTGGATTTCAGCAGATTTAGTTTTGCACAACCTCTTATAAGCAATAGAGGCTTGAAGACTGTAGAGACCAAAGTGATGTAAAAATAAGTGGTACAGAGTAATTCTGAAAAATTGTGTCTGAAGCAGGTCACTGTAACTGTATGACTGGTTATGGGAGGCAAAACCTCACTGGTCACTGTGAGAAGCCTTCAAATCCATGGACAGAGGAACTAAACAGAAGTTTGTTATAGAGCAGAGCCAGCATAACATGAGCCCACATTCCCTGTGATCTCAGCTCATCAAAATTTAATCATTCTCTGGCTGGACAATACTCCAGTTCTGAGAGGGGCCAGGCACCATTAGTGATCACTGGTGCTCAGTTTGTGGTTATTTTTAATTAGGGATTAAAAAAAATCCCAAACACAACATATTTCATTCAGTAAAAATCTGCAGTGAAAGTAGAAGCATCATACACAAGAACAGAAAGGTTTCATCTCAGAGCGTGTCACTGAGACAGGAATTTCATCAGCCGAAACTTAACGGGTGCTGAAATTACCAGCCCCTCACTGCAGCTATCAGGGTTGTGGGTATCTTCAGGTTTGTGGAACTTTTATGAAGCCTGCATGGCTGTGCTCTGCCCCCTTGTAGGTCCCAGGGGAGCAGAGAGAAAGAAAGGTTTCCCCCAAAATAATGCAGACAGACAGTACAAACTGATCCTGCAGCTGCAATAAATGTCCTGTCTTGCCCACTCGCTGCCTCCCACTCCCATGCTGGGTGTGAGTGCCACTTGCCAGCACGGCACCTCTGAACATGCAGGCAACTGTCTCGAGTTCTCTTTTGCTTTCCCACACTATCCCCTGACTCTGACAAACAGGTAAGTGGGACAAAATAGAACAATAACTTGTGTAGCTTCCCCTTTCCCTTAATTTCAGGTGAACTGAACTGGCTGGCAAGGTACAGAACAGTTTGGTTTTGAACACTCAGTACCAGGTGTATTCTGTCCAGGCCACCTTTACAGAAAAATATCAGCATCGAAGAAATGCAAACAAAACATCAAAAGTACCAATTCCATCCATGGCTTGCATTCTTTCCAGAGAGGGTCTGAGGAAAAGTGTGGGGGGGAGGAGAGGGAGATTGGTATCGCTTTTAGTGGTGGGCAGTATTTTTTGTTGTCACGCTGAAGTGAAGGCTACGGGAGTGTCTCAGCTGTGATAGTGCACAGGGAGAGAAGGGAATGAAGCACAGTTACCTTTCAGAGCAGGCAGTGGTGTTGGGATGAGTCTCGAGAGTCCCTGATTCGGACCAGGAGCTTGCTGGTGATTTATCTGGGAACATCCCCCATCCCAGCGAGTGGGAACTATGCAGCAAAGATGAGTTGTCTTACAGCTGGAGTCAGGATACTGCGCTTCCTTCTCCTCTGCTCCTGAATTCCCACGGCTCGCTGCAGCGACGGCTCTCACTCCCTAATCCCGGGATGTCACCGCAGCAGCGTCACTGCTGATGTCCTTCCTTTGCAGGCAACAGGAGAAGAAGGGGCGAGGAACCTTCGCTCCAGGAGGTTCCCTGCTTGGATGGAAGCAGGCGGTCCCCTCCCTCAGCAGCGCTGGGCGATGGGCAGAGCGCAGACGATGAATAAAAGCTCCGGCGCCGCGGCGGGCGAGGAGGGAAGGGAGAGGGAGGCTGCGAGCTCAGCTGGCGGCAGAGTTTGTGCCAGGTTCATCTTAACTCTTTCGTGCTTGCAAGTGGTAAACGAGACTGGGCTGCCTGCTAATTGAGGAGGAAGACGTGAGCCCAGAGGATAAGTTACCATTCTGGAAGGTGCAAAGGTTGTTTTGTTTTGTGCCTCTCGGGGAAGGTTTGCCCGGTGAGGGCTCCCAGCTGGGTTTCTGTCTGGAGTGTGGACAAGCGTCACTTTTCAGCCCAAACACTGCTCTTTGGCACTGGAACTTTTGAGGTATTCTTGCCCCTGTGCTTGCTGTTTGGTGGTTTGGGTGGTTTATGTTTAGTTCACAGGTCCTGTCTCCCCTGAGTAGCTGGAAACTTTGCATGAATAAGCAGGAACCCAACTTTGCGGTGTGGTGGGCAGAAATTCTTTTGGCTAATTGATGAATGTGTGAAGCACAAATCTCCCTACAAGGCACCCCAGAAATGAGGCAGAATGAGGTTTGGGTTCTCACGGTTGAGTGGGAACCCAAACCACACTGGTCCCTTCTGTTGCCACACCTTTTGACCTGCGTTTCTTCACTTCTTGCAGCTGACAAAGTGAGGATTTTTTTGTGCTCCTCTTCCTGTTATGACACAAATTAGGACAAACTGTACCAATGGATCCACGTCATTTTAGTTGTGTGCGTGTTTCAGAAAGGAGATGGGGAACAAGATTTCCTCTTCTTTCTGCAGGGTGGTTCATTCTGCTGGGGTCAGATGTTGGTTTGGGATGGATTGCAGCAGCCCCCAAGGTGTCACCAGCAGGCCCACACTGGACAGTTGGCTTGTGGCAGTTCCCAGGTTGTCTTTCATGGTTTTGGGGCACTTGGAAACAAGCTTCCCCTCTGAAAAGTGGGGCCCATGAGGGTTTCAGAAAGATGAGTTACTTCTCTCTCTGCAGCTTTCTCAGTGACAATATAGAGAGATTTAATCTCAAGACTGTCTCCTCAGAATAGCTTTCCCTCTCTGGTTCCTCATGACCCCAGCCTGAGCAGAGGGGCCAAAGGGTAATGAAACCCAGAGCTGCACAGCTCTTTCCTCCTCTTGGGATGGAGGGCTGTGGTATAAATGCATCTCTCTAAGGGCTCCTCATTCTCTGGAGTTCATAAACACAGTGTGTTATTACAGCGTGGCACTATTTAGATACATCAAACTCAGTCCCTGGAAAACAGCCAATTCCTCCATGCTTCTGTGATGGGATGAACTCTCTGAAAACCAAGACTCACAAGGCAGATTTGATTGCTGATTTTACTTCCCATTTCTTTTGTTGTAATATCATGTGCCGTATCATATTTTCCCAGTGCTGCAGTGTATGCCACCATTCCCTGCTGGGCACGCAGGAATGAAAGCACAATAATAAAGCAGGGCATTTCTCCCCTGGAATGGGTACAATTACTGCTTTACCAACAAATTACCTGACAGCACCTCGAAACCCTTGGGTGTGTCCTTGTATTTAAAAAGAAACAAGTGAGAGCTCTGTTTGACCAGGAATTACGTTGCTGGTTGAATTACAAGAACCAGAAGACACGTGTTGAAGATGAGCATGTTGAAAATGAGATGCTGTTGAAATCCAGCATGTCTGCTGTCTGTATGATGCTAATGAGCAGTGCTGAAGTGAAAGGCTCTCTCTCCCTGCCCATGCAATTCAGCTCCTCTGCTCAGCTTTTCTCACCCTTTGTTGATTTTGCAGTAAATTATCTCTCCCTTTTGTATGACCAAGCTGCTGCTTGCTGGATGGATACACTCAGATTTCTTGTTTCCTTTGTAGCAGGGTATAATAAAGGCAGATGAATTTTAAATACTGCCACAATTTATACCAGACTGATGAATACTTGACTCAATTCCTGAATTGTTGAGCAATATGTAATTTTTGGGACAATCAATGACAGATTTGTGCTACATAAAATGAAAGTGTACAAATTCCCCTGGAGATACTCAGAGATATGAATAATGAATAAAATTTTTTTAACCAGCCATTAATAATCTGGGGGCAACTGCCCAGGGAGCTTGTTGGGTTCTTCCCTTTGCGTTATTTGACCTGTGTCTCGAGCTTTGCATCAGATCATTTTACCCATCTTTCTCATGATGATCCCCCACCAGTCTTAGAGTGAAATTTGGATTTCACAAAAAGCAAACAAGATCTCCAAAGGATTGTTTGTGAGAATAATCTGTGTGTCCCTACAGGGATTCTGTTATCCAGTCTCCTGAATCCTGTGAACATAGTGAAGGCATACTTTGGGTCTTTTAGAAATTGCTTGCAGTGCAGCTGCAGTGAATGGAAAAACAGCTGTGCACTCCTCTCCCCCACATCCCTTTCAGAGGAGACACATCCCAGAATGGTTTCCTCAAGCCCTCAGCTCCGAAGACCTTCCATGCTCTGGGGCTGTTGGTGTGTGGGAGGGTGGGGGCTAAGCAGAGGTCTCATTTTCTGGTGCAGATGCTCTCTGTTGAACTCAGGAAGGAGCCCCAGCTTGGGAGGTGCCAACATCTGAGATGACAGGGAAAACAAACAGCAGATGAGTTGTCAGTATTAGAGGCCACAAGGTCCAAATCTCGAGGTGCCCAGCTAATATTATACACGTTCCATAGGAAAAAACCTGCCTTTTACCTTTCCCGTCCTCCCCAGCCCTGCCCTGGCCACCCACAGAGCTGCTCAGAGGCCCTTGGGTGCCATCAGGAGAGTTGGATAAGGGGACCTGCCTGAGGTGGTTGACTGGGGCAGTTGTGCTTCCAAAGTCCAGGATGGTTCCTGGTCTCCACCCGGAACTGTGCAAGTGCTGGGAACGAGACAGCGAGTCACTGTGGAAGAGCTGCTGAAACAAGGGCAGCCCTCAGTGCTGTTTGCCTCGACAGAGACATCGGTTGTAAAGAAGTTTTTGGTTTAATGTTTTGTCTTTATAGCCACAGCACTGAGTGGTTTGTGAAACATGTAAAAATGTCATATTTCAGTAGGTGTTGAATCAGGAGTCTCTAATGAATGGACTCGGAAATCGTTATTGCTCATTCAGATTTGTGCGAGATAGGTCCAGCCGCCACCACCTTTAAGGGAGAAATACCAAGGGGCTGGCAACCTTGAAAGCAAACAAAATTTTCTGGAGCTTGCTCCTTGCTTAGGCCACTGAGAGCCCCCAACCAGATGTACTGACTTCTCTCTGTCTCGTTTCTTTCTCATGAAAAGGGAAAAAAAATTTAATACCTCCCCCGCCTAAACAATCTGTCAGTGTGAAGTGCTGCCAAGTGCATGTGGTCACGTGCTCACTGCTCCAGCAGCATCCAGTGCCTTTCCCTCTGTGTGTTTCCCACACAGTCTTGTTTTGTCCAGCTCAGTGTGTCTGAAAATGCTCCTGTGTTTGGACTAAAGGAGTTTTGTTGCTTCGAAAAGCTCTGGACTATTTTGACAATTCGGCTTTGTGTTGAACTTCCTTTATCAAAAACGTGCTTCAGTTTATTTATAGAAACTTAATCTCTCACAGATAACTGAAAAAAATCAGCCTAGCCTGATGTTACTGCTAATTTTTAGGAACATTTCTAATTTGATTTACTGTTGTCATTGAAAGGCTATATTGTTCTGGATAGAACTCTGTCTGAAACAGCCCTAAGCTTCATTTTCATGGGTGAGCTTGTGGAGAAGCCACTGCACGTTCCCAAAATGGCATCAACACGACTCTCAGAAGGGACTTGCAGTGCTCCAGGTGAGTCAGTGAGAGTTAGCTCAGGCAGGGCCAGCTGGCAGTGAGCACTGGATATGGATATGGGTAACCCTTGGAGCAAGGGGTGTCTACAAAGCAGATCCCACCGGGATCCCAATGACAAGTACGTGTCAGTCCCGCTCATCGAGGTCCCACCCTGGCAAAAATTGGTTGAACAACGAGGCAGGGATTGAACTTAAAACACAGGATTTTAAACACAGCATTGTGTTCTCCAGCCCATGGTGTAGAATATTCTTTTTTTTCTCATGAAGTAGGATAGTTCTCGCGGCAGTGCCTGTTTTTAGGGAGTTCGGCACAAATGATTGACCGGAGAGGTGCAGGTAATTCTGGAGATGATTTCCGAGGTGCTGATGCTCTGGTTTTGGCTGGCCAGTTGCTAAGGTACAAGCTGAGAGATGCTGGCATGACAGTGAGCCCCTGTGGTTTAGTCACTTCAAATGAGCACTTGTCCAGCTTGTCTCACAGCCCACCTGCCCGGCTCACCAGGGGATGGTGATGTGGCTGGTGACGCTGCACAGTAAATACCAACAACTGGGCCTTGTTGTAGCAACAGGAAAGCAACAGGAGACGAGGTTGTTTCTCTGCATGATGGACAGACGGGGACACCGCAGAATTTGTTGGGAATTGGGTCACCCATGGAGATTCCTCCTTCCTATCTGCATGGCAGGACTGGTGTCCCCAGGGGACACTTGGCATGGACCTCAGTATCAAACCCAGCACCTGGAGTGTAAATGTGTGACATGTGCATGTTTTGTGGTTTGGTGCTATCTGCTTGCTTTTGAAGCTGTGCATGATCCACAGTTAACATATGGGCTCGTGCCTGTAGATAGAGGGATCAGTTCTTCAACTCCTATCAGTAAATGATGACAGTTTATACCTAAAGGAAAAAAAAAATTGTGATCACATTACACCGATCTTTATTTATTTGGATTGTTTTAATTCCACTCTTAGAGAAGAAATCATCTTTTCTTGTTCTTATTTACAAAATCTGCAGCTGAGAGAGCTCTGCTGGCCCACACACTGTAACATTTCAGATACCAGCATTTCCATGAAGAATTAGATGAGCTCTTTCTAAACCTGTTTGGATGTATCTGTTCTATCCAGGAGAGCACAGCACAGGAATCCTGAGCTGCTGCCACTTGTACTAAAAGACTTATCATAGTTTAAGCTACAAAAAAAAAAAAAAAAAAAAAAAATCTTACAAGTGATATAAAAGCCCATGTTGCAGTACTAGAATGGCACTGAATTAAATCTTCCAAGGGTTCAGATTATGCTGTGTGCATCAGAGCTCCTGAAACCTTCTTCAAGTGATGAGTCTGAGAGTGTGTCGAGTCAGTGTTGCTCAGCCCCCTTGCCTTTGGGTGGCTGGCTGTGGTTACTTGTGCAACACAGGAAAATTCACCTTGTGGTAAAGGTGTGCCTGATGGCCTCTGTCTGCACGGGAACTGGGTGCAGAGGGACATAATGCTTCCTGGGATGCATGCCAGCATGGCAGGTGTGTTTGGGAATCAGACTTCATTCGATTTAACCTGTGGGTGGGCATGAGAACCCATTGGTGCTTATCACTGAAATAGTTCAGAACCTCAGAGCGGGAAAAACAGCCACACTTTGTTCCTTTGCATCATAAACCAGCCATCCAGGTATTTCTCTTTAATCCACTTCCCAGGAGTGACCCTTCTCAACAGCAGGGATGCCTCTCTTGCCATGCCTTCCCAAGCACTGCCCTGGCTCCTACCCCAAAGCATTTGTGCTTTATCATCTGCCACTTCCTGACACAAATCCCATGCTTTGCCCTGGCCCTGTGCAATGGTATCCCAACTTTAGTGAGGGAGCAGGAAGAGAGTTATGTCACTTAAACCAGTTTTGAAATCCTTTGTGATTCGTGGGATGTAAAAAATGCTCCACTCCTGTCACTTGTGTCAGATACAGTAATAGGAAACAATCAGTGAATTCTGAGCAGATGGTTCTTGAGCTTCAGTTCCAAACCTAATCCCCAGTGGGTGCTTTGAGGCTGCTGTAGAGGAGAGCAGACAGTGTGAAAACACGTAAGAACAACTGCAGTGTCTGAGTTCCCATCCCATTTCACCAGAGGCTTCTTTCGACAACACCTTTCAGCATGTGCTGTTTCCAAGAGCAGGAGGCAGGAGGATGTCGGCCCAGGCAGACCCTCAGTGTGAGCTGTGGCAGTGGGTGCTGGACAGTTGTGGTGAAGCCAGGGGGTGTTTCCATTTGCTGCCTTTGTTTGTCTAACAGCAGTCACAAGGTCCCTCCTCCCCAGCCTCTGGGGTCAGCAACACAACAAGCTCACTGGCCACTTCCACTTAATTATTGTTCTTTTTTGGTGAACCGAAGAATAAATGTCAGTGTGTGACTGTGCTTAACTAATGTGTGGGGTTACTAATAGCCAGTTTTGGTCCCCCTTCCAGCCTTTGTGCCCCAAAAATACATTTGCCTTTGGTCTCGAGAGTCAAGTAGTGTGGGAAGCCTCTGTTCTGTGAAGAGACTGGACAAAAAGCTTATTGAACAACCCTTCCCTTGGAACAGAAGACTGATCTTTATTTTTATTTTTAGGCTGTTAATGACAAAAGTTGCTTTATTGCTTTACTTTTCACAGTTGAAGACGTTCTCAATTTGGACAAAGACCTCCACAGCCATAAGATGCCCAGAGAGGTTACATTTTATTTAAGATGTCTTTTATTATAAATGTCTTTTGGTTCATCATAACTTTGAATTCGCATCTGGAGAAAGAGCCACATGCTCCAAGAGAAATTCTTTTAAGCATTCACTAGAACACCTGGCACAAAGACCCATTCCACAAAAAGCACCCACTACAAACAATCAGTATGCCAGCTTTAAGGAAAATGAAATTCATGGGTTTTAAGTTACCCCCAGAGAAGGAAAAGAGTAAAAGAAGAAAAGAGATTAAAAGAGTAAAGAAAGAAGGAAGGAAGAAAGAGAGAAGGAGAGAAAAAATAGTTACCAACAAGAGGGGAGGAAGAGACCAAGCTCGTCCCTCTGAGCAATTGTAAATCCAAAATTAAGGGGCTCCAATTGAGGAAGTGTGGAGAAAGGAAAAATAACAGCCCTTTATTAAAGGATACATGTGTATTGGCAGAACAACAGAAGAACACAGAAACAACCAACCAAACAATAATCCTGTTCCCAAAAATCCCCCTCGAAAAGGAAACAGTCCTGCAAAAGTGAAGTACCTCCCGAGGAGAGAATAAAAACCAACAACAAAAAAAACCCAAAACCGAACAAAAAAACCCCCAAAACAAAACTCCTCACTCCTCCCCACAGTCTTCGGAGGGCCATCAGCTTGGAATGTGGATCAGCATCCCCTCTTACAGCGATGAAGGGGAAAGAAAAATCCCTTGCCTGTTTTTTTTTTAAGAATAAGTAAACCTATGACAGGCTGTGATGGCTATAGGAGCTGTGAGGGTTGGGGGGGGCTGTGGGTGCTGTGAGGGCTGTGGGGTCTGTGAGGTTCATGAGGCCGATATGGGCTATGGGACCCATGAGGGCTGTGGGGCCCCTGAGGGCTATGAGGCCCTATATGAGGCCCTATATGAGGTCCTATAGCTATGAGGCTCTAGCTCCCTGTGAGGCCTATGGGGGCTGTAGGGCCTGTGAAGGTTGTGGGACCCCTGAGACCTATGGGGCCTGTGAGACCTATGGGGACAATGAGACCTATGGGGACAATGAGACCGATGGGGACAATGAGACGGATGGGGACAATGAGACCGATGGGGACAATGAGACCGATGGGGACAATGAGACCGATGGGGACAATGAGACCGATGGGGCTCATGGAGCCTGTGTGGGCTATGGTTCCTAGGAGGGAATGGAGTCCATGAGGGTTTTCCTGGAGAAAATTGGTGGTTTTAAGTGTGAAGGAGCAGCTTCTGGAAATGCAAACACGGGATCTGCACGCAGGGCAAGCACCGGCCCCTCTGTCAGCAACAGAGAAACTGCAGTCAGAAGTAGCTGCTGGAATATGTGGTAGACAAACAACCATCCCTGGAGCAAATACAGTCCTGCTTATGCAGGGGACAGATCAGTGCCCTGGCCACCAGGGAAGGTGGCTGTGAAGGTGTGTGCTCGTTCACTCCTTCTCCCATATCTCGATTATAGAAATTTAGCTCCCCTCTCTCTGCTCAGCTCTGCCTGAACTTCACCAAAGCTTTATCCCAGCTATCAAATACCTGGTTATCCAAGCACTTTTCCAGCAAGTTCTGTCCTCTGGACTACTCTGTTGTATGGAACAAGGTTCTTGTGCTCTCTTCCCACTTGTTCACAGGGGACAGAACCAGAGAGTGAAGTAAGACTGGTCTCATGAGTCATGTGTAGTCCAGTCTCAGGGGGGGCCAAAAGGAAATTTTCCAAAGTCAGGGGTGAAATTCTCTCTCTGGATTAATTAAAAAACTGGCACGTCCTTTGGCTGGAGCAAAGCCATCTGTGCTCCAGAGCACGCTGCTCTCCCAGTAAGTGCTCGAAAGGCAGAGGTGGCAGCATCCTCTGCCAGATCCCACATCCCTGCTCTCTGGCTCCTGCAATCCCTGCTGCACTGCCATTGCCTGTGGAGCGTGGCCAAGCTGTGAGTTCAGCTCCAAGAATTTACACAGCAGAAGAGCTCGACAGGTTTGGAGCAAGTTGCTGACACAACTGCCTTGTAAATAAGGGAGTTGGCAAGAAAACATCAGAACTGTAACACTGTTCCAAACCATCTTGTGAAATCATTAACAGTGGCTGCATTCATTTCCATCCCCACCACCCTCAAACAGAACTGGCAAATGCTGTTCTCACACAGAGAATGTTCTCTGAGCATTTGAAGGTTGGGATTAGTGCAGCTGTTTATACTTTATGAGTAGGTAATCAGAATAACTACTGGTTGATAACAGTCTTTCAAGCAAAAGAAAGTTCACTTAGAGTTGGGGTTTTTTTTTGTAGTACAAGGACCACATTTTTCCAACATTTTTTCAAAAGTTCTTGTGACTTGTGACTTTAATAATTTATTTGGGAATAATTTTGCATTCAACAAGAATGACAGTTTGTCTAAATAGAAAATAGATTATCTTCCAAATCCACAAAAATGTTAAACAAATCACTGCTAGATCATGTGCAAGACCTGTCTTGCACTGTTGCAGCTATTGATGCTGGACCCCTAATGAAGACATTATTTTGATACACAGAACAGGTGTGGACAGAGGTTACAGATTTATATCCCTGTTTCTCACAGCTCAGGAAAAATCTTCGAAAATCTAGAATGTGCAAATGAAGGTTATGAAGATGATTTCAGTGTAAGGCTGGTCTGTTTGATTTATTGGTTTGTTTTCTTACTCTTCAAATAATCTAAGTCTAATATAAAAAACCACAAACAACCAAACAACCAAGGAATAAACCACAACAGATTGTTTACCGCTGAATTACACAGAAAAATTATCTGAGTAACCACATTGTTAATAATAAAAACTACTTTTTGTCAGCTGCCTCACAGTTTTGTGATATTTGCCAAACTGGATGGCAATTTGATGGCATACTGCAAACCATGAAAATCAACACTAAAATGCTTTGTTATTTTTGGTTTTTTTGTGCAAAATGTGAAATGGCTGAAACAAATAACAAATGTGGTCACACTTGTGCCATCTCTAGAATTTAAAAAAAATAATTCAATTATTAGATGGTACATTAAGTGCAAAAACTGCTCCATGTGCTTGGATCTAGCTCTGCCTAGTGACCCTGTCCTGAGAGAGGACTGGGATGGAACTACTCTAAGTAAGAACCTACAAGCCTTGCTGTCTGTAGGTTCACAATCACTTATTTCCTTACACAGAGTACCCCCAACCGGTATCTGATCATTTACAAGCAGGTTTGGTTTGAAAAAACGATCTGCTAGGACTGAGTTAGACCTTGATGCCATCAACTGCTGAGAGCCTGAAGGAAGGGCCTTCAAAATAAGAAAACAGCCTGAAAAGCACACGAAATTATGCACCTACACATCGAGCATCCCTTTCACAGAGATCAGAGAGTAAATATACTGCAAGAATGACAAAGATCTCATCTTTGGGGCACCATCAGGCGTGTCTTTATTCCAGGAGCTGGAAACTCCTGGAAGGCAAATGTCCCTTTCCCACCTGCTACTCGTTCCCGCATTCCTGGTGGACCGAACGCAGTGCCTGGAGAGCCTCCACCGTCACTGTGAGCTTTCCAATGACAGCACTGGCATCTTGGGAATCCACAACTGCAAAGGAAACGTCAGAAAACATCTGCAGCAATTTAATTTAAGGTTTCGCTTTTGTTCTAATCGTTTTCCTTAGTGTTTGGACAGATTAAAAGGCACCATAAGCTAAAAAAAAACCCAACAAAAAAAGGAGGAGAAATAAGTAAATAGTAGAGAAACCTTCCAGTTCAGGTCCTCAGCCTACTATGGGAACAAAGGAGCCAAGAGCCAGAATGTACAACAATAAAAGTGTTAGTGTTGGAATTAACTTGGGAATAAAAAAAACCTCTCGGTTTAATAATTGCCTGTATCAAATAATGACTTCTCACAAGATGTAAAGACAGATGTTCCAAACTCTATTAAAGACATTATATGCATGGTTAGGAATAGTTTTAAGTAAAAATACAGCAATTAATGCATTTGCTGCACTGTGTGCATGATGGGTCCAGAGCAGTTATTAGTATTTAAATAGTAAATTGGGTTTTTTTCAGTTGTTCCAATGCAAAATTATTTCAATTCCAAGGTTCTGTGGTGTTGTAAAAGATGAGTACTGAAGTAGTTGGTTGTCATTACACAATATTGATTAGCTTTTGACAGAACTATGAACATATAAATATATAAAGATACATCTGTGGTCCTACTAAAATGAAATATGTTGTAGAAAATGGAGAATTATAGTAAGTTCTTAGATTTTATGAACTAATCACTGTGAGCTGGGAAACAGATTTGAAGGAATAACACTAGTAGACAGTTTTTGCAGACTTTTGCAAACATTAGTTAATATTACAGAGTTTCTTACTGAAACAATGTCAAACAATTACTTGCAAAGAAAAGTAGAAATCCAGCAATTTTTAGGCTACAGAAGTTAACAAGAAAGAGACCTTTTCAAACTTACCATCAATATCTTGCTCAATGATATCTCTTTGCTTCTGGAATATCTCCTTCAAACTGACATAAGCAAAACCGATATCCTCACACTCCAGATCCTGTTCATCTTCTGGGGGATCACTGACCACTGTAAATTTTAGGCTAAACACAAAAAAGCCCCCCCAAAAAACCAACCAAACAAGATATTTTACCTTCAGAAAGGGTGACAAATCAAATAATTAAAAAAAAATAAAAATAAAAAAGCAACCCACACTATTTTACATGTGAATTATATTCGACATTTCCCATTGCAAGAATATTCTGGAATCATTTCTTTGAAATCTTCCCTCCTCCTTTAGGACTATTTAGCAGCACTAAAAGGACAGAGATGTAACCCCAGATCTTCAGGCTTATAGAACTGATTCATTTCCCCTCCTACAATATGCTACAATAAGCATAATTTCAAACAGTGGGTGGCACTCAAAGTTGTGCAAAATCCTAGTATTTATTATAGAAAATATATATGTAAATATTAGTCACTAAACCCAGAGGTCTACCAAAAGTGTGTGTTTAAATAAAAGGTCTAGAGGCACAAAAGGGAAAATATCACAGCTGTTTTCAACAGGTGGCTTGATTATAATTGATTTAATTGAGGATCTGGACAAAGAGCTAAGCAGAAGCAAAATGGCCAAAACTCAATAAAAAACCCCACAACTTAGATGTGTAAGATAAATATTAAATTGCATAAAAACAAATAAAAAATTATAATAACAACAACTGATAAAACTGGGTGCTGGGAATAGATTGAACATTGACACTGAATCAAAACAATCAAATCAACACAGGGAAATCAACTTGGCACCTAAGACAGTGATAGGAGATTAGTGCTGGAATCATTTTTAACTTGCAGGTACAGCTATTACTAAAATTTTCAATGAAGCATAAATGAAAAGCAGGCAGAGTAAGATTTGCAACAGTAACTTGTGGCCAAAGGGGAGAATCATTCATGGAGACCCACCCTGTGGTTCAAATCAAACACAGGTTTTTTACATGACAAGGGCAAGCTCAACAAAACAGATGCAAATAACTTCTCACAGTTCCAAATATGCCTAAAAGATGATTACACTGGATTAAATCTCTGCTGCTAAGCAGGAAGGAGGAGGTTTGAACCCATGGGAATGCTCCAACTGGTGGACTTGCACGAGCAATCACTTTGACTTCTGTCATTTAAAAAAAATATTTAAATAATATAAAAAGTATTTAACAAATATTACAAGCTTGGAGTACAGAAAAATATTTAAATCTGATATTTGGCACTCTTGAACTTTGTCTTTTTTATTTACCAGAAATGAATTCCTTGGGGTTCCCTCGTCAGTAAAGACAAGGCAAACCATAAGCCCTGTAAATAGAGGTTTACAGCACTAATCTGTACCTGTCAGCAGGCAGATCTGCCTTCAGAAGAATCGACTTGAGATACTCTCTTTCTGCACCATTATGTGCCTTATCCACATTTATCACTGCAAAGGAAAGTGAAATTAATATAATTAGTTATCTATTGGTTTAAACCTTTTAAAGAGAAAAAGTATGAAGAACAAAGAAAAAGAAACCTGTCTCTTTTCTAATAAAAAGCAACAGTGTTAGCATCAGATGTTAGAATTGTGATCTAACCATCTAAGCCACAGGACTGGCATTTAATGGCAGCAGCAGCCCTTGATTTTAAAAACCAGTGGTCTTTAGTGCTTTGTGTTTGAAGGGATTGACTACATTTCCTCCCCTGAGGAAGGCTGTGATAGTGCTGATGTGTGGCAGAGTGCTTGTCCTTTTTGACAGACAGCCCCAGGAATTCAAATCCTCAATATTTCAGGAAGAGAAACCTCCAGACCGATGGGCTGAAGAAAATCTGCAGCCTGGGGAGGGTGAACGCTCTGAGACAAAGTTTGTTTCAAATGCAAACGCAGGATCAGCTCTTTAGTGCCATTAACATGACCTACGGTGAAGTCAGCCTTGCAAAGGTTTGAAACATATATGAAAAGAAGGAAAAATATGGTTTTAAGAAATTATTGAAGAACTTTTTGGGCATCTTATACTAAGAAAGTACCTTCTTTCCTGCAAGTGAACTCTGTGGAATGTTGTAAATATTGGGGAATATTGTACATCTAAAATCAGGTTGGTAGATGGTAGCAGTTGTCAAGAACTGTGACACCACTTCTGCAAAGCCACTTTTACAACATTATTTTTCAGAAAGTGTTTAATTTGAATGTCTGTATTAATGGTTTGTCAAAAATGGCAAACTGCTTCACCTGCTCCAGGATCCTGTCACCTAAACGTGCAAGACAACATGAAGCACTCAGACTGAATCTTAAATGAAATAAGACTTTAACAGGAAAGAAAAAGTTAATGAATAATTGAAATACTAAGAAACAGCTGGGAAAATAATTCACAAGAGAATCATCAATTATTACAATAGTTCCATGGATGCCAGTAGTGTAAATATATGAAGTAAATTAGCAATGTATTAGTATTACACATGGGTGTAAAAGCTGTTATTGGTATTTGCCAGTGATGATCAAGTCCAATTACATATTCTCTTTTCAATCCTATTTTAGTTGTACGTGGTTAGACAGGATGTTTTTCTTTTGCTGTGCCATCATGTACCAATAGAAAAATTAGCTCATCATGCTCCTTTTCAAAAAGAAAACATGAATTTGTTATGCATACTCAACACAACCATTCTGTGCAGGAAGGAGGTTTCACTGCAGGCATTTTCATCTGTCACAGCTGAAGGGGACAACCCCGAGCCTGCTCAGGAACACGTCCCACTCACCGGTGCTGTAGTTATAGTGAATCTTCTGACCACTCGCTGGTTTTGGAAGGGACAGGGGGGTCTCCTCTGCAAGGAAGTTGTTTAACCTGCATTCCACAAACAGCTGCTGTATTGTTTCATCTGCTGTAACTCGGGATTCAGTAAGGCCGAGGGATGTAATTTTAATGCGGATTTTTTCAGCTTCCTGTTTAAAAACAAAACCCAAACGTAAAACAACATCATTTTTTTGTTTCTTGAAGTGTTAACACAAATCATCCATTCATACATGTAAATCATCAGCTATTTTGTATGATTAATGCTGATTGACTGTTACATATACACAAGGAGAATCTAAAGCCCCAGGGTTTGTATTTAAAGACTGTTGGTGCAAGAGACGCTGATTTCTATTTGATGTTTAAAATACCTTTGCAACAGTCACAGTCTGCTGGAGATTAGGTTAAGGTTATCTTTATGTACAAGTACTATCTGAAGGAGAAGTTTCAGTTGTCATCATTTTTAGCTACGCAGCAAACTCATCCTGTAACTGCTTAAAACAGTTGCAGTAATACTGGGTACAAAAGTTTTCCAAATGAAAGAGGATTGTTAGAACCTCCTGTAGACTAGACTGCAGTTTAATAAAGATCTATCAAGTCACAAATGGTTAGGCATGTAAAGTAACAATGTATTTGTAAGGAATTGAACTTCAAATACTGAACTTTTCTACTTAGATCTGACACACCTTTAAAAGTTAAAATTAACAATGTGGTAATAAAAGTAATATCCCAATTGTTCTTCACTTGAAGTACTAAATCGTATTCAAAAGATGAGCTTTCTAGACTCAGTGAGAACTGCAAATCAGTATTCTTATTTATTATGGAGATAGCTGACATTTTTCCAAGCAAATTATATCATTAAACTGAAAAGCAGGTATATCCTAGTGTAAAAATATCCCTCATACAGAACACTTTCCACTGCTGTCAAGTTCTTTCAGTAACTGATGAAGTAATTTTACCCTCTCCTTTCAAAACACTTCCTTTTATTATGTATCTTAAGCGACTTTAAAACCCCAAATCTGATTATTTTAATAAGGTAATTTTACTATTCAGTTGATTAATGGAAATTTAACTGGCATGACAGAACAAATCCCATACCATCCTGTGTGCCCTAATACAGGTCCATGGCTTCAGCTGGCCATATTAGTGGGATTAGCACTGAATGATGAAATAGTTAAAGGAATGATTTTCCAACAATCTAGCAAGTCAAACGACTGCCAATTGTCATTACAGTGATGGTCCTTGACTTATGTTTTCCATCTTCCAATTTGTAAATAAAATGAAACAAAGTGAAGTTTCTGTGATTAATCATACATCACAGACAAGAAGCAGCAAATGGTTTGTAATATATTTTGTTTGGTTTAAGAAGAAGCCAAGAGATTGGATCCTGTACATGCAGCACTTCACTGGAAACTGATGTTAGATATAGCAAAGCTACTCTTAGAGGACTTAGAGGCTTAAAATATTTTTCTTAGTCTTACCAAATTGCCATATGTACTCTGACTCAGCTGTTTAATATTTGTGGATACTGGACTTGAAATAATACAGTCATCACTGTCAGTTTTGATTGATTCAACAGCGTCATCCTCTTGTCCGTCATCCTGGTCTGAAAGAAAAAAAATCAAAATAAAATCAGTGTAGCTAAAAACCTTTATTTTAGACAATCTGAGACTTGCTGAGAAATCTGATAGCAATACATTTCCTTTTCTAATAAATAAAGTGCCAGGTAAATCTCTTCATTGCAGAAGATTAATATTGCAAATCAATGACCTTCAGAGTCACATAAACTGTATTTTTTTTTTCTGGTTTGTTTAAAAAAATAGGAATATTTACCAGATGAAAAGTGGCAAATGGAATAAGTCCTGTGATGAACTGAAGTATGAACAACTGTTGGCTTTATATCAGAGTATGGCCTGAATTTGTGGATTTCTCTGACTTCCTTTAAAACCACGCACATGTAAAAGAAGAATGCAGCTTTTTTTTAATAAAAAAGTAATTCTGTATGCAGGTGGATTATTTTCTAGAGCATTCAGGTGTTTTTTTCTTTTCTCTGAAGCAAATTACTTATAAAGACAACAGGTGTTCATCATCAATGTTTTCCAGTCTTCCTAATGAATTCTTATGCAGAAGCTGAAAACAACTGAACATAAAATTTTAGCATTCCACTTGTGCATTTACTTTTAAATTTGGTAATGTGGATTTGTTTTTCTTCAATACCAAACTCAGTTCTAAGGGAGAATATAAATGTCCTTTAATATTTTGTGACTCTAAGTAAGGTACCAGATTTTTGCAAGCAACTAGGACACAGTTTCCATTTGGGAAGATCATCCCCCACACAGCCCCAGAATCTCAGTTTCTCATAATGTGGCAGCTCCCATTGCTGGTAAGGAATGTTTCTGCAAATAGAGCCACAGATTTCTAAAATACAGCTCCTTATTAACAAAACTGAATTCTACCTTCTGGTTCCAACTCTTCAGTTACTTGTGACTCATCTCCAGGAGGAACTGATGGTTGGTCAGGTAACTGTTTCTCAGATAGATGGGAGAGCTCTTCTTTTTCCTGTCCTGTTCCTTCAGCCATCTCCTTCCCCTGATCATCTGCCAGCTGTTTAACCTCCTGTAGCACGTGCTGTGAAAAACAGACACTTGACAGTCTTTATAACACTCCTTGAGTAGTAAAAGTTACTAAGTTTAAAACTTGAAGAGTTATGGCCCACATTCATTTTCCACAGCCTTTAAATAATTCTATTGCTTATGCAATAGGACTAAAGGAGGTGTCAGTGCAGTAACATATAACTGGTCCAGCAGAGAGACAGTCTCCCTTAGAAATCCCAGTTTGGGAAAAACTGAACTTTGAGAAGTGACTGAACAGCTGAAGATGTACTGTGTGTGTGACTCCCCAGCTAACATTTCAGTTTTTCTTATCTTGCCTCTCAGGAGATTTGATTCGCCAACATTTGACTTTCTGTTTTTTAAAGTTAGGAAGTGCAACAGATTGACTGAATTCTTATTTCCAGTTTATACTGTATAGCTCACAAGAAAGTTCTATTCATAGTAAACTAAACAATGGCAGAATCTGTTAATTGAAAACTGAAGGTAACATTTCAAAAAAATCGAGGCATTTACGAAAGGAAAACTTATCACAGCTAGCTTTTAATTAATGCAACACAATATTATTTTAAAATAATATTAACACTCATAATCTTTTAAAATTACCTACTGAAAAACCTACCTTTGCTTACTGGATTTGATTAAAAGACTAAAGACAGCCTATTCTTAGTTCTCAGAAGACAAATTATTTCAGATGAAATGAAAATTGACACTATGCAGCAGATACGTTTGAGTTAGTTCCACACAGACTCTCCTAGACTCTGGAAGGATGTGCAGGTGACAGTGTATCCCAAATGCAGAAGTGTAATTGTTCTCACAGTGTGTGCAGTCCCAGCTGATGGATCTCGTTTCAGGGGTGACTCTGAGCTGTGTCACGCTGCAATTCACTGGCACAGCACTCAGGAGCTGTTTGGATTATAATTCTGCAGAGCCATTTCTGTGCTGGTGCAAGTGGTGCACTGTACAGAGGGACTCTGATGATGCAGGGAGCTGAGAAACACAGTGCAGAGGGACTGCATTGGGCCTGCTGGAATTTGCCCTAAGCCTGTGCAAGGTGGAGCTTGTCAAGGGTGGAGGATCTCGAGCAATTCTGACGGTGTCCCCCAAATCCCCCTGCACTGCATCCCCACCTGTCTGCTGTCATTCACTGCCCAGGGCTGTGCAGCTAAAACAATCAAGTGTTCCTGATCATTAGCTCTACAGATTGCCCATCCTGAGCCAGAAGTAGCCTTTCAAGCTTCAACGTGCAGGACAAAAATAATTAGGATTTTCTGCTACCTGTATTGGCTTCAGATCCAGAAAGGAGACTCTCTTGTCTGCCTGCACTGCCCGCTGCCTCGGTCTGGGGCTCGGCTTCTGTAACAAAACAAAGACAGGAAGACCATTTACTGCCATTTTCTAACCATCTTCTGTTGCAGTAAATGAGGAGAGGCCTTCATTTTTGTCAAAGCCAAGTCTAATGGCACTAAATTCTGTATTCTAAACAGGCAAGATGATTTATCAGAACTCATACACAACATACCTCTCAGGTTACATTGTGGAACCCATTGAGATTTTGGTATAATATAGATTTACATTATGAAATAATATAAAACATTAAAGTTACTCCAGACCTAGAGTAATTTAAACAGCTTAGATTAAAAAAAGCCCATTAAAAACTCTAGTGTTTTAATGTACCCATTTCAACCTGATTGCTTTTATTTCTTAAACAACTGTTATGTTTGTAAGTCCCTTCTTTTTCTGTGACTCTTATTTAAACTTGACTGTACTGTGCATTATATTACCAAGATTCTCTTCAATATCCAGTACAAAACCAAATAAAAAACCCAAAGTGAAATAACATCATAACACTCAAACATTTCTGAGTATTTTCTCAGAAACTTTTCTGAACAATCCCATTCTAGTTGGTTTAACATTCAGGAATATTGTAGTAGAATAACATACCTGGGATGGCTCTTCGTGTTCCCTAAAATTGGATGTAACACATCCCAGAGCCCTTGATGGCTGTTTGTAAGGAATAACAGCTTGATCCATAGGGACTTGTAACCTGATCCAGTATTCTATGGTACCGTAATTTTGAACGTGGCCTGTTTTCCCTACGGAATAAATACGGGATTGCATTAATTTCCCTTTCAAAAATAAAGCCCTTTAGTAAAAAATCTAGGAAGTGGCACAAATTAGAGATTAGTTGACTTGTGCCTGTGCTTTATGGCAGGGTTTGTAACAAGGGATCTGTAGCTCATGTTAGAAACAGAAACAACTCCTCTGGCTCCACATGTACGACTTTTTCATGCTGTAATCTGCAATATTTATTGTGTGTGCTATGGACTAAGTTCAATCCAAGTTCATTATTTTAACAGAGCAAATAAAGCTTAGGATAGTTTTGTATGTCAGCAGTTGGAAGTGTCCCAAAAAGTGGTGTGCAATTTAAATTACTGGCAAAGGTACCACTTTATAATGGCTTATTAAAGAAGGTTCTTTACAAAAATGGGCAGTTAGAGGTCACTGAATAGGCTGATCTGACACCTTTAAAAGTAGAAACAAGCAACACAGAATATTAAATACTTCTTAAGAGTGTCCTGTCCAGGATATCTTAAAATTATTTTTAAATTATGCACATAAATGTGCCTAAAATAACGCAAAAAATGTAAACCAACATCCCCACAGATTATCCACATAATATATGAAATATTATTAACCATAATCTCTGTATTTTGCACCTTTTTGATGCTTTACAACTATTCCATGAAAACCTTTGTCCTACCCGTTTAAACCACACCATTTCTTCCTTTATTTATTGCTAAGGAGTGAGAGGACATATACTGATGACATTTGGGCCAGATGGAAAGCCCTGATATTGGATATGGGTGAAGTGGGGGTGGCCTCCCAGTTTGGGGAGGGGGTTCCCTCCTTTCCCCCTAAAATTGCAGCTGCCCACGCTTTCCCCGCCCCAGCTGGCGGAATCACACCCAGCACTTCTGCATAAACCTTGGTTTGTTTTTTTTTTTTTTTCCCTTCTGAAACACTTCGGGGCGTTTTCCTCACCAACCAGGTTTGCTGTTTTGTAGATCTTCCCGTTGCTGTCCAAGACCTCGTGGAAGTTGAGCGGACAGGCCGCCAGCGTCTCGTACTCGACGCCGCAGGCGCGGTGCAGCTCGAGGGTGACGCTGCTCTGCCGGACGTAGTGACAGAAGGTGTCATCAGCCTGCACGAGGTACTGAGAGGTGAAGTCAAAGCATGGGGCACCTCCCTGGACTACTGGGCTGAGCTGGAGCTCGAAGTCGTAGAAGGCGTAAGTGCAGAACGTTGCGGGCTGCTGCTCACCCAAGGCGTGCAGAGCTTCGGGGGAGAAGGTGGCTCTGCTGATGTGAATCTCAAAAAGGTTCTCCCCTCTTTCTAGATGAACAGTCTCAACAAATTCGTCCACGCCATCACCTGGTAGTATTTCTGGTTTAGACTTAGGTGTTTTTGCATCATACACAATATCTCTTAGTTGGGCTGCAACAGATAAAAGAGAGGCTGTAATATAACTTTTTAAAAAAGCAAATATAAATAATGACGAAGCAAAAAAGGATAAAAGCCTAATTCAATTATATCAACACTACCAAAAAAAAGAAATCACACTTTAAATCATACACCTAATGCTCAGTGAGAACACTGACAACAATCAAGCGTATTTCTCAGTGGACCTGCTTCAGTATCCATCAAAATAGTCACAGGCCCCTAACAGTTATTAGCAGATTGTAAGGGAGTTAAATTTTCATTGAGGTCAATGAAACAGCGCACAGATAATTTTCCATGAAAGAACTAACCTTTCTACCAGTTTTAGGAAAGGAAAAGTGTTTCAAGTGAAGAACAGATTTACAGCAGATAAAACATTTTGAAAAAAAATTAGAGAAGAATCATAGAATGGGCTGAGCTGGAAAAGGGACCCATCAGGATCACTGAGGCCAATAAGATACCTTCTAGTTTTCTGATCCGTGCGGCTCTAATATCAAGAAGGTGGGAATACTGTTCCAGTTTTAACTCGTAGTCTTTCTGTGTCCTCTCCATCTTTTTAGTCATTGTTTCTACTTCAGTCTGAAAAAAAAAATTTTGATGTAAAAAAAGGACTTTTGAGGCTTGTCTGCACTGATACTGCAAATGGTTTTGGCAACACATTAAAATAGAGTTAGACTTGAGGAGAAAATATTTACAGCACCCAAAGATGCAGCAGTTTTTAATGCACCAATGCAGCGATCAGTTCTAATTTCAGCAAAATCTAAGCACATCTTTAAGAAAAACAGAGTAGCTCTTCTTTCAGGACAGTGTTTCCTAACAGTTTCTGTTATTTTAAACTTGAATTAATCGAAAGAGAAGTCAAAATATGATCTGCAATAATGCAACAGAAGAGAGTGAAAGCAGAGTGTGGCAGAAATGGGAGCTTATCAGACAAGCACACTTAAAATCTTACCTTTGAAATGCTGATAAGAGCTCAGAGATAATGCCAGGAAGGCACAGCTTGAGGGCTGTGATCAGGAGGAGTTAAAAGGCTACAGTTAAATCCACCTCAGGTTTTTTTTAAACAATACTTCCAACAGCAGCAAATTTTATCTTCGGTTCCCTATGCACAGGCTGGCTTTGTTGCTTGCTGAATTTGCAAAGTGTCAAAGCTACAAATGGTAAACCGACATTATCACGTTATTTGCCACTGTAAGCAGTTTAGTACCTGGTAATCTTTGCTGATTTTGTGCTGCATAATTAACATGTTCCTGGTCTTTTCAAGTTCTTGCACCGTTTCTGCGTGTGTTAACTGCAGCTCCCTCATGGAGTGTTCCAAATCTTTATGGGCATCATCGTCCAGTTTTTCCAAAGCCAGAGAGTCCCTGTTCTTCTGGTGCTTTCGGTCCTGGAGCAAGTTAAAAAACAATTAGTGGAACCAACGTTTGGCCAAACTTGTGCCGTATTTGTGCCTGACTGAATGGACAACACTAGGAGATGCTTATGGTGAAAGGAGACAGGCAGCAGAACTTCATCAATTCTGAGCATGTGATGACACAGAGATAGGAACGAGGCAGAGCAGAAAGTGTCAGGATTGTTTTCAGCAACGTAATCTCCTCATTACCAGGCACCAATTAAAACTCAGCAGCTGTTCAGAGGCAATCGCTCCTGCCTATCCAGTGAAAATACAAACTTGTTCATGTTTGCCTTTTATATAATTAATCATCCTGCTTCAGTGAATGTATAAAATGTGAATTATTATTCTCAGGTCTACGTTACTTCTGTTATTAATACTGAGGTTTTAATTTTCACTTGGGGTTTTTTAGTGGTTTTTTTTTCCTTCTTTTTTTCATTATCATTGATTTACAGAATTAGTAAACACAGTTGTTTTTAATAAACATTACAGGAAGAACAAGATGGCATGATGAGTCACTTAATTGAGGAAAACGGTTGCGAATCTGATTTAAAACAATGGAATTAATGCAAAATGTATCGACTCCTGGAATGGTTTGGGTTGGGAGGGATCCCACAGATCATCCAACCCCTCACACGCTTTTTCTTTATAAATTACCTTTATAAGCAAAAGGGCTTCATTGAGTTCTGCCACATCGATATCACTTTCCTGAAACTTAATGGAAAGATGTCATCAAAGATGTGAATCAAAGAAATACATTCAGGTAACAAGACACATTCTCACTCAGCGTGACACTTTGCTTGACAGCATGAATAAATAAACGCTTTTATTTCTGGAGTCTTTTATTTTCAAGAAGTATTTGCACTATGCATAAAACATAGAGAGGGTTTTTTTCCTCATATTCTAAACAGAAATAAAGTTCACCTTGGTGAAAAACTTGACTTGATTTTTCAGATCATCTAGTTGTTGCTTTTGTTCCAGGTAGCACAACTGCAGGTCCTTGTTGTCTTGCATCAGCTTTTCCTTTTGGTCTTAATACAGAAGAAGAAAATATTAAGCTTAATTCAACATAGTTTCAAAAAACTAAAACTTGTTTTTTTCATATTAATATCTGCATGAAAAATTAATTTCAAAATGCAGAAACTAATGCATTAATACAAGGAGATCTTTGTGTCCTGGTTCCAGCCAGGACAGGGTTAATTTTTGCACAAGTTTCCTTTCGATATAGTGCTCACAGTTTTGAAGTTAGTGGCTTGAGCAGCAAGTGTGAATATTAAAAATGTGTACAAAAAAGGGTAAGAACAGGCTGAACTCAAGCCATAATCATAAGAAGAATTATTCACAACAAATTGGCCCACTTCATTCCCTTAGACTGTTCATCTTTTAAAAATACACATTTGAAGAATCAACTCTAAATATTTTCAATTCCTGCCTGTGCTCTTCTTTTGTAAACCTTATATTGCTACAACATATCACAGTGCTGAGAGTAATAAAAAGATTGCAAGGTCTCACAAATATTCCCTAGAACTTGTCCTACAGCATGGGAGAAACACACATGAAATAACCTGTTCAGGGGATTATAAGAAAACTGTGTCATTGTAAATGTACAAAGCTGTAAATAATAATTAGTATATACTGAAAATATTAAAAATTTCTGAATTAATACAATTAAAAGACAATTAAACATCACTAGGGGCCTATATGGGCTTCATGTAACTTTGTACAGTAAACAGAAGAGTGGTTTATAATTCCAGAGAGTGTCACATGAGCCTCTTTTCTGTAAGAACTTTCAGTGTAGAGGGAGAATACTGAATAAAGAGTAAATATTAACCCAACAGATCAAGAATGAACACAGCTGAAATTCTGTGAGCCTCATCCAGCACATTATATGTACTGGGTCATTTTTTGTATTTAATAATATTGAGCAAATGTACACTTAAAAGGCAGCTTTGAAAACAGCACCCACAGAAACTACATTTTTCTGGGCACTAGACCTGAACTCCAGTCTCACATCTTGAGAAAATCACATATTTTTCAGAAACACACCTCTTTCTGCTTTAATCTTGTCAAGGATTTCGTTCTTGTCTGCTAAGTCAGATTTGATGGCCGTCTCCAGTTTAACAATCTGCAGTTTCAGCTGCTGCTCCTTGGATTTCCATTGCTGCTCGTAGGGCACACTGAACACACTGGGATAAAACACACGTGAAAAGCTTTTCTAAATCAGCCTCAACAGGAAATAATAAAGTAAAAAATATCTTTTAGTGCTACAGAGCCCACCTGTCATCATGTCTGAGGAGTTAAGTAAACATACAACTGTTATATCTCATCAATAAAAAAAATGTTTTATTTGTACTCGGATTTTTACTACCTTAACTTTTAATTTCATCACAGGCAGTACAAGGAGTGTAATAAATACTGTAAGAATACTAGAAACAAAATCTGGTATCACTCCCATTGTGTTTAGTCACGGATATTTTTTTGACAGACATCACACTGACAAGCCAAACACTTTTAGATGAGAAATAATTTCAATATGAGAAAAGACTTCAAGGATTTTACCTGCTTTCTGAGGCAATTCTTAGCTCTAGGACATGTGTCTCATTTTCTAAACCTCTTCAAGTGTAAAAAATCACACAGTTTTAGAGTAAAGGAAAAGTTTATTTGAAGGTCATTTTAATAGGCTTGGGGCAATTGAGCAGAATGACTTATTTTGGTAGCTATTACCAAAACAAACTGTCCACCCCTCAAAAATAAACATAAATAAACAGCGGAGAAGCTGTCAAATATCAGACCTCATATATGCTCACTGACAAGTGCTGGAAGAACATACAAAAAGTTCAAATACCCCTTTGTTAAAAAAAAGCAAACTAAACCAAAATTAAAAAAACAATCCCCAAAGTCAAAAAAACCCTAATGCAATATGTCTACCTAGGTGCATTTTTCAATAATAAGCCTAAAGAAAATGATTAGAAATATTAAAGAACTGCACCCCAGGAGTTTCCACCCACACTTACTGAGGTGATAAACTGGAGCATGAACATATTTAGACGTGTGCACACTCACCATGCAGATGGCACATTCCAGCACAGTGCAGGAAGATCTACTCAAATGGAGTTTTTTATATACAGAAACCATAACTTACCTATTATGCAGCTTATCATAGTTTTCCTTCAAGAGTTCATTCTCTTTCTCTAGGTAATTTATTCTTTCCTGTAACTGAAGGGAAGAAGGATCATTGCAGCACAAAAAGACAACGGATGTGTGAAGACAAATAGGGAATAATTTGTGTGCTTGTAGGCTCTTCTCTTCATACCTTGTAGAGAATGAGTAATAAACCACTTGATTTTTAGCCCTAAATCTGGATGACTGTTAGTGATGACACTGCTCTCTGAGCCACTAGGCTGAGTGATAGGAGTGACTGATTTGAACTGCTAAATCAGATGTAATACTACATTTAATTACTCCTGTAATGAAATCAGGGTGAAAGGATACTAATAAAGTAGCAATACATTTTCAATACATCAAGTATGGTTTCTTTTTTCAGTTAACAAAACACTTGTTCAGTATCAGAATTGACACGAAATCCTGTGGTTTAACCTCAAATGCTGTCCAGACACTGGTGCAGTGATTATGTGGCACAGGGATCAGGTGTGGTTCTCGATTCTATCAAGTGCAAGCAGCAGCCACTGTTTCTCTTTTTAATGGGATAAAAGTATATCTATTACGAGGTCAATCTTCTAAATGTGCTTGAATGGTCTGGTCACATTTCTGATTTTAAAAGGTATCCCATCATTAACTTTTCCCTTATCTGTATGTACTACCCAAAGCAGACTCGAGATCTCTTGAACACAGTCTCACCTCTTCTGTCCTCCTGTTGGAAATAGTTACTGACTGCAGTTCTTTCTGAAGATGGAAGCACTTTAACCGCTCCTCTTTAAGCTGCTCATTCAGTTCATCGCCTTTTGCTAATAAAGCGTCGTGGTTGGTCCTCAAATTCTTCAGGTTCTGTGAGAAGGAAGGAATATGCAGGAAAAAAAAAAGAATCACACCTAGCAGAATGTTCCCACAGAGCATATTCCAAGGGGGGTGTCTCATGGCAGCACTGAACACGAGTTGTAAATGTGGTCAGCAGGAGACATTCCTGAGAGCAACTGAAAGCAACACAAGGCCAGGAGAAGGTGCTGTTCTTGTTGCCCTCAGGGACATTTTTTCATTACAGAAATGTTACTGAGCAAACTGCAATCACCTCTTGAAGCTGGAGAAATTTTCCTTCCATGGCTGAGAGAGCATTGCTTTTCTCAGCCAGCTGCTTACGGACCTTGATCATCTCCACGTTGTCCTGAATGTTTAGCCTTCAAAATTAAAAAGAAACGCATCATGAGAACACATTTGGGAGAGGGTTTAGTGTGTAATACCCAAATTAATTTCTTCTTCTCTAATCCAACACTACAGAAGTCGGGGAGATAAACACTGATGACACAGTAACTTAAATCACTCCATCTACATCTTTATTTGTTGTGTAGAACTGCGTATGACAGGAAAACAATCCTATACCCAAAGAGATTGTTTGCTTTCCATTCACTTCTTTCCCACCATCCAAAGTATCTGGTGCCAGCAGAACAGCATTTTGCATTCACAGTTTCCACCTATCAAACACTGTTCAGAAAATAGGCCTTAGCAATTCATACTAGAACACCTTAAGGCTGGTATTCAAACAACCTGCAGGTGTGTCTTAACTACATAAAAATCACTTAATATGCATGTTCTTACAATTCTAAGATTAATTTGAGAATGTACTGTTTAACAGAAGAGATCTTTAAAATAATTCAGAATTTAAAAAAATACTTAATGTGTTTTTCCTCACTTCAAAACAGTGCAACTAAGCCCCACTATTTTCACAGGTATGGGAAGAGAAAATAAATTATTTTTTTTATTTTCTTTATTTTCCAAAAGTTAAAAAAAAAACCCCTACATATTTTCTGAATTCAGTGTAGTCACAGTGTGAGGAATTATTTATGGTGACTTCTTTAACTTATTCAAGGTGCTTAAAGGGAATTCTGAGTAGGGGGACTTGTGACTAGGTGAGTAATTTAATATCAATACTATGATGCTTTATTTCTGTAGTGTCACTGGTTCCCTCCCTTGAAAGGCACTTCAAGAACTGACCACATATTTCTCCTCCATGTAGAACTGTCCCTGGAATCAAATGAGTATTCCTTAATACAATTAAAGAGAACAGTCTGAAATTGAAACAATTAATTAATCATAAGCAGTGTATTAAATACAAGCAGTGCAATTTTTCACTTTAGCCAGCACGTAGCAAAGGTTTTTTTTTTTTTCCCAGACTGCTGTTGTTAGAAAAGCTTCAGAAAAACCACTGAAACTTTCAGTGAAAAACCCTGAGATGCTTCAGTGAACAAATCCTGGGGAGGGGAGAGAATTATTGCTGAAAATTGGACACAAAGAATGCACAATTTATAGCCCTTGGAGGACATGCTGAAGAAACCTGAAGATAAAGGAGAAACTAACAAAGTTAGTTTTTCTCTGGGAAAAAGAGAATAAAAAGGATGAAAATGTGGACTAATTAGCATGAGAAGAGAGAAATCAATAACATTAGAAGATAAAACACTAATTAGTGAAGAGAATAATATCATCTATAACCAACGAATGTTAATTTCTTTTTTTTTTTGCTTCAAATATATAAATACTGACCAAGTTTTGAACGTGTGTGTGTTCATGCAGTTGGAACAACTCCCTGCACTCAGCACTGGGAATAAAGTAATGCCACTTTGTGATGCTAAAAAATAGTCTTGGAGAGTTGGATTTATCCCGACGCTTTCAGCGACAGCAGGGCCGACCTTTTCCTGCTATCTGCAGACTCCAAATTCGTCCTGAGTGTGAGTGAACATTAAATTGCCTACATGAACCTCTACCTGAGGTTTTATTAAGAATTAATAGTGAAGGAACAATGGGTGATTAAAATTTTATGACTTGAACTCAAGACAGATGTGTAAACATTATGACCCTGCTCTTCTGGTGCTGCCACCACACAACTCCGTGGTTTTCAGGATACCTTTGGCTTGCTGTGCCTTGCTCTTTCAGCCTTAGGATGGATTCTTCAATCTCCTTTTCTTTCCTTCTTAGCTGGCTCACAAGAATCTCTCTGGCATATTCCAGTTCCTCAGTGTGTTTCCTCTGCGAGTCAATCACGGTCTCCCTGCAAGTGCAAATAACTTCAATTCCAAAACCAGGTAAGTAGTTAATAAAAGACAAAAATTTAAAAGAATACTCAAGTATCTTCAACGGGTGGAGCAGTGGAAGTAATTTTTCAGCTTTTGAGATAGGTAAATTTACACCAAAAAAAAACCAACACCAAAAGATGTGTTTTAAACAGCAGAATTTATCCAGTAAGTGCAATTTTAAAAATAATTTATGAAAACACTTCTTTGCAATGATTTCCTAAGATCCCAGTGAATCTTTGTGTTTACACAACTCCAAGCACAAAACACATGACTGCACATTAAGTCATATATTTCTATACTCAGTTTGCCCATTTATTGAAAATAGAGCATTTACAGATGATGTCCTGAATCCAATTTAGCTCAATCGTTACGGAAATAAAGAAAGGTACTAAAATAGCTTTTGGAAATTTTATATGCAAAACTTACATTTTGCATTATAAACCCCTGATCCTCCGTGTCCCTTATCAGAAAACATTTCTGCATTGTTACTGTTATCAAATCCAACCACTTCAGTTTATATTCTGAAGTGAAAACTTCTGAAAAGATGTGGTTTTTTTCCCTTCAAGAAAACCGTAAGTTTTAAGAATAACAGTGACAAAAAAAAAAAAAAGAGTAATATGCAAACCATACAAATTTCTTATTTCAGCCCTTGAATCCTCGAGCTGACTCTGTCCAGATTTTGGGAGTGCAGGGTCAGATGATCTCACTTCTAAATTCTGAAATCTCATTCCTGAAAACAAAGACAAGATAAGATCAATTTTTGTCAGGCTGAATGAAAAAGCATTTAACCAACCAGCAATCTCTGCACAGTGCCAACGCTTGCAACTTCTATTTTAGATGCCATAAGAACTATTTTTACATCAAATTCACACGGAAGGACACAGAGTGTCTACAACACAGCTGCTGTAAAATCTGAACTATGGGTGCTACAGCACAGTGTTAAGTGCTAAAAACACGTCCTGAGAGGTCTTTTTAGAAGATTTTACTTTCAAAGTCAGAAAGCAGAGATTGAGAAGATATTAAGAACAATATCACTATTATTAAACAGGAGCATGGACTTGTAATTGCTTTTTGTCAGCATTTTCCTTTGCAAAATCACAAACGTTGTTCACCCAGACATGCCAGTAAAGGGTCATTTTTAGTAGCTGCCATCCCTCAGCCCCCAAAATGGGGTTATTTAGGTTCAAGGTGCAATCAGACCATCATTCCCCAAACACCTGAAAAAAAAATACTTACTTTGCATTTGTGTTAAATTGATTTATATTTTTAATTTTGGCCTCTAAGTATTATTTTAAGGTGATGGTAATTGTGAGGTACATATATGTGCGTGTACATATGCCCAGAGTATAGATATTTTAATTTAGTTTTGGTCATATCAAGGTGTTTCTTAGATGGTTGCACTCAATGAAGTAATGAGTAAGCAGAGAGTATTTACTGAACATTCAAACCTGACTAGGACTTCTGCATGAGCTTTTAATGGTACTTTTAAATCAGCCAAACACAAAGCAGACACAGGAAGACATATCTATTTATTTATTTATTTATTTGTGGAGTCTTCCTGTCTCTTCACACCTTCCAGAGCTAAACTTTCCCCGAATTTTTCCGGGCGTTTTATTGTTGGGATAATTCCTCTGCGACAATTTCCCGACCTGCGCTAACGACGCTGGGAGATTCACGCTCGTGGTTTTGGGGAGCCATCTACGGGCTCCCTGTTTTGAATCAAGGTGAATGGTACCTTTCTTTGCCTGCTCCGGCACTCCCGAAGCCTCTCCCACTTTTCTGAGGCCCGTGTTAATGCGGGATTGAACGTAGCCGTAGGGACAGGGCCGGTGGCCTTGGATCTGGAGCTGCTGTTTGGTCGAGATGAGTTTGTTGCGCAGGCTCTCGTTCTGTTTCTCAAGCTCCCGGACTCTTTCTTGCAAGTTCTCCATCATCTCCTCCAGCTCCAGGGCCTGGCCCAGCCTCCTGGGCCCACCACCAGCCTGCTCCGATTTTCTTTTATCGTTCACGAGCCGTATCAGCTTGGTGGTCATTCTGGGGAAAACAATCACGAAGAGGCGAAAAGGAACGTGAAAACTCAGCGTAACGAGTTGAAAGAAATGGAATCATTGCGAGGACTTCAGCGTAATAAATGCAGGTTTGGATGTAACTAGTGCTGCCTGTGAAGAACTCTTTGAAGGTGGCTGCACAGTGGTTTTAGTTATGGGCTGGAGTTCATTTCCCCAGAGCAGCCCTCACAGTGCTGTGCTTTGCACTGGGAGCTGGAAAGGTGTTGATAATCAGCAGGATCTCCCTGTATGGGTCATTTTGATTCTAGAGTAAAACTCCGGATAAATCATTAGGCTTCTATAGCCTCTTCTGCAATTCCCAGAGCACCTGTTATATTTGGACTTTGCCAGCACAGCTGGGAACCCAAAGTGACAACTCCGAAGCAGCAGGGTGGGATTCCAACACCTGATTTTTGCCACGCTCTGAGAGAAATCAGCACAACTTTCAATGCTGACTGCTAATGTTTTAAGGGGCAAAAAAAAGTGAAAACAAAAGCACTAAATCCCATACCTTTTAATTTTTTCCTCTTGCTTGTTTGCATGCTGTTTGAGCAGGATGTGGTCGTCGCTGATGCGAAGGAATCTGTCTTCCAGTTCCTCTCGACTGATCCGTGAAATAGCTTGTCGAGCTCTGGCATTCTGTGTAGCTGATGATTCTACCCAAACCAAGGCAACTTTAAATTACCTTCAATACATT
>JAYRBT010000165.1:0-12228 GCA_036023395.1 Myiotriccus ornatus
GTGTCCTGTATCCTGTGTCCTGTATCCTGTGTCCTGTGTCCTGTATCCTGTGTCCTGTGTCCTGTGTCCTGTATCCTGTATCCTGTGTCCTGTGTCCTGTATCCTGTGTCCTGTGTCCTGTGTCCTTTGCCCTATATCCCATGTCCTGTATCCTGTGTCCTATATCCCATGTCCTGTATCCTGTGTCATGTGTCCTGTATCTTGTATCCTGTATCCATATCCCATGTTCTGTATCCCATATCCTATATCCTGTATCCTTTTGCCCTGTATCCACATCCTGTATCCTGTGTCCTGTATCCCTATCCCATATCCTGTATCCATATCCCATATCCTGTATCCATATCCCATATCCTGTATCCTGTGTCCTCTATCCACACCCTGCCCACTCACACACTGTCTTGCTCCGTGTTTCCCTGGAAAATGATTTCTCCTTTCTCCTGGAGCTGGCAGGAGCTGTGCTCTGCTCCAGTGCTCATATGTGCCATGGCTGGAGTTTGAGGGTGCATTTCCCCGGGAATACAGAGGCAATTGTTACTGTCATGTCTGATTTCCTTCCCGGGGACAGGAGCTGGACTAAGATTTACTGGAAGTGTTTCTTTCCGTGCCAGGGAGTGGATCCACATTAGGCAGCTGACAGCGGAGATGAATCCTGTGGTGCCAGAGCTGCTGCCACTGTCCAATCTGGGCTGTAATTAATTACCTGTCAGAGCTGCTCCAGCCCAATCAGGGATGGCTGGGACATGAGGCAAATCGGCCCTGAAATTAAGAGTCAGGTCTGAGCTGCTCTTCCACTGACCTTGCAACTCTCTTTATTGATTTTGGGTAATTTCCACCTGTTTAGGAAAACCAAGAATGAGGCAGAAGCAACAAAGAAGTTTTTTAAGTCTTTCTGTCAGGTGTTCCATCATTTCCAATATTTGGTCCTCATGCCTGCGAGGTCCCCTCGCTGCTTCAGTGCATTAACTGAGCTGAAATATTTACTGCTCATCTGCTTCTGAGCTTCAAAGTATAAATGTGGACCTGGATCTGCTGTTTGTCACTACCATAATTCATAGGGTTAAATATAATTTTAATAACAACTGCATTAATAAAACCCTATGGCATTAATTGTCATGACCTTATTAAAGCTGAAGATACCTATGAAAAAAGCACCTCAGATTTCAGTGTAGGGTTGCAGTAACTGGCATAATGTCCTTTATTACAGGACAAAATAACTTACGAAATGGATATTTATTGAATGGATGTTTATTGAATTAATCTCTGTCAGTCTTTTGGGAACTACCTGAAGGCAGGTTTTAAGGATGCCACAGCCCAAGCTGCTGTTTGATGTGAGATGTACCTTTCCTGGGAGGTCTATTCCAGAGAAGTGAACTTGCCCCTGTGACTGGTGGCACCTGGGGCAGATGGGGGCACTGGTCCCTCCAGTCCCCTGTGCTGGGAGTCCCCCCAGTCCCATCTGCACCCCCGAGTGCCCTGGGCTGGCTGAGATGTGTCCCTGCTTCTCCCTGTGAACTGCTGATAGGCTCCTGCTGGAAATGCTTCCTGCACAAGGATGACATAAAGGACAGGATTTTTTGGACAACAGGACACCCACTGATGGAAAACAAAGAGCCCAGTGCTCACTGAGGGTGGTGGCTGAAGCTGTGATGGATTTTGTGGTGCGAGGCTCCACTATTCCCCCAGCACTTTGGGAAGCTGAGCCTGTGCAGCAGAGCTCTGATGGAACACCCCTGGAGTCAGCTGTGCGCTTCACGGGCATCACTTTTGTGGGTTTGCAGAACAACAGGAATAAATCTGGAGGTGGGCAAAATATCCAAAATATGATGTGGTTAATAAAGAAAAACAGGAAACTTTGTGCAGTTCCAGGCAAAGCTGAATTTTCAGAGCCTGCACCTGGGATACATGAATATGTCAGGAACTCTGCTGGCACATCCTGATGAGTTATTGCTCCTTCATAAAAGCCTCCATCAGCCACATTTCTACTGGAACCATCTTGTGGCAACACTTCCCACAGTGGTTTGCAATTGTATTTGGAGAGGAACTGAATTTGCCCTGTAAAACATCCTGTCTCCTGCAAGTACATTGTGCTTGTATTAAAGCACAGAGGCTCTGGATTAACAACCACCACAGTTCCCTATCTGCTGGATGCCTGGTTATCCCATGTCCAGCTGACTGTGTGCTCCAGGGACGTGCCCAGCCTGGCTGGGAGAGGGCTGGGGGTTTGGGATGCTGCCCTGGCAGAGGGGCTTGCCCAGCTCCTTGTTTCCACATCAGCTGGGCTGCTCAAAGATGCACATCCCGTGCAAACCCTCCCACCCTTTACCAGAAGGGAACGGGATCATTTGCTGATCAGCTCGAGGAATTCAGTGTTTTAAAGAGGAGTGGTCCAAGTGATGGGAACTGGAGCACTGCAGGGCAGGGGGAGAGGCCATTCCATGAATCCGTGGAATAGATAAGCGATGCTTCCTTTAAGAAGAGGGATCCAACCAGAAGCTGGGATGTGAAGTTTGAGGCAGGATGCTCACAGGCTGGGGAGGTGTGTCCTGGCAAAGCAAACAGATTGTGGTCCTGATCAGGATCATCTGCACAGGCATCCCTGGAGGCAGAGCTTTACTTCTCGTGGGAGGAAAGAAAAGAAAAATGGTCCTGAATTAACCAAGTGGGAAATAATTAGAGGTAATAAGTGTATCTTTAACATCAGTAGGGAGGGGGATTTCAGTTGGATTTCTTAGTTGCCTGAGGAGACATCCCTGAAGAATTTTATAAATTACAATGATCTGTTTCAACTATTTTTCTTAATTAAAATAGATATAAATAAAGATATAAACAAATTTATTATTTCTTCTATTTTTTTTAACCTTGTCTCACATTTGCCTGTTTTACAGGTACAGGGCTTTTCCTGGGGAGGGCTCAGGCTCCCTCAGTCCGTGTCAGTCCTGAGCCCCACTGCAGTGCTCTGAGCAGCTCCCTGGCTCTGGGGGGGCAGCAGGGCTTGGAGGCGCTGGACCAGCTTGATCCCACCTGTTCCCGAGGGATGGCTGTCTCCTCATGCCTTTTCCCACAAGGAACATGGTCAGGGTATCCCTCAGGAGCTGCCCATCCATTCCAGCCACGCTGGAACACCTTCCACTAGCCCAGGGTGCTCCAGCCTGGCCTTGGACACTTCCAGGGATCCAGGGGCAGCCACAGCTTCTCTGGGCAACCTGTGCCAGGGCCTGCCCACCCTCCCAGCCAGCAATTCCTTCCCAATATCCCATCCTAAAAAATGTGGAACACTGGCATTAAATATCTCAGAGCAGTCTCGCCTGCTCTGAGCACACAGGGAACTATCAAAGTTTACTATGAATAATAAGAGCTGGAGCATGACAAACAAATTCAGCTGCTATTTGTTTCCAGCACATTTAAACAAATCCCTCCATTTCCCTCATCCCTGTTTGACAGAGTTCACGGTTCCTTTACTGCTGGAAGGGGCTGGGAGGTCACAGGGAAGTGGATCACTGAGAAAACCCAACATAAAAAAGTAATAACTTCTTTGGTTTTCAATTCAGGTCTTTTTATGGGCCCACAAATCTCTGCCCCAGCAGTGTGGCCGTGACACATCAACAGAGCCAGGGAGGGGAGAGGGAGTGGGGAGGAGGGAAGTGCTGGAAAAGAGCTCTGTACTGAGGAAAATGTCCGTAAAACAGGCTCTGAAAGAGTCTCTCCAACAGCTAATTTTATATATTTAATCACACACACATACATGAAACATATATGTATTATACATATTTGTTATACACACATATGTATATACACAGATATGAAAGATATATGTATTACCCATATTTATTTATTTGGTTGGTTGGTTGTTTAGGAAATTAAAGATGTCATTACTTAACCAAGGCATTCCCTTCTTGCAGGCTCATCCTGAAGGATTTCTTTCAGGAAGACAAAGAGTGAATCCCACACTGCGCTGTCACTCCTGCCTTTCCTAGGACGGAAATCCCTCCTTTTCTCCTCAGCAATGCATCCCCATGTTCAGGTAAAGCCTGTTTTCTCTCAGACCTGTTTTCTGGATATTAACTTTATATCTGCAATAAACTAATGGAATATTTGAATGTGTTGTTCTGTGGGCACATCTGGGTTTTATGATGCTTGAATGGCCATGGCCTGACTCTCCTCTTTGCCATGTGTAATACATTTACAACCTGCAGTTTAATATTTTATTAAATATATCAGGTCACAATTCCCATGTAACTGCTGCTTGCATTTTTTCCCCCTTTAAAGTCTCATAAAAGAAAATAGGATTGATATTAAAACAATACAGAAGTTATAAAAACTCTATAAATTTCTATGGCTATTACCTCATTTTCCGCTTCAGACTTATCTTCGGGTGACAGGAAGCCAAAATCCTGAAATGGTTTAATTAGGCTGAAAATCTTCTTTAATAAAGTTCTGCCGAAGAAATACAAGCAAACACTATTAATTCTACCAGAATCAGACATTTGAAGCCAGTGGTGACTTTTACTTTGCAAATTGCACCATAAATCAGGACAGAACTGACAGAGGGAAGAATCACTGTGACTATTTTCTCCATCATTTCTGAGGTTGCCCTGAAGAGTCACTTCGCCCCAAAAAAGTCCTTCTGCAAAGATATCTTTGTATTTACCCATTCCAGACTGAGCATAATGAGCAGCAACCTTTCCCTGGACACCCTACATATCAACAGCCACCCAGACACCCTCTGGGGCACAGTCCTGGCCTGGCAAAGGCACAGCAAGTGCTCATTTGGATCCACAGAACTGCTCGTTTGGATTCCAGCAGGAATGAAGCCCATGGAAAATTCCAGCATTTCAGAAAGAACAACCCACCAAACCCCCCAGTGCTCCCCTGGATGAAGCTGCTTCTGAAGAGGCTGCCAGAGCTCGTGCACAGCATGGGATAGAGGACGTGGTGTGCAGGAATTCCTCACGTCAGGAATATGCAGCCCTGGAGCTGGAGGGGCCAAGGGGATGTTCAGTCCTTGTGGAATGGGCAAAGGTGTCCATCCAGGTGTGGGGCCAGAGAGGAACCACAGGGCAGGTGAAGGGGTGGAATGTTCCTTTCATGGTGCTAATTAACCTATTCAAGGGAATACCTTCAAAATGATTTTGTAACTTACCAATACAAATACATAATTTCAATGTTTTTCTGGAGATGTCCCCCCTTAGCATGATCTCTGTCAGAGCCCCTTTGCCACCTTTTCCCCTCAGACTGGCTTTGGGGAGGTTGTTCTGCAGTTCCTGGCCATTGGTGCAGCACCCAAATGTCCCCAAAAAGTTCATCATTGCCTGAAAAGTCAGCAAAAACTAGATGAGGTAGCATTAAAATAAAGGAATAGAATCATGGAATCCCTGAGGCTGGAAAAGCCCTCCCAGCCCGTGGATCCCCCTGTGCCCATCCCCACCTTGTCCCCAGCCCAGAGCACTGAGTGCCACTCCAGGCCTGCCTTGGGCACCTCCAGGGAGGTGTATCAAAGTTTTATCAAAGGTGTATCAAGTGTATCAAAGTTGTTCTCTGCAATACCTGCTTAATGCACCCTGTGTTTTCTCTTAAACATTCCTTCTGGGTTGTTTTCACTCCCTGGGAAACTTGTTTGCTTTTTAAAGTGTGTTCTCTGCACACTCCCCTCGTGCCTCCCCTGCCCGAGCCTGCTGTGCCCTCAGAACTCTTACAGGAGCGGCAGCTTCTACCATTTCCCATCATTTCTGAACCTGCTGCTCGAGCCGAGATTGTCAGCCCTGGTGCTGAAGGGCCAGTAAGAGCTCAGCGCTGGAGCTGCAGATAGCGGCTCCTCTTAGCAGGATTGCTGGAGTGTGATGGCCTGTGTGTGCTGCAGAGCAAACACTCTGCAGAAAGCTGTGGCAGGAAGACCCCGTGCATGGTTTAAATCATGAAGTAAGATAGAGATACCAGCGGTTGCCACTGACAATGTTGACTTGTGAGCTGTCTCATCTCCTCGGAGCAGAGACAGCTCCGCTCAGCAAACTCCAGCCTGGAGTGCAAATAGCACCAGGCTTAAGTTAATAACCGTGTTCACTTTGATTTGTGGATCTCCCTTCCAAGAGAATAAGTGGCCGCATTTGCCTCATGAAGAGGATGGAGGGAGACGAGCTCTGGAGCCCCGAGAGAGCTGGAAGGACTAAAAATAGCGGCGGTGGCTGAGGCTGGACTGCAGCTCTGTCAGGGATGAGGGTGTGCTTGAGGTGAGAGCTGCTCCAGCGCCCAGGAACGAGCTACATGACAGTGATGAGGGGAGGCAAAACACCCTGCCGAGGGTAAATATGGCCAGGATCATCACTAGGGCTGAAATGGGGAGATAAACACTCACAGCAGGGGAAGGGGGCCCAGTGCGGAGCCAAGAGAAGGATCTGGTGGCACTCAGAGCTCTGGGCTGGGTGACAAGGTGGGGACTGGGCACAGGGTGGATTCAGTGATCTCATAAGTCCTTCCCAAGCACAGTGATTCTGTGGTTCTGGAGACAGCGAGGCTGAGTGTGTACAGTTACACCTGCATGCCTATATAGGGATATTTATGTGCTGAACGGGGGGTACTGTAACCACCTAAAGGGCAGTTTGGGCAGTGTGAGCACAGAGGAAGGTGAGCAGTGTCATCTGGGAACCTGTGGGAGCTCCAGGGATGCATCTGGGTGGTGCCTGCAGCTTTCCAAGAACAAACAAAGGCAAACTGGCCAGGAATCAACACAGTCTGGGAATTAAAAGAGGATTTTGATAACAAAGTAAAAGTTCTCCCCTAAACCAGATGATTCAAAAATAAGTTTACTCAAAAGGCAAGTTTAAAGGCATTTTGCTAGATTAATTCCTGGCTAAGCCCACTCTGGACCTGTCAGTCCACCAAGGACAGGGAAAGACACTGGAGGCTTTGCCCAGTGGTTACCAGAGGAGAGAGGTTCTCAGGAGTTTGTTACCCCTCAGGGAATCACAGCAGTAGCTGGAAAAATCCAGTCATTTTTGCAGCCTATTTTGGGTACAAAGGAGTTCACCAGCTTTTGTGGCTGCTGCTTGTGGTTGCAGGTATATTTTCTTCCCACTCTATTATTGCTCCATCACAGCACAAAACCCAGACTGTGTTTTTACAGCCGAACACAGGGAACGTGCCTCACACAGAGTCAAGTGTCCAATCTGAAATAAAGAGACATCCCAAAAACATGTAGGACAGAAAGGACCCAGAGAAGAGGGTTTGTTTGCCCTTTGTTTTAGGAACATCAGGTGTGAGCTGTGAGTGGCATTTAATTGCAGCCCATGTCTGAGTGCAGGGAATGCTGTGCAGAACATTATCAATTCCACGGGAAACAGATGGAAATCGGCTGTGAAAAAACACTGTGCAGAGCCGACAAATGGCCCACAAAGTGTGAAAAAAACCCTTAGAAATGGCACATTGGGAAGTTTCTCATATTGTTTGATTTATTTACTCACAGTTTATACACTGCAATGCGAGATGTGGCTGTGGGGGGTGTTGAGGGTCCTGACAGCACTGAAATAACTGACTGATATCAGATGAGAGCTGAAGGAAGCATCAGTCTGGGCACACTGCAGAGCTCAGAGTCACAGGGCGATGAAGCTGCTTCTTATGCTCTTCCCTCCTTTGTTTCAGTGTTATATTTTGCATATGAAGTGTTGGCCCAAACCTAGAACTCACCTGGTCATTCTTGAGATGAGCTTTAATGTCCCTTCCAAGCCAAACCAGCCTGTTGTTCTAGGACTCAGGGAAAAAGCTGTATCTTTATTCCAAGGCTCTGCCCAGGAAAGATGGAGAGGAAAAATGACGCTGTAATTGCTCTCCCATTTTAATTTTGGGAGTGTCTGATGTGGTTCATCCCAGCTCAGGGAGGATCAAAGAGCTCAGCCCCCACTCATTAACATCCTGCACTAATTGTGCCGCGGGCTCTGCCCCTCCCAGCGATGCCGCTGCTCCTCCCTGACCCCGCCTGTCCCACCACACGGTCCCAGCCGTGGGAACGACCCAGCGCTGGCCACTTCACACTGGGGAGGAGCTCTGTCAAACTGGAGCCTTTGAGGAGCCTTTCTGGCTCACACTGAGTTATCGAGGGGCTGGAAGCTGCTGTTTGATTTCTCCTTGTGTTTTTAATGCAGAGCATTTATCCATCCCTGCAGCAGCAGCAAAAGTTCAACCCCCCATATATATTTTATGAGCAATATTTTTAATGCTTTTTAATAAAACAAGAAAACAAGACTTCAGTCTGAAATGTCCTTCATTAAGAATCAAAGTAAATGAGCAGAAGGCTTCGGTGCCCTGTGAAGGGTTTTCCATTAGGGTGGGAATAAACGTCGACGTTCCCGTTAACGGGCTCGTTAAGATGCCCCATTCTCTCAAATCAGAGCAGCAATACAGTGACAGCGAGGGAAGGACTGATTGCTTCCCCAGGTCATAAAAGGAAACGTTCCTCTCCTTGTCTGACTGCACCAATCCACTGGTTACCACTAGTGTAAGTAGTGGTACAAAAGCCCATGGCAGGGGGTGGAATGAGATGGGCTTTAAGGTTCCCTTCCAACCCAGGCCATTCTATCATTCTGTGACTCTTCCCAGTAGCATCCTTGTCCATGCACTGGGCAGACTGGTAGGCTGAGGAGCTCCTTCTCCAGCCAGCAGAGCCTGGAAGAGCCTTTGGGTGTGTCGTGCTTGCTCAGAATCCCACTCCAGATTGCCAGGGCTGCAGGCACTGCGAGACATCAAGGCAGCATATGGGCAGCTTTTTATCTGTTTCACAGTCCTGCTCTTGATATAGCTCAGCACATGTGCATAGGAGGGAAAAAATACAATTTGCATGAAAAACACTCTTTCTTTACAGGAAAACGTGTGTGAGAGGAGAAAGCACATAAAAATATGTTCTTCCAGCCCTGTTATTGATAGCACCGAGCATGATGGATCATTAGGGATTGCAAATGCTGACAAAAATAAGCTCCAAATAACTCCTCGATGGAGTAACAGTGACAGTGGAGTCAATAGCATCAACCCTCTCCCAGCAATGCCCTTCCACAGCATGTGGAGACAAATCCCTGCCCCAGGGGTTTTCCCTTCTAGCCTGGATGCCACCAGCCAGGATGGACTGCAGGGTTAGCTGGGCCTGGCCTGGGTCCACATTTGGCCAAGGAAAGGCACTTAGAGTAGAATCCCAGAGTGTTTGGGTTGGAAGGGACCTTAAAGCTCATCTCATTCCACCCCCTGCCATGGGCAGGGACACCTTCCACCAGCCCAGGGTGCTCCAAGCCCCGTCCAACCTGGCCTGTGTGTTCCCAGTGCTGAGCAGGGGGGCAGGATTCCCTCCCTTGACCTCACCTGGCTTGTCCCAGGAGGGAGAGGGGATATCTTTGCCATGACATGATTTGAAATAGTTTAGTCTGATTCCCTTTATATCTCATATATTACCTGTACAGCCTCCAACACACTGGCCCAGCTCACAGTCTCCAGTGTCATGATCTTCCAGAGGTGATCCCTCTGTGCTGTTATTCCTTAGGGAAAGAACTCTTTTGCCTGCACCCAGATGCTTTCTATGTGCAAGTTCCTGCCTGTCAGCCCTGGGAATGACTGCTGGGTGTAACAGTACAGTGTGTAATGGGCTCGTGCCCTTTGCTGTGAGAGCACTTTGATTACTCGCCTTTTCCAACCGTCCTGTGTTTACAACCCACAGCCCACAGCCCACATCCCACAGCCTTGGGGGACTGGACCAAGTGCTGCTCAAACAAAACCCAGAATATTGGAAAGGTCACGAGCAGAGCGTGGCCAAACACCACCCCCTCTGAATGCGTTACAGGAGTGCTGGGTCAGAGCAGCTCATTCTCACGGCATAGGGAAACAGAGAGGGGCTGGGACACGTTCCCACGGCCAAGCCAGGGCGTGAGGGGGGAACTGGGAATTCCCTGCTGCTCCTCTGCCTCCAGGAACGCAGCCCCATCCACTGCTGGGAGACCCACGTGTGCCCAGTGACAGCCGAGAGAGGAATGAGCAGAGCAGCGATAACCACAGACCCCCGAGCAGCCACTGGGTGTGATTCCATCTGCCAGCACTGCATCTTCCCTAACAGCCGCTCTGCGGAAGGAGCACCTTTAACTCTCTGAGCGTGTGCTGAAGAGGGAGGGTTTAAGCTGTTCAGGGTCCTCCATCAACCTGCAGGTGAGCAGATGAGCTCAGAGTTACCTCCCACACTGAGCTGCTGCTCCCCAGCCCCGGGACACCCCCGACACCCTGGAACCCCCCCGTGGGTTGGAGACACTGGAGCTCTCACAGCTCTGTGGTGCCACATCCCTCACATGGGCCCCTCCTTTGTGCCTTGGCTTCTACAGAGGAGCCTCAAACGACTGAGCAGCTCCTCCTGTAGCCTGTCTCCAGGAGCATTTAATGTTCTAAAACATTCCACGCTATTCCAGGGCTCCCTGGACTGGGACACTTGGCACGTCTTCCCATTCCAGCTCTCATCCTTGGAGACAGGCGAAGCACTGCTGGACAGTGGGAGCCAGGTGGCCTGGCCTGGGCAGGGAGGTTGGTGCAGAGGGCATCCAGAGGTCTCTTCCCACCTTGACATTGCCTGTTTTTCCACATGTGCAGTATTCACACGGGTGAAGTGGTCGGAGCTTCCCCCGAGGGGCAGCTCAGTCTCTGCTCCCTGTGACAGGGACAGCACCCTGGAAGGGCTGGAGCTGTGCCAGGGAGGGTCAGGGTGGATCTCAGGACAAGGCTCTTCCCCCAGAGGGTGGTTGGCACTGCCCAGGCTCCCCAGGGCAGTGGGCACGGCCCCAAGGCTGCCAGAGCTCCAGGAGGGTTTGGACAACGCTCTGAGGGACAGGGGGGATGGCTGGGGTGTCCTGGGCAGGGCCAGGGGTTGCACTGGATGGTCTTGGGAGGACATTCCAGCTCAGGGTGTTCCATGGTTCCAGGATTTCTATGAAAGTCTGGCAGCTGCCACACGGGCTCAGATACTGCCAAACAGAGGGAGCTGAACGTGTGGGCACCTCACGCGTCCTCACAGCTGACAGTGCCAGAAAAGGGCAAAGGACAACAAATGCCCTCTAGGAGAAAAAAAAAGCAAACACCACAGGTATCTCCTGTACATGCTACTCTGAAAAATGTCATGTCAGTACCTATGATTTACTGGAGACAGAAAGTCCGCTTCAGGACCAAGGTCAGCTCATCAGCATAACGGGGCCAGCTCTTTGCAGGAGAAGCACTTTCAGGTTCCGAGCCCTCATTCCTCTCTCTGCAAACTGCCACGGGGATCAGCAAGGTGGCTGAAAGCTTGTAATTAGTGCAATTAATCTGTGGTCTCCAAATTCTGTTTGAACAGAGCTAGTCAGAAAATGGGATTTTCCCCCATAGCCAAGTCCTCTCCTGCAGCAAAGATGTGTTATTTTTTTCCTTGACTAGAAAGTCAGCCCACATTACACAAGCAGAAATGGTGACCTGCTTTCTCTCTCACTCATCTTTTGTCCAGTTCTAACAGTAATAAAAAATTACAGGCTTTTTTCTCATATTTAAAAAACATAATACATAAGCAATGTTGGTTTTCCGTACCCTTTTAATTTTAAAAGCAAAAGAAATGGGAAAACCTGAATGTTGTTCCCCCCCCGTTTTGACTTTATTTCTATAAAAGAATGAAGAAAACAATGAAAAACAAAACCTCATAAATCAGGACTTTCCCATTACAAATATTTTGACAGATCTACTCATCACCTCCGAGTTCTTCAGAAGTGGAGGGAAAGGTAGAATTTCGGGTTACATTTTATTACTTCATTCTCTCAGCCTTTTTCAATATATCTTGTTCTTTTTCCATCTCCCTTCCACCAAAGGCTGCTTTGCCATTGTACCTCTAATGTGGATTCTCCCAGGAGCTGCCTGTCCCTCTGCTCTGCTCTTCCCACTCGTGTTTGTTCCCAAGGCTTCACATCCTCCTCCTTCCCCAGTCTGCTGAAACCAGGGGGTTTGGGCTTTGCTGAGGCCCAAATCGGCTTTTCTGGCACTGTTTTTGCAGCCCCCACCAGCGAACTGCACCACCTGAGCTGGTGTGTCCCCCTGGACCACAACACCTCCCACCCTTCACCTCATCACAGACTCATGTCATGCTTTGGGTGAGAGGGACCTTAAAGCCCATCCAGTGCCACCCCTGCCATGGGCAGGGACACCTCCCACCAGCCCAGGTTGCTCCAACCTGGCCTTGGACACTTCCAGGGATCCAGG
>JAYRBT010000170.1:6412-20378 GCA_036023395.1 Myiotriccus ornatus
CCATTTCCACCACCCCCCCCACTCCACTCCCTTTTTTTCTCTCCTTCCTTTTATTCGGTGGAGGCGCTTTGATCAGAAACGCAGCTATTTATTGCTTTTGTATTTCTTGCTCTGATCGCTGCTTTAAAACTGCCTCTGGCGCCTGGAAGGGAGGGGTGTGGGGGGGTCGATTTTATTTTGGTTTTGCTATTCTTGCCGCGAAAGGGGCGCTTATTTTAAGCTCGTAGCACTATGTGGACGGTGGGAGAAAGTAATTTAAAAATTGAGGCGAGGGGGGTGTTCCTTGGAGGTGGGGGGGGAAAGGAAAGAATTGACCATTAAAATGGCATTATATGCACAGATGGGTCTCCCAGTCCTTTCCTACTCTTATTTTGCTGGGTGTATTCTTGACAATCTGCTCTTGAAAAACCAAAATTGCGAGGAGATACACGGGGAGTAGCGACCCCCCCCCTTCCCTTCCCGGTTTTCTCCTGGAGACGAGAAAGCAGCACTAAACCTGACGTTCCTTGCAAACAGACCCAGAAACACCCCAGGCAGAGGCGAAAAAAGGGGGATTTCAAGCTCTCGCTTCTCCAGTTAAATTATGGATATTGAGTTGGGAATGTCGGTTCTGGAGGGGCCAAGGGTGGGGGGTTTTACACGTGTCTGGGGGTGTGGGAGAAAGAAGGGGGGGGGTGTTATTTGGGGAATAAGCAGCTTTCCAAGCTGCAGGAGCAAGGCGAATATTTTACCTCGGAAAAAGAAAAATAGCCTTAAACAAACAAACAAAAAAAAATTCTAGCAGAAAGCCAAAACCCAAACCCCGCTGTTGTCCGTGTTATTCAGACATGACTGGACCAGACGGTAAGAGGGCGAGGACAGCGTACACTCGCTACCAGACCCTGGAGTTGGAAAAGGAATTCCACTTCAATAGATATCTCACCCGCAGGAGGAGAATAGAGATTGCTCACGCTCTCTGCCTCTCCGAGCGCCAGATCAAAATCTGGTTCCAGAACAGGAGGATGAAATGGAAGAAGGATAATAAACTGAAAAGCATGAGCTTAGCCTCGGCGGGCAGCGCCTTTCAGCCATAAATTCTAGAGGAGGAATATCGAGGAGAAAGAAGAGGAGGCGAGAAGAGAAATAAATAAATAAATAAATAAAGCGCCACAGATCTTAGTTCCCGAGTACTGTACAGTGAGGCACCTTCTTTTCGGCATGTTGTTGATATTCTAAAACAACTCGTATGGTACTGTTATCCCAGGACTGAGTTCATGTCTTGTTCTGCTTGGGTTTTTTTTTAAAAAAAAAAATCTTTTTTTTCTTTTTTTTTTTTTAATTATATTTTATTTCCAGATGCTCCTCTTGCTCTTGTTGTTCTTATAAATGTATGTGTCCGTGCTCTCTTGATGCTTTCTGGAAAGCTAGCATGTGTTCTGTGAGCCCTGTAAATGTTATAACTTATTTATAAACTGAGAACAGATACGATTGTTTGTTTATTTGTTGGGATTCTTTTTTTTTCCTCTTTTCTGAGTTTACTGCTTTTGGGTGAGTTCTTCTCTGCCTAAGCTAAAATCGGGGGTTCCTACACTACAGTCGCAGAAAAAAAATAGTCTAAAAAACCAAACAAAAATGTAAAAAAATGAAAAAAAAAAAAAAAAAAAAAAAAAAAAAAAAAGAAACAGCTCTTGTATCTTTCTGTCTTAAAATTGTCCAGTCTGTGTTTTAGTCCAAACTTCAGGCCAGGATTTCTAGTCCCAGGCTAATTCTGAGACGTACTCTTAGACGTGGGTCAACTTCACTATTAAAAGGAAAAAAAAATGTATAAAATCGGACCAACAATGGAGTGCTCTAATGTTTGTAAATACTAGAAATATTTCTGATGTGACTAATAGCCGGGTTGTAGTGGGCAGAGTGAATGCAATGTTATGTGTAAAAATGGCATCTGTCATGTCTAGCTGCCTGTTAGTACTTTGCCAATAAGCTTTTTGTATTTGTTTGTAGCTTTACTTGAAGTCAAATAAACGTTTCTCCTATTCACAAAAGGCTCCCAGTTGCACTTTATACACAACCTCGGAGAACTGCAGCTCCTGCTAAAGCCGGGGAGATGCCTGGCATGGAGCTGGGAGCCCTCAGCAGAGCTGCAGCCTCTCCTGGGCATCCCTGGGAGCTCCGAGACACCAAACGTCCCCACCAAACACCTTGCTGGCAGCGCACGGGAATAAAACACGAGGCTTCGCACTGCCCCAAAACGCCGTCTCCCCAAAAACAACAGACCCCCCCAGACCCCACACCGTATCGCACAAACTGCTCGCGAGTCCTTCAAGTTGCAATAACACGGTTGAAACGCTTCCCCGGCACACTCGCGTGCATTTCAGGAATTGGCAGCTATAAACAGGCACATTTCAAAAGCCAGAGGTATTACAGACACATCTACGAACGCGTAAAACCGTGCTCTAGAGATTGCAGATCTGTGTGCCGGTAGAGATCTGCTGAGAAACAGAACACGCCTATAAAGAACACATTTCTGTGCTAAGCTGAGCTCTCCGCTACTTCTCGTCCTCGGGTTATTGTGCTTTTACCTCTCAGTCTCTGGCTTAACATGTAAATAACAGCTCGCAGCTCTGTAACTACTGACACTACAACGAGGCATTTTGGCTGCAGATAATTTAACATCATCAAAGATGGCAAATGTTGCCATTTCGCTACCTAGGGAATCTAACAAGGCACGAGATACTCCGGTTTAAAGTCGCTCGATTTGGCAAAACGCCACTGACATCTCTACAATACAAGCTTAGGCTTTTTTGTTCGTAGCAAGTAAAGTTGGAGCTTAAAACTTACCAAACTTAATCTCCCACTGTTTAGGTACTTCTTAAGTGATTTTGAGAGGGATGTGAAGTGGACTGTCAGATCCCAAACCATTTGCTCGCCTTCCTTTGGTATTTTTTTTTCCTTTCTTTCCTCTTTTTTTTTTTTTTTTTTTTTTTTTTTTTTTACCAATAGCAAACTATACCAAAAGTGGGTATGACATTTAGATGTCAAATGGATAGGGTTTTATCTAGAAGTTAGATCGTAAAAATCGCCCAGACCTCAGACAGATACCCCTCACTGGCTCTCAAAAGTCACGTGAGGTCCATAAAGTTAGTTTTATGGTTTTGGGGAGTTGACAATGTACAATATATTTCACATTCTCTAGAATGTTAAGTGACACTTTAACTGCTTGGTTTGGCTTGTAAGGGGCAGCAATGGGTGAGCACTTTTCCAGATGAGATAAACGTTGCAATTGCAGGGAACATGTTTTGCGGGTCCAGTTTTCAGTCCAGGGAGCCAATAGACTGGAGTCCTGAAAGTAAGTTCTGAAATATTATCTACTTAAACTATTTTAAAGGGTTGATATGGCTGAAGGCTGAGCTGGGAGGAAAGAGGGTCTGTCTCTCTTTCAGAGCTTTATTTCTCACTTTTAGAAGGTCCTAATTCTCATCCTCCCGAGAGCCGGAATTGCATTACATTTCCATCACAGCTTCGAGGCCCGCAAGTAAACTTTGTGCAAGCGGGAGAAATAGAGAAAGATCTGTAAAGGTTCATTATCATCGCAAAGCAAACTCCATCCTGCCTTTGCCGGGGGACGTGCGTACTTCAGACAAAGTTTGGGTTTGTCCTTCGCCATGTGAAAAGGCTCCTGCTCGTTCAGTGGAGGTGGTTCGGGGTGGTTTATGCTGCTCGGGAACAGCCACAAACCCGGCCCATGCCTTTGCATTTCATTCAGCTCTGTTCTGTCTGTGCTCTTCAGGTTGTTGTCACCTTTGGATTTTACTTATTTTCACCAGCTTGCCAAAGAGATGTGTGCAGTTTCGGGTTTTTTTTTCCTTTCGGCCTGTGTAGAGACCGGGGTTGGTTGGTTGGTTGGTTTGGGGGTCTGTTTTTGGGTTTTAGCCCCAAGGCTTTTTTTATTTATTTTTTTAATTTATTTTTTATTATTATTTTTTTCCCTCTTGGGTTTCGGTTTGTTTGGGGTGGTTTTTTCCCCTAATAATGCGAACGGGTGTCCTCATATTTCCGTAGTTAGTTTCTGCCATGTGGAGACACTGGCTGACCACTGTTATGTCTCCAGCCTGTCTTGAAGTGCTACAGAAAAATAATCAGAGAAGCTGCACTTTGCCTACGGACCCTCCAAACCTTATCGAACCCACCGGGATCTCCCAGATCCCCTTCTCTCCCTCTAAGGGTGACAACTTTCTGGGGAAGGCGGGCAGCAGCGGTTTTCTTTGGGAAAATAAACAAGTTAGTGGGGAAGGGCAGGAGAGCAGAGCCGGCCGAGCGGGGCCGAGGGGCTGCGGCGGGGGCTGCGCCCCCCGCTCCGGGCTGGGGCGGGCAGGTGGCCCCGGCCAGGGCTTCCAGCTCCGGGTCCTCGCAAAATAGGGCGGTTAGAGCAAAATAGAGGGGGAAAAGCCCAAACTCGAACCCCCAACCCAATCCTGGAGAGGCTCCTTTTTTTTTTTTTCCTTTTGAAAGCCCTGTGGTCACATCTGCAGGGGAGGGGGGGGACACTTCGCCCACACCTGAACCAACTCCCCTCATCCTCCTCTCTCCTTAAAAAATAAAATGATCTTTTTAAAAAATAGTTCACAGCGAAGGTACTGGGGGAGAACGGTGATTTCCTAGAATTTAGAGCAGTCACGAGCTTCTTTTTATTTTTTTCCCCCCTCTTTCTTTCTCCTTTTTTATGGTAGGACAACATTTGGTGGACACATGTCCGTCTCTTTTACACAAAACAGAATGTCCCCCTTTAGCACACTTTGGAGATTGCTTTTCCTTCCTTGGGCTGTTTTTCCTGTCCTGCTCCATGTGTGTCTGCTCGTATCTTTTCTATCATCATCTGAACTTCTGGCTTCTCCCGGAGCAGTCAGAGGGTGGCCAGTGCAGCCCCGAGTCCCCTCTGCTCTGAGAGCCTGTAAACACAGATGCCAAAGCTGCAAATCCGAGCAAGGGAAGCGGGCTGCAGGGAGCCTTTCCTCTCCAGCAGACTGGGGCTTGTGCTGAACAGCCTCTCCCTAATCTCTGCTTTTCAGGGGATAATAAAGATATTTTATGGGATGCTGAAGGACTCGGTCTTTGAAGGTGATTTTGGCTGTAGGCGGTTTGTCCACACGGGGTTGGAGAGACCTGGGGGAGAGGGATGTGGGGAGAGGGGCTGTGATGGTGGTGGGGTTAGACCAAGTGGTGGCCTGCTCATTCTTCACCCTTCTCACCCGTGCTGGTGACTAGAAATTATTTCTACTGATTCAAATAACGACCTATTTAGGCAGGAAAAGTGACTTCCCTTCACCTAAACGTATGCCTGGGATATAACATTACATCCAGTGCCTTCATGTCCCCACAAACACCGTCTGTCCAAAATATATTCATCCACCCATGTATCCATAGATTATCCCTTCATCCACCTCTTCCCTATCCATCATCTGCATCACTGTCTGATCCCCATCCCAACGTATTCTGTTTTTATAATCCCAGGCAAACTTCCCTTCCAAATCCGCTCTGATCACAGGGGGGTTTTGTTGTGCTTTTTTTTTTTCTTCCAAATACCATCATTTCTAATCAGTTGGTGTAGAAAACGTGTTATTGAAAAGAGAGGGGGAAAAAGCAGATGCAGAGCTCCAGAGCAAGGCAGATTTGCAATGCAGTTTAGCTGCGGGATCAGACGCCTGTAGGGGAAACAACAGGTAACAACCCTGTGCCGCCCCCTTGTCTGGAGCATCCCGGGCACCGGGAACGAGGGCTGTGTTCTGTTCCTGGGGTAACAGTACCACCCTTTCGATCGACCACAAGAAATCCTATCCTCTCTGGCCATGAGATCTGTTTTCTACCTGCAGTACGTAGCATTTTGGGGGGGTTGGTTGTGAGGTTTTTAGCTCGTTTTGTTTTAACAAGCTGGATTTTTTTTTTTTTTTTTTTTTTGCTTTACTTGGGCATTTTTTTTTCCCCTTACATGGTGAAACCTCCAGCTTCCTGTGAGGAATCATTGTCTGGCATTTTACAGCCTGGAAGGGGTCACAGGCTTAGCACAGTCTTCCCCCCACCATCCTTTAGAGAGAAAAAAAAAAGTCTCCCTGTTTCTAGTGAAAAGGAAGTATAAGGAGAGTAAACAGGAAAGCGGAGCTCTGACCGTGCAGGTAGGCGGGGATTTTCCTCTGCATTTTTCATCGCTTCTCTCACTTTAGTGCCACACATCAGACGTGGGACAATTAGTTCTTCTGGAGCTGTAGAAGACAGAAAAAATACAAAGTGCTTTAATATCGAGTCTGAGAATATGGAGAACCTCTAGGACGTGATTCCTCCTGAGGAAGGCCAAAAAAACCCACAAAAACCCTCTTGTTTTAAATGCCCAGTTGTGCAGATATTTATGCCGTGGCTTCGGGTTTAGGTGAGGAAACCTCTGATTTAAGGACTCAAACCTAAGGATGGTGATGGCCCGGGGAGGTGGGGGCTGTCTGCCCCAAAAATGGGAAGTGAGGACCCTCCCCGTGAGTTCACCTGGCTCAGGGTACCTCTGCTTAAGAAATAGGTGCCCCTATACCCGATTTTCCCCCTTTTTGCCCCCCTGTCCTGTCTCCTTTTTTGTTCAGTAAACGGTGTATAAACCTCGCTGGTACTCTGAAGGGGCAAAAAACCCACCCCCAAAGCAGTTCTTTCTCACCCAAGAGCCAAGCTCAGGTTCCCCAGACTGCGAGAGCCCAGATGAGCGTCTGTATTAATTACAGCCCTCATCAAGCTGCCTTTTTGGGGGGGCATCTCCCCGGGGCAGGGCAGGAAGGGCCCCTCCTGCCCAGGCTGCTGCTGAAGAGTCAAAAAGACGGACTTTCACCCGTAAAACACCCATTTGGTTCCCAGGTTCGTTCAGCACTAAACTGGGGGGTGGATGGAGGGAAGAATGTGCCTGTGAGCGGCACAGAGAGGTTTGGGGAGCGCCTCCATGCAAGAGGCAGCTCGATGGTGCAATGCCGTTGGCAGGCCATTTTGAACGTCATGGCTTTATTTATTTTATTTTAGACTTTGAGGTGGTTTTTTTTTAACGTTTGTGCGGTTTAGACCTTCCCTGCTAGCTGGGTGCAGTGTAACTTAAAAATTCAAATATCCTTCCACCCCAAAACCCAACCAAGAAAGCCACAGAGCAAACTAAAAACAACCCCAAAACAAAGAAACCCCACCAAAAACAAACTTCGCCAAGGTAACCTAGTTACAGATGTGCATGATGTCTTATTTTATTCAACAAAAAGTGATTAAAATCTGTTAAAGGATTTAATTAAGAGAATTAAATGAAAAGGAAGGGGCACAAATGAGTTGGAAAAAAAGCGAAGCTATTCTAAACGATTAAATCGCCATTTTAACAGTATAATGGGGTTTGCATACTGAAAAGAGAAATCAGAGCTCATATCTCATCAATAATTCATAGGCAAGAGGGATCATTCCGAGGTCAGCAGACTTGTACAGCCCCGGCTCCTCTCTCGGAGGAGAGGGTGAGCATCGTATCACAACACGACACGGCCCCCGGGGCTGCCGGGTCACCTTTTTAAGGAAAACATAAGCTCCAGGGTTTTGCTGTTTTTTTTTTCCCTTTTTTTCATTTCTTTCTTTCTTCCTCCCCCCTTTTTTTTTTTAATTTACCAAGTCCCCCTCCCCGCGTGTGTCCGCAGTAGAGGGGGGGAGGGCTGCAGAAGGGCTGGACGTGGTTCATATTGCTCCAGTACAGACCCACACCAACAATGTGGTAATTATGCTTTTGAGAAGCCAAAGGGATCTCCATTTCCCCCCCACCACCCCCCCTCTTTTTTTTTTCTTCCTGGCCACAAAAATGAAGGTCGGGAGGCTACGGGGCCTTATCTGCCTTGGAAGGGATGGGCTGGCGGCAGGGACGAGAATTTGCACCACTCGGCCTTGTATTTAATTCTTTTTGGAGGAAAACTCCGATTATTCACCTATTTATTTGCCACAGTGCTGTAAATTAGTCCAGCCTGCACACCCCCGCCGTGACCTCCCCAAGAAGGGAAAGCTTTCCAAAGGAATCGGCCCCTTCCCTCCAGCTCAGCTCCCCAAACCCCTTTCCCTCCCCCACAGCTGAATTTCAGACTGAGAAATTGCTCTTTCTTTCCCCCAGCCCCAACCCCTTCCTTTTTTTCTTTTTTTTTTTTTTTTTTTTTATTACACGTCCGACCTGAAGGGAGCAAGCTGACGGGATTATTTAAAATCCTCTTGATAAAGGTCTCTCAATTAGGGAACGAGAAAAGGACTTTTATGGGGTTTGGCTCCTCCTCTGGGGTCTCTTTCCAATCCTAGAATGGATTTAAGAGTGAAATTTTCTTTCAGAGCGTGGCTATTTCGGTGTCTGAGCTGATTTTTCCCATTCTTTCCTCTCCTAATGTTAAATAAATTATATTTGGAAGGAGGTTGATAACTTAACTCGAGAGGTGTCCACCCGGCGTAGTTTTTCCGTGTTCTGTTACCCTAAATAGCTTTAAAAAGAAACTATTTTGACAGCGAGCGTTGAAAGAATAGGACTAGTGCGAGGTTTTTTCCCCCCTTTGATTTATCTCTTTTTAACATGTGTATGTATGTCCATGGATATATACACACATATATATATATACCCTTCAAGTCAAAACAAATTACAGCGCCGGGATTTTGTGTAAAGGACGTTTGTTTGGTGGCAAATCAGGGTTGTTTATGTAGGGAGACTCGGCAAAAGCGGGGCGGGAGCGTGTGGGGATTTTGGGGATGGAGCAGGGGGGGAACAGGCGGCCTCGGGCAGGGGGTTTCGGTGCAGACACATCGCTTGTAACGTCCCCAAGCAGCCAGCAGAGCTCGCTTCAGACCAAGTTCACTGCCAGCAGGGACGGGCCGAGCCGGGCCGGGCTGGGGCTGGAGCGGGACCGGCAGCCCCGCAGCCCCGCGACCCCCGCGTGGAAGATCGGGGACCCCCGCGTGGAAGCTCCGGGACCCCCGCGTGGAAGCTCCGGGTCCCCCCGGGCGGCCTCGCCGGGCCCTCCGGTCCTGCCGAAATACTCCAAACCCCACCACACCTCCTTATCCCCCCTCCAAAAGCCCATAAAAATAGCAGGGTGGGCTGATGGGCGCCCAGATGAAATCCCGAATAAAAGAGCAATAACGCGGTTCAGCGGCGGTTTGATCTTTAAAACATAAAAGTGATGGGGAGCAAAAGGAGAAAAAAAATGCAGCGCTTTAAGAGAGCAGTGGGTGCTGTGGAGATAAACGTCTAACGTTTGCAAAGCTCCGATTTTTTCTTGTTCTCCCTTGGGTAAGAAAAATCGCCGAGAAACGTCCAATATCCCCCCACTATTCTTTTTAAATTAAAATAAGTAAAATAGGAGAGTCAGGGCCGCGTTGGTTTCTGGAGACGTAGACGGTAACTCTGGTCTTGGGGGGCTTGTTAGTACAGCATTATAGCTCGAGGGGTCAAAAAGTTGAGGGTCAAAAGTTTACGCTGTGCGTGACTCAGTCTTGTGTATAACCCTGATAGACCGATGTCAGTGTGAAAAAAAAGGCAGAGGGAGAGAAAGAAAGAGGGGAGGGGGGCGAGGTGGGAGGAAGAGTCTGGGCAGAGATGGGAGAAGATGATGGCGAGGTGGGAGCGACCTTCAGCCGCAAGACGGGAGGCAGGAATTAAAAAAAAAAAAAAAAAGAACGAAAAAAGAAAAAACAGAGGGGGTTCAGGATTTTGGGTGGGATGTCGGTGGAAAATAAGGTAGATTGATTTGGGTCTCCCGTGAGGAAACGCCGTGCAACTTCTTAGTATTTTTTTAAGATAACCCCTGAAACGCTATTTGGAGTCGAATTAACAGAATATGAGGGGAAATGCATTTATTAAATCCAATTACCTGGAGGTCCCTCTAGGATATTAACGCGAGCAGTTAAAAAATAATTTTCATTCCAGCGTCAATTTTGTTTGGATTGGGTTTAAATTATCCCGGGGAAAAAAAAAAAAAAAAAAAAAAAAAGGGGTCTAACACGGTTGGTGAAAATCTGTTCTAACATCTTTACTTGGAAACACTTCCAAAGCCCTTGGAGAGGTGCCGGAGCCTCAGCACAGACCAGTTTTTAACAGGTCCTCGGAGTGAGTGCAGATCCCAACCCAGAAAATAAAAGAATTACACGAAATAATGTCCGCGATTTATTTGCGTTTCTGCCTTAATTGTGGGAAATCTGGAATAATGATATATAGGCAAAATCAACGGGCTGTTGGCTTTAGAAATTTCAATGTATATATTTAAAGGTGTTTTTTAAGTGCCCGTTTCGCTCGGTCCCGTGAAAGTGGCTGATTTTTATTTTGCTGCACGGTTTCCGTAGGAATTTGAATGAAATACTTTGTATTTCTTGCTTGAAATGTGACTCCACTCTGGTCACTGCAACAGTTTAATGAACTGATATAATAAATATTTCCCTTGGCATTTCAAAGTTATTTCTACACTGCCAGACTTCGAACCCTCCAAACTCTAAATATTATTTGCACTGGGACTGGGGAAGATCTTTTCAATCGCTTCTTAAGCAAACAGTAGGAACAAGGCAAACTCTCCTGGAAAATATGGAGGGCAAAAAAAAACCCCCAAAAACCTGCAAATTTGCTTCCCTCCCCTGGCTTTTGAATATTTTCAGTGCCTAAATACTTATAACAAGGGTCATTTTTCTTGGAGGAGAAAGGGAGAGAATATTAGAGCCCTGGGAAAGGCATTCTGGAAAATCCATTTGCCTTCCCGATGCGGATATATTCATGGAGTAGGTGAAATTCAAGAGAACGTAAAGCGTTTTGTTTCGCGTGATAAGGCTCGGCTTTAATTAATTGCCGTGAATTTGCTTGGTATTTATAAAATATCACTATATAAGGGCTACCGTTTAGTTGTAACTTGGGTGATCCATCTCCTCACCCTTGTAATTACTATACTTATCTCTCTAGAACAGTCATTTCTACTCCAGGTTTATAGAACAGGTAATGGATAATAAAGGCCATTTGTTTTCGGGGTATTAAAACAAGCAGGTATCATTTCACGGCAATAAAAAATAATAAAAAAAAAATCCAGCGCCCACCTCCCAACTTTCCCTGTAATATTCCCTCCTACATCACAGCGTTTACCTTTCAATTTAGGGGCGCGTTCATTTGAAGTGGGTTCATTTGGAGAGATGGAAGGAGGGAGGGAGGGGAGGGGAGAGGGAGGAAATTAAAGGTATCATTTTCAAGGGTATTTCTAATTTATCTCCTTGCTGGGACGGACCCGGCTTGGCCCGGGGGTCTCTGAGTCCCGGGCAGGAGCTGCAAACACATTTCAGGCTGGGTTTCTTTCTACTTTTTTTTGTTTTGTTTTTCCTACCGAACTACCTATTGAATATACTTTTTAATCCCGCTTTCCTTCCCAAATAACCTCTTTTTGGCGGTGTTGGAGCTGGTGGTGTCCACGCGAAGGTGAGCGGGGAATTCCCGCAGGGATGCTCCGCTCCCTGGGCACCCCCACCCTTCCAGGGCTCCTCAGAGCTGCTTCCCGAGCTTCGATGAAAATATTGCATTTTTTATCATTATTATAAATTAAAAGGATGCACGAGGTTGGCTGGGAAACCACATAAGGATTAAATCGTAGTTTCCCTGTTGCAAAACAGGTGTGGTCTGATTCCCACCTTCCCTCCCTGCATTTAGACATCTCAAAAGCAGTCGAGGCGCCGGTTGCTCTTTTATTAAAAGTTCTGCCCTAAGGAAACACCTCAGACCTCCAGCGCTCCCCTTTCGCTTTGCGGGGGAAATCCCAGTTTAATTCCCCAAACCCGAAAGGTTTGCGCTCCCGAAAGGGAGGCGGGCGAGGAAAAGGAATTAAATTAAAAAAAATAAATCTCCATCCTCATGGCTGCCAGACTGGAGAGGGGGAGCTCCGGGGGAGGGGGGAATATACCCGGGGGGATGAGGGAAAAAAAAAAAGAAGAGCCCTAAATTTGCAGCGCGGAGCGGCGCGGAGGGAGCGCGGCGCGGGGTGAACCGCGGGTCAGAGCGGCTCTCGGCGGCCGCCGCGCTGCGGACACGCCTCGCTGTTTAACAAAGACTGACAAACTATGAGATTAATACCAAAACTTGCGGGTTTCCCACCCCAAAATGCTCAGAGGGCCTCCTGGCGCTGCCAGGAGCAGTTCCGCTCGCCTTTAAGGACAATAGTGGGTTATAGTGGGGGAGCGGGGGAGGGGGCACCGCCAGACCCCACCAAAACAAAACCAGAAAAAATAGAAGAAGGGGAAGGAGAGAGAGAAATTAGTGTTCTTAGCGAGAATTAATCCCACTGAAAAAGCAACACGGAGAGAGAGAGCAGGATAACCCAGGCTGGAGAGGGGAGGGGGCGGCAGGGGGGGTTTAGGGGGTTTCTGTAGGATTCCGCCTGCAAAACCTTACCAAGTTTTGAGGGAGCGTCCTAAACCCCCTCGGGAATTACTCCGAGGAAAGGACCCACGTTTTGCCAAGGTAGGTACCGCTGCCGGAGTTACACCTGGGCGGTGCGGCCGGGCTGGGGGGGTGGGCACCCCCTCTTAGTGCCCCTTCTTTTGGGGGAACAGCAGGGACGCTCAGCAGCAGGAGCGGAGTGGCCCCCCCTGCGCTGGCAGGTGCCTTGGCCGGGCTTTGGGGCAGCGCTGGGGGCATCCCCGGCCGCCCCTCGCAGGGCAGAACAGGCCGGGGGGTCCAGGGGAACCCCCCCCGCCACCCCTTCCCGGCTGAGGTCGCTTTGAAGTGGAAAAGAGCCCGGGGGAAATTCTCTGTGAGAAACTTCCGCGACGTGGGGCGGTTTCCCAGCGAGAGGCAGAAAGGTGTGCGGAGCAGGGAGGTGCAGAGAGGGGCTGCCTTTAATTTGGGATCAGAGGCGGAGAGGGGGAGATTTCTTGGAGGTGTGCGGGGGGGAGAAAATTCTGGTAGACGCTAGGGGTGCTGGTTTGCAAACGCCAACCCTGTGTCAACGGGAAGGGAAATTAAAACCGATTTTTTTTTTTTTTTTTTTTTTTTAAGGATGTGATCTCTAGCAGTGGAGTCTGCTCTGCTGAAATTAGATATGTTACCGTTTTCTGTGCCTCGTTTTTTTCTCCGTCACCCTTCAGACCAGTTTTGTATGTTTTCCGTGTTCCAGTTTAGCCTGCAGTAGTACCACACAACCTAATCCACAAGTTCCAAAAACGTATCTCGATTTATGTTTGCAAGCGGCGCTGCCACAGCAGTGGTGCTGCTGCTAAAGACCTCGCTTACGAAGCACGCTCGCGGTGCCTCATTCTTCTGGACGAGAAATATAGGTCCATTTTCATCTTCGCTTCTCAAAGACGAGAGCCTTGCTTTACCTCCCCAGTGGAAAAGCAAAGCATACTGTCGAACGCCTTAACGCTATCGTATGGACCATTAGCACACAAATATAATCTCTTGTTTAGAAGTTTATCTGGTCCGATTAGGCAGCAGAGTGCTGGCTGAGCCGGCCCTAATGCGAGCCAGAAGAAGAAGGAGACAGGACCAGGCGAGAGACAGAAGGCGACCGGGAAGAGCTTTATTAGATAAATGTATTAATCTGGATCCCAGCTGTATTTGCAGTGTTTTCCAAGATTCCTTTCAGAAATCATTCTTGTCGGATGTGGGTTTCCCTAATTAATCACTCATGCCGTTGTATACATTACAGCTCAAGAGTATAATTTTTGTCAGTTGTTTTGAAGCGCGTTTTTATTCCCATCTGATCTGCATTTGTCGATTAAGCGTACAAGGAACGCAGTACTTGTAGATAGCAGTCCCGATACCGGCTCCCCGCGGCACCCGAGCACCACTCGTACCCCGCCGCCTCCAGGGGCTGCCCCTGGGCGCTGCCGCAGCCCCGGGCAGGGACAGCCGGGCTAACCCCGGAGCAGGATCCGCCGACCGCGGTGCCTCCCTGGGGCCGCCCGGGTGCGTGGTCGGGGCCGCCTGGCCCCGCTGCCTCCG
>JAYRBT010000175.1:0-50281 GCA_036023395.1 Myiotriccus ornatus
CCTGCCCTTCCCTTCCCTTCCCTTCCCTTCCCTTCCCTTCCCTTCCCTTCCCTTCCCTTCCCTTCGTTTTTTTTCTAATTTTTCCCTCTTTTCCCTTCCCCATACTTCCCAGATTCCCAGCTGGCACTGTCTGGGGGCTGGCACTTCAGCTGTTGCCCACCTGAAGGCTGGAGGACGAGAAGGCAGCCAAGTGACATTTGTAGAAAGGCTCCTCCTGCCTTCGGTGTTCCAAGAGTGGAATAAACCCAGATTGAGTTTAGGAGTTGGGAATAACACAAGCCACTTGATGTGCCACTGACTCATCTGATTTCAGAGATCACGCAGAAAATGCCAAACTACTAAACAGGGCTGAGGCACTGGAGAGCTCCAGGCTGATCCATGTGTGGCTGGGACGGGAAGAGGCTCCTCTCAGAAGTCGGGATGCTGTCGCTCCCAGCCCCGGGGACTTTCATCTTCGCTTGTGTTCCCCACAGTCAGTCCCAGTTTAGCTCTTCTACCTGCAGTTCTGAACTGTGTGGGTGGAGATGGGATGTGTGAGATGCCAGGAAATCAAAAAGTGGAGGTTTTGAGCTAAAGCTTCAGCACAGAGGATGAGTGTCTGTGAGTCCTGCAGGGCTGACCCCTGTTGTTCTGACCCTGGACTTTGTGCCCCGGTCCTTTCTCTCTGCTCAGACCCCGCTGCCACAACACCAGCTCTGTTCTCCCTTGCCTGGGCTGCCTCACTCAGCACAGAGGATGTATTAATTTTACTCCAGTGGTCCCAGTTACTCCCCCTGCCCTCAACATTTTGACTTCTGTGTGAGCTTGGGAATTCCCTCCTTGTGGCTGAGCCTGACCAGCCTATCTGCAGGGCAGGGTCCAGGGATGATTCAGGAGCTCAAAGGGGTGTGCCAGTCCCTGCCATGGCCACAGAGATCAGTGTGTAACTGGTGACAACCCTTCTAGCTGCACTCCAAAGTGTCCTTTCCCAGAGCTTGATGGCTGAGACACCAATTTTTCAGATGAGAATTAATCCCCCGATCCCAGCCACGTCACAACAGTTCTGTTCCCTCTGGAGAGGGTGTCAGGGGAAGTCAGAGCTAGGAAAACAGGACCATTCCCAACCCTTGAGAGGAATGATGACAGCAAGGGATGCTTGGTGTCTGGGACACTTACTGATATTCCCCCAGCAAGTTTCCATGCAGCCATAAACTCTGATCCCTTCAGGAAAGGCTTGTGCTGCTGGTATCACTACAGGGAAAGAAAAACAACCCCAAACCAGTTGTTTTGTGGTGCTGGGACACAGGAAAAAAAAGACATTTGGCACCTCTGGGAGGGTGCAAGTGCCACCCAACTGTCCCGGGGCACGGGAAGGGGCAGGACCCTCCCTTATTGCCCTCCCCACCCCCGGGCCAGCAGCACTTGGAGCTGCCAGGGAGGGCAGGACCTTGGCTGAGTTTGGCAGGACACGACACAGGAAAAGCCTTTCAGGCGGGGACAAAGGGAGCACAGAGGTTGGGGAGCTCCAGCCCTGAGCCAAAGCCCAGGGGAGGGAGGGAGAGAGAGGAAAAAAAAAAAGAAACAAGGAGCATTTAGTGCTGAAAGAGATCCCTGCTGGGGGAGGGTGGCTTGGGCTCAGCTGTGCACTGGGGGAAGTCTCAACAAAGCCTCCTGGATCTCCTCCAGCCCTGTTGGTAAACGGATGTCTCCAGGGTCACTTGGGGAGAAGGTAGAGCTGTTTGATACGAGCTTTTCTGATAAATCCATTTTGCTTATTTAAAAGAAAAAAAAAACCCAAACAACCAAACAAGTGTCATCTAGAGATGATGCCACATCAGGGTTCTTTCTTCAGCTTCCTGTGTTTAGTCTTTGCTGTGCAGTTCCCGCTGCAAAAGCTCAGTCCTTGCAGCCCAGGGGAAGGAGCAGACAGGCCAGCTCTGCTCTGAAGCTGCTCAGCAAGATGGATCAAAGTGTGCAGGAAAAAGTAGCACTCCTGGGAAAGGGCAAATGACTGATGAAGCTGTGAGAGTGGAGAATACTTGGTTCTCGGGCGTGTGTCCTTTGGAACATGGAGTGGTTTGGGTTGGAAGGCACCTCTGAAGGCCATCTAATCCCATCCTCTGCCGTGGGCAGGGACACCCTGAACCAGAGCTCCAGCTGTGTCGTTCTCCTGCAAAATGAATGTTCAGAGCAGGAGGGAAGGCAGAGTCGGATAACCAGGGGAATTAGTGGCTCTCAGCAGGAAAGGGGCAATGCTCTGCTGAGCTGAGGGTGGAAGCTGCTGTGTGGTGGTCACCAGATGGTCTTTTTCAGGTCCCTGCTGATCCATCAGCATTAGCACACGCGGTGAAACGGTCCACGTGGAGAATCCATCACTTTGAGCTGCTCAGCTCAGCATCTTGGCTGGGAAATGGCTTTTAGTGAACTGAAAGGCCCAAGGACAGTGTTGAACAAGAAATGGGTGGTCCTGAGTGCTCTGGCAAGTGGAGAACCCCCTCTGCCCTCAGGATGGTGCCCTTTCACAGTCAGCTCTCTGATTTACTGTCAGAACCCCCGAGGGTTCCGTGGTCCTGACTGGTTTGAGCACAGTTTGCACAGACATCTGCAGATCTGAACCACCCACAGGGAACCAAACTACTTCAGCGCTGCTTCCTGACCCACCTGTCCCCAGCAAATCACTCTTCTGACGGGCTTCCCCTCACACTGAGACACCAGTAATGGAATATGAACGGGGATGTGACATTGCTGGGCTGGTCCTCTTTTCTCTCAAGATCTGGGAAGCTGCTCAAGTGCCGTGGGCACAAGTAGGAAATAGTTTGCTGCAACTTCTGTCGGAATTTCCCCTCTAGACTGCAATGAGTGATGGAAAGTGAAGTGCCTGGTGCACAGGCCTTTCCTCTCTGCTCTGGGGATCAGCCAGGGCTGGACATGAGACATCCAGATGCTCGAGTTGCTCTGGTCTCCTTGAACATTTGGCTGTTGAGTTGCAAAAGAGAAGCTGGGGAAAACCTGTTATCATGAGATACATTACATAAGGAGTGCATTAGAAGAGCTAAGGAAGGATTTCATCTTTAAGCCATTAAATCCTAGAGTAATTTAAGTTGGAAGAGACCTCTGGAGGTCATCTAATCCAATGCCCTTCTCAAAGCATTGGTCCAAGTAGCTCCTTGATGCTGCAGGAGCTGCCTGGCTATCAGAAAATAGTGGTGAGGGATTCAAAGTACTCGGTAAACTCAAATTCTTTAATAAATTCCAATAGGCCTCTCTATAATTTGAACATAAATGAGAAGCAATAGTGGAAAATCCTATATTTGTATGTATAGCAGAGTTGCATAAAAGCCGTATCTTCAATTCTGTGTCTCCTGGAGGCAGTGCCAGCTCTTGCTGAATATTAATGTGCAGATTTCAAGTCAATGGAACACACCAAGCAACCAAACTACCGAGTCTTACTCATCTTGCTTCAAAGCCTTGTCTAAACATACACCTCCAGCCTCTCAGGAGAAGGGGGGGAGCTGTAAACTGACATTTAGCATGTTCCAGACAAAGGCTTTGGGGGTTTGTGTGGCTGTGCAAAATGTTGTGAGCACTGGTACCAAAGCCAGGGCTAAGTTTAGGCACAGAGTGTCTCTTCACCGCTGAGAAAACATCATGGCTCTTAGAGGTTGCAGCCACCCCCGTGGAAAATGGGGAGAAATAAAGCACCCAACAGCAGGAAACATCTGTATTCGTGCCCCGGTGAAAAAGAGATTTGGGCAATCACTTTTGCGAGTCTTGATGCACTTTCTGGTTTAATTGCTTGTTGTGCTCTTGGCAAACTGGTGACCCAAACCCCTCCCCAGTGGGACTTTTTATAAAGAGTGAAGGGTTGAGTCTGGTGCCTGCTTGTAGTTCTGTAGCAGGGAAGGAGCTGGAGCTGATGGATTTGGTGACAAGTTCAAGTTTTTGAGCAATCACTGAAAGGGAGAAGTGATTTTTCACTGAGCCTTTTGAAAAAAAAACCCCAACAAAACCTCAAATGAGAATAAAACAGTGAAGAGGAGGGAGATGATTTCAGTGTCACTTACATGGTCCAAGCTTCTGCTGCTCTACCTCATTTTTCTGCTGCAGAAAACTCCCTCCTGCTCCCAGGATCAAAAAGCAGTGGCACAGCCTTCCACATCTGCATCGTGCTTGCAGCCATCTGTAGAGAGATTTTAGTCAAGATTAGAAATAGAGCTTATTCCATTATCCTGGAGCAAAACCAGGAGACTCCAGCCACTAAAAACAGCTCTTGTATTACCACTTCTCCATTAAGCAATTGGTCCAGTTTATCCCAAAGACTCATTTCAGTGATGAGTTCAATCCCCTCCACACTCCTTAGTTCACAAGAGGGGCAGTAAGTGAATTAGTCTTTACAAAACCTGACATGAACTTCAGGTAAGGTAATAAAAGCAATTCAATTTTTTTTTTTTTTTTTAAGTGACTTAAATGTGAGTGGCTTTAAAATTGCTTCTATAACCCGTTTTTACCAAGGTTTCTCCCACTTGTTCCAGACATGAATTGGAGCAGCAATTCCCACAGGGAGGAGATGCAGGGAAAGGGAGCACTGGAAATGGGATTTTTTTCTGGAAATGGAAGAAAGGGGAAGAACCCATCTAGGTTATTGTTAGAGCTGGTGATCTGAGGCTGGAAAGGCTGCTGGTGCCTAGAAGGGGTTAAAAAGGACAGGTAGCAGGAGGAATTAATGCTGCAGCGAGTGCCAGCGGATCAGATCCGTGTGTGTGGAATTAGAATAACGCTTGCTATAAATAGATTTATCTGGGCCAGAGCAAATCTCAGCCGTTTTGACCAGAACAAGTCACCTCTAAAGGAAGCAGGTCCTTGTTGCATTCAGACATAAAGAGCTTCAGCCTCAAGCACCGTCCTCAGCCCCGCTGGCCCTGCAGGATCCCTGTTATTATTATTATTATTGTTATTATTATTATTCTAAATTACAGAATAGGCAATGGGGTGGTGGAAGGAAATGCAGAATATAGATGTATGTGTCTATATGTACTCCCTTGAAAGAGGGCAACACTTTTAGTTGCCCTCACCCTCAATTCTTCTGTTTGGTTTTTGGAGCAGGACCTGTCCCAGCCCAGGTGGAGGTGTGGGTTTGGTGCCCACTTTGTGGCTGGTTTTGCTGGTTCCCTGTTCCCTTTCCCCAGCCCCTGGGCCCATCCTGGTGTTTGGCCTTTCTCAAGTTCTCTCTGCGTGTTATGTTTTCCTTCTGATTTATGGTTTCCTGTGGGCTTGGAGGAATGTGAGGCAGGAGCTGCTTTCTGCTTTGTCACTTTTGAGCAGAAAAGGGAAACAGAGATTAGTAGCAGCAGGTCTGGGGTTTTGTGGATGTTTTCAGGCTGATAGCACAGCTTTGGGAAGGATCAGAGCTGAAGGATCTGCCCTGATGGAGTGCTGAGAGCACACTGAGCTCCAGATTGGGCAGAAACCACCACAGCCGCTCTTTCTGTCCAGCTGTGCCGTAGATTTGGGTGCTGTCACGCTGAAGGAGCATCCATCTATTTCTAATTCCAGCTGATCTTTATTTTGGATCACCTGAAAGTGCAGAAATCCTCCCCCAGACGAGCAAAGGCCGTTGGCTGAAGTTTGGCAGCTCTGAGGATGAACTTGTCCCTGCACAGGGAGCCTTGGAAAGGTGGAGATAACACAGAAAGCAGGGCGTGCTGGGGGTTTTCCCTGCACAGCCGGGTTCTGTAGTGCTGTTGGATCGTTCCTGTGTCTGGGATGGAGGCAGAGCCCCCTTAGAGCTCTAGCCCTTGAGGTGGTTCTGGATGCAACCAGGTCAAAGCCCCCCGGGTGCTGGGTGGGGGGAAGGCTGAGTTTGGTGCCTCTGGGGTTTCTTGGTGTGTCACAGTCACCAGTTCTGAGGAGTTTTGGTCAGTTGTTTTCCGAGTCTTGTGTGATCTCAGTGATGGAGAATCCAGGGCCGTGGCTTGGCCTTGACTCAGCCTCAAATCAAACCCAGGCAGCTCCTCCCCACATGAACTCTTGTCTCCTTGGCCCGTTCCTTTCCAGGACATCTCATTCAGGGCTCTGCCTTCTCCTCCTCCCTGTGCAGGGAGAGGATGTTGGCTGTGCAGGAGGCTGGAAAACAGGGGTGTTCAGAGACTCTTCCACGGTTTGGGGTCTCTAAACACTCCCTGCCTGCTCTGAGAGCCACAAACCCTTCTCTTGCCACCACTTAGCAGTCAGTGAACCCAAAAGTGTGGCAGGTGGCTGTGTCTGGACAGCATCCTTGGCCTGGCACGTGGTTATCCCGTGGATCCCTGCTGGATGGCCAGGACAGTGGCATGAGATGAGCTTAAGGTCCTTTCCCACCCAAACCTTCTGTGATTCTATGATTTCAAGTACTGGCTGAGGGATCAGGTGGATAAATTCTATTCTTGTCTTGATTTCCTTGGATAACATTTCCTCTCCTTTAACTGCCTTATCTCCTTAAATTCACTGGAGGTGTGGCAGTCTTCCTGTGACATTCTATATATCAAACACATGTTTTCAGTTCCCCTGGAGAATATGCAGTTACTCCTGCGAGTAACCCACCACCATCCCTTTCTTTCCTGGTGGGTGTGACCTCTGTGTGTATTTTGCAACCATTAAGTAGTAGCCAAGACACAAAAGCTTAGCCCGTGGCTCGGCTAGTCATGTAAAGATATTAATGGCCCTGGACACAAAGGGAATGATTGAGGAGCAGGCAGCGTGAATGACTCTTCCCATTCATGGCAGGAAGGGTGTGAAATCTTCCTTATGCTTGCCAGCTCCTCTTACACACGTCCCTCATCACCCTCTCGGTGTGACAGGTTGCTCTGCCACGCACAGCCAGTTCCCAGGGCAGGGCTGGGCTTTCTGGGACCAGGGAGAGCAGCTTTGCTGGAATTTCTGTGGGGTTCTTTTTTCCCCCAGTTTTTATTTCAGGAGTGGTACGGCCTTAAAAAATTGGTCCAAGAAGCTCCTGGGGTGTGAAAATAAGTCGTGCCAGGAGAGGTTTAGATTAGATATTGGGAAGTGGGGTGTTTTCATGGAAAGGGTTGTAAAGCATTGGAATAGGCTGCCCAGGTGGAGTCCCCATCCCTGGAAGTGCTCAGAAATCGTGTGGATGTGGCACTTGAGGACATGGTTTAGTGGTGAACAGCGGGGTGGTTGACGGTGGGACTTGGTGACCTCAGAAGGTCTTTTCCAGTTTTAACGAGTCTGTGACTCTGTGAAATTCCAAAGTAATTTTTTCACTTGAAAACTTGCCATTCCATTTCCAGCCGGGCTCAGATCTCAGTGTGAAACTTAGAATTCGAAGAGCTCGGTTCCAGGGTGATGGAAACACAACATCTTGGTCCATCTTCTCCTTCCAGGATGGAATATTCCCCATCCTCACCCCTGGCTCGTGAAACATTTCACTCTGATGAGCTGCCCAGTGCCAAAGAATTCTTGGAGAAAAGACTTTTTTTTTTTTCACCAGAAAATACCTTTTTCTCCCTCCAGAAAATTCCCAGGAGGGTCTCCATGGGATGTGACACCCCACGGATTCTGTGCCACCCCAGGCTGAGTTGGCCCCGTGGTTGCATAAGCAAAGCCTTTGATGTGTGATCACTCCTACTCAGCCCTGAGCAGGAGAACCTGTTTCCCAGGAAAAGGAAGCCTTGGTTCAAACACACCAATTCCAGCCAGTGCTTTGCAGAAGATTTTTTTTTTTCAGCCCTTTCCACTCGGATTAGTCCATCCTTGTGTCATCCAGACCTTGCAAATAAGCATTAACAGAGTTCTTCCCTCAGTTCTTTGTTAGATAGGGGATTAATCTCACTTTAGAGCTGATGATCCAAGGCTGGAATTTTAAAGGCCTGTGGAAATAGGTGGGTGGCTCGTGAAATTTAAAAAAAAAAAAAAAAGCCTTAAATCCCATTATGGAGTAGACACGGGCTGAAGTATATAAAATATGTTATAAAAGCAACAACAAAGGTGATTTGAGTTGGTTCTGCTGAGTTTTGCAGTGGAGCAGAGCAGGACACAGAGGGATTCACCTCATGGACTGCACGGCTCAAAGCACTGAGTGACTCTGGGCTTTCGCTCCTCTCAGTCTGTCCTCACACGAAGGTGCTTGAAGAGTTTAAATTAAATAGGATTGGACCAAATGAGACCATTAAAATTTGCCTTTGTCCATCACTGCAACTCCCAGTGGCTTCTGCGGAGGAAATGAAATACAGGGCCAGGTTTTGGTGGTGTTGACACTGGTGGAAGTTTGCAGGGTTTGTTGGGCTGCTGGAAAAGGAGGAGATTCAGGCTGGAGGGGGAGGAAGTGAAATGTCCAAAGGGGAAAAAAAAAAAAAAAAGCCAGAACATTCACAAAACCAAGTCTCATTCAGTCCTGAGTTTGCTTTGTGGTTTCCTTGTGAATCAGACGAGAAACAGGGAGTGGGAAGAGGGGAGAGAAAAAGCGTTCAGAGCCCGATCCAAACCCAGCCCCCTCTCTCTCCCCCCAGCCAGCATCTCTCACACAAGACATTTGTTTCTTCTGGCAACGGGAGGAAACCTTTCCAGACATTGTCCTCGGAGAGCTTGCTCAGTATTTGCAGTTAAAAGGGCAGTGCACATATTTATGTGTGTGCACTGAGAGAGAGAAAGGAGAAAGAATAACTGTTATTGTGCCCCAAAGGACAGGTTGGTTTAATTTATTTTTTTGGTTTTCCAGCCCCGGGGGTTTGATTTCAGGGAGCACTTCTTGCTCCTCGGGGCTTTAACTGCCTGAAGCACCAGACCCCCTCCTGTGTAATTCCTGCAGTGCCCCTGATTCCTGTGTGGATGCAGGACGTGATGAGAGCTCATTTCCCAGCGCTTTAGGGCTCACACATAGCCCTGACTCCCAACCACGTTGGATAAGCAGAGCAATTGTTTCCTTATCTGTCTCCATGAATCAGTAACAACATTTCTTCCCACTCTCCTGCAAGAGGCCAGGCTAATAATGTCTTAATCCCCATCCTGCTCCTTCAGCCTCCACAGGGAGGATGGAGCTGCTGGCATGGAAGTGATTTTCCTTGCGAAGGGTGCTGCCTGCAAGCTGTTCCTGGGTGCCAGCTTGGAATGGATCTGGGAAATATCTTTTGGCCTTTAAGCCCAGCAAGCTGTGATTTATTAATCAAAGGTCCATTAGTGCTGCGGAAGGATTGGGAGGGTTGGGCACAACCTGTTGTAGCAGATATAAAAGGGAACTAATCAGCTAATACAATGACACCCAGGAGTGACAGACTGGCCATTTCCCTGGGATCTGTGGCTTGTTTTAAACTGTGCTGCGTGTAAACCGTTCAATAGGATTATTTTGGAGGCCACACTAATTAAGGGATTATCCAGGGAAAGTGGTAGATGCTCTATCTGCCTTAGATAATGGGACACAGCTCCTTCTGTGGCTGGGAGAGAGATCCCTGGGCCAGGGAAGGTTTAGGTTCGATGTTAGGAAGAGAAGATGTTGAAGGGTGAGGCAGGGTAGGGTGCACATGGAAAGGGCATCCGTGTCTCTTCCCAGGGAGTTTAGTTCTGGATGTCTCTGCTCTTGGGTAAAAGAATTCCTTCTGTCTGGAAACAGATATTGGCAAAGTAGAATCTGGTCTTGGAGTGACCAGTGGGATGTTTCTGGGTGATGCAGGTACGACTGGACGGTCCTGATTGTCCTTGCTGCCTCCAGACTGCAAATCTGTGAGTTGCCGTGGCATTTTGGCACTGATTTGGAGGATTATGTTTATCCCACCAGCATTCCTAGGATTCCCCTGCTCTACCTGTATCACAGCACTTCTCCACCTAGGGGAGGGTTTGAACAATCCAAAAAAAAACCCTCTGGGAGGTAGATTTTCCCAATGACCAAACATGGTGAGCAGGGAAATGCTGCTCACGAGCGTCACGGGAGGCAACGCCAAATGCCACGTTCCTCGTGCAAACCAGGCTCCTTCCTGGGGTCACGGGGGAGAAATCCGGGGCTTCTGTAGGGTCAGGGCCCTGTGCTTCCAGCAGAACGGGGTGACTGCGGGCTCAGGTGCCGGGGAGAGCTGGGAATGCGGCCCCTGCCAGCGGATCTGGATGGACACCAGGGCCGCGCTGGGAAAGGGGAAGCAAAACCCCGGCGTGAAAAGGCCGGCGAGGCTCTGCCTTGGCAGAGGGTCGGGGATTCTCACGGAGCCGGGAGAATCGCGGGGAGCCGGCCAGGGGGAACACAGCCCCAGTGTTGGGGCACACAATGGAGCTCCTGTGGCTGCGGCCACAGGGGAGGGCACTGTCCCTGTGCCCAGGCGTGCCAGCGCTCCACGTGCGGGGCCCGCTGGCAGCTCAGTGGGTTCAAAACGCCCCGGCGAGGCAGGGGACAAGCAGCAGTCAGTGCAAGATGATCCCCTGCCCCAGAATGGGCTCCTGTTCCCGCAGCTAATGGGAACAAGAGCCGGAGTGTGCGTGTGGGGGGGCTGTGTGTATAGGGGGGTGTTCGTGTTCCCGGCCAGGGGGACATTTATCTGTGCCACGAGGGACACCTGCCACTGGCAGCGGGAGCGTTTGCCTTGCCCTGCCTCGGTGAATGGGGCTTTCTCAGCGCAACCCCCCCGCTTTCCCCCTCTCCTTTGGCTCTTCAGAGGAGGGTCCAGAGCCAGCCCAGGTGGGTGCCCAAGGCTTCTGGCACACGAAGGGGCACAGGAAGCAAAGCCTGGTCCAGCAGAGCTTTGTGGCGCGGCCGAGGACGCGGGACCGGAGCTGGGGGGCTGCAGTCCCAGCTGGGGCAAACCAGCAGCATCCCAGCGGCTTCGTGTGAGCTGGAACTCCACTTCCCTCTGCCAAGCCACCCTCTCTGCGTGGTTTCCCTGGCCCCACTCCGCGTTTGCAGCGGCTCCCGTTGTTGCCTACGTGTCTTTCCCCTGCCTGTCCCCTTGGCTCCCTTCGATCCCCGAAATCCCTCTGCCTTCCAGCTCTGGGTGTCGGACACGCAGCTCCACGTCTGCTGCCAAACTCCGTGTGTGCACTGTGGTGCTGCCTGTGTGTGGGAGAAGGAGTATTTAGGAGTAAAACAAAGCCCTCTCCGCAGCAATAACCGTCATAGACTAAACAAGAGCCGCAGTCCAGCTCTCTCTGGTTCGAGGCAGGAGCCTTTGCAGCGTGGCTGAGTCCACACAACATCTGCCAGTGGGTTTTTTTTTCTTCTTTCCAAAACAACTTTTCTGTGGAATTCCCGTGAGTTGCAGGCCCTGACTTCACCTGCCAGCCCACACCATTACCAGCAGGCTGCAAGGCTGCAGGATTTTGCATGAAACAGATTTGTTTTCGAATTAAGAGCCTGTTTAATCCCTACTGATGTCCTCTAATTTGAGGTAGATCAGTGACAAGGTCTGCAGCCCTCAGCTGCAGGGTCCAATTCATCAGTTGTGCAGGTAAACGTTCAGGGTGTGATTTAATGCCTCCATTTAATATGTAGACATTTAGCAGTCAGTTCTGCAATTCATCACCCACCTACAGCCACTACACCCTGATTCTGCATATGTCTTGCCCTTCTGGCTTAGTACTGAGGATGATATTTGTGGCAGGAGTGGGGGATATGTGCTCAGTGTCTCGTGCCAGCAGATCCAGCCTGTCTGCTTTCACTTGCTGGCCAAATTAGGAGTTGATAATTAATTTGTGATATTTGATTTTTTTTTTCAAGTTGTAGCTTCTGCTGACAAGTGATCACGTGGGACACGGAGGAATCAAAGAATTAATGGTGCCAGAGAAAAGCCCACAGGCAAATAAGAAGGATTTCATGCTTCTTATTTTTAGATATCGTGTGTTTGGAAGCGTCTGCAGAGCAGTGCAGTTCCATGGGCAAGGATATCTGGACAATGCTCATGCAGACCTCCAGAATACCTCCTCCTCCCTCTTGGGCCTGCCTTTTGTTTGCATAGCAGTACAGTGAAAATAATTTTATTTACTTGGAGAAATTTAGCAACCTGCAGTTTGACCTCCAGAGGCCTGGGGGTGACCACCCTTTTCCTCAGTTTATTTAGGCTGGCCTGGGATGCTCAGCCGTGATGTGAAACCACTGGCTTTGTGGGTGGCCTTTTTGTGGGACTCCAGGTTATTAGTGGGCTCTTTAGTGCCAGGTAGTGCAGGTGGAGCAAGGCCACAACAAACCAGGACTGGTTTGTTTAACTTAAACCAGGATTAGCAAGAGGCATCTGTGTGTGCCAGCTCAGCCTTGGCACCCGGGGCTTTAAGGGCAGCAGTGTGTGACATCGACTCCCGAGTTTATTCCTGACTGGGCACATCTCTGGATCTGGTTCATTTACTGGCTGTGCCAGTGCAACTGGTTTTGCAGAGACATTTCTTTCCTCACTCTGCTTCCTGCTCCAGCTTGGTGAGCTGGGTGAAGCATGTGCTCAGCACTGGGCACACGTGTCAGATCCCATGGGATTTGGGATGTGAGGGGAAGGTTTACAGTCCAGTATCTGCTGGAGGAGTTTGGGTCTCATGCCCTGCAAGGCAGGGCTGGCTCCAGGACTGTCCCCCTAAGCCTTTGCCAGTGGTGACTGTGGTGTTAACACCCCTTTGGTTGCTTTCCCACTGGATTTTGCAGGCAAGGGCTGGGGCAAGAGCCCCGTGGATGCTTGAAGGGAGCCCTGCAGGCAGGGCAGGCAGAGGACAGTACCATGAAATTCCAGCACCAGGAGCCAATCCCTCACACAGACAGAAATCAAGAAGGAAACCAGTGTTTTCTAGTAAAACTGGACCTTTCTCCTTAACCTGATGGAGCCAGATGATTAGTCATGTGTGAGTGCGACACCCGCTCCCTGCAGGGCTCGGCAAGGAGCTGTGTCCTCCTCCTCTCCACTGGGAACTGAACTGGTGTGTTGTGGGAATTTCTTTCCCTCACAGCCAGGTCACTGTTGGCATCACAAGGCTGGTCTGGTCCACCCTGTGCTCACCCTGCAGCACAGGCATTTACAGGCAGCACTGCCCTTCCTGGGTGGAAGCTGAAGTGTCAGGGGGTGTTTCAAACCTTTGTTCTGTGCCTGGCTGATGTTCTGCTTCCACTCCAGCAGCAGAGCCTTCAGTCTGGGCGTGGAAAAAGAGCAAATACTCTTCGGTCTGCTCTGGGAAACACTGAGTGGCAGCAGCAAAGGGCCAGCTCCGGAGGTAGCTGAGCATTCCCTGCTTACGTGGACGCTGCTGACTTGAAAGCCAGTGAGCGGGAGCATCACATGTGCCAGTTTCCAGCAGAACTCCTCAAAATCTAGGTCAGCGTTTGCACTGAGCGCAGCGTTTGTGCTGCTGACTTGTCAGCACCGGGGGTGTGTTAATAAATCTCTGGCAATACCGGGAGCCATCTCCTCGCGGTGTCTGCCGTCTGAAGGGCTCCGAGGGGTGTCACAGCTGCCACGGAGTGGAGTTCACAGCACAGCTCCGTGCACGTGGCTCCGTTTCCCAGGCAGGGAAGGACGAGTTAGTTCTGATGACACGGCTGAGTCGTCGCCGGAGGTGAGGATGCGGTGCTGGCTCCCCGGCTCCTGCTCCCGGCCACCAGACAGCACTCTCTCCCCAGCCTGGTCAGACCCACCCTTGGAATACGGTATTCCAGGGCGTTCATTCCAGCTGCAGAGAGGCTGCTGGGCCGAGCTGGAAGCACGGCAGCGATGTACATACCAAAGAAGCAGATAAACATTGACTTTTCCTTTGTGAGAGCTCCCTCCCCCACTGCAGCCAGACAGAAGGCTGGGAGCTGAGTGGGGGATAAAAGGGGATAAGTAACGAGGGGACAAGGGAACAGGCTGCCTTTCCCAAGAACCTGAAGGGAGCAAACGGCTCAGGAGCTTGGTGAGGATGGCTGAGAGCAGGGGCTGAGGGAGGGGCTTTTCCCCTGATGTCTCCTGATCCAGACTGCTGTCAGTAAAACCAGGAGCCCTTCCAAGGATAAGAAAGACAGGATTTCACCCTCCTGGTGTTAAGTGGAGGGTTTTCCCACTGATGCACAGAAAGAGGAATGAAGCTTGCACCGTGAGAACTTGATGATCCTCGTGGGTTCCTTCCAACTCGGGGTATTCTATTCTATAGTTCTGTGAAGTTGCTGCTCTGAAGTGGGATTTCAGCTTCACTGAAGTTACTGGTCTTTAACCCAACTGAGTTTTAATCCAGTTTATCCTGATCCTGCTGTTGATGAAGGAACAACAGTCCCTGAGGCCCAGGGGAGTCAACACCAGCTGATCTGCTTCATCTCTGGAAGCAAAGAGGGACGGTGAGAGACAAGTGAGGACAGTGATGTGCACGTGCTGTGACTAATTCGTGCACATCAGGCTCAAGCCCATGAAACCAGCTCCCTTCAGCCAACTTAAACCCAGGCACCACCAGGAATAGTTTGAATCTGACTTTCCTCAGTTGTGTGCAGAGTTTTTAACTATCCAGGCTGTTCCTTGGTTTGGGTTTTTTTGTGTGTGCTCACCCAGCCATGAGGAGAGGCAGGTTCTGAAGAGGGTGAATGGTGGAAGAGCAAGGATTAAGGATTGAAGTTGGTGGGAATGTGATGGGAGAGTCTGGTTGAGCTTGGAAGAGGTGGCTCCTGATTTTTAAATGAGCAGGTGACAGGGCTGTGCCTGGACCACGTGTGGGTGCTTGGGGTGAAGGGCTGGTTGGGAGAAGAAATAGGGAAGAAGCAAAGGAAAAACAGATGGCAGGAGCATCCTGACCATCATCCAGGGAGCCCCTAAAGCCTCAGGTGTGACCTAATCCTAAATTAACACTCTTTAGCTCTGGGTGTAACTGGGAGAGCTCTGGTGTGCATGGCAGGGATTAGTGCTGGGTATGAGCCACACTTTGCTGACAGAGCACCAGGGCCGGGGATGGGAAGGTTTTCTGTCAGTGGAGTCTGTTTTTCACATATTCTTCTTGATTTCTGGTTGGTTTTACTCCCCACCATCCATCTTCCCAGTTCTGGGTTAACTCTTCCAGCGGGAGTCCAGCCCAGAGCTCAGAGGACTTTGTGCTTCTTTGCTTTTTGAAGTTCCACAAGATGAGTCCCATTTTTGTGCCTTTATTCCCCCTCTGAGCTGTGGGATGTGTGTGAAACGTGAGCACACTTTTCCATCCGTGTTTTAGAGGGATTGGTTTCAGGAATGGCTGGCATGAATGGAAGGAATTCCCACCCAGGGCAGCTCCTCAGTCCCTTCTCAAATCTTCTTTCCAGCTGAGGTGGGATGCTGAGCTGGAATTTCATGTCCAGTTCCATTAGTCCTTGGAATTCCCATCTCCCTGGATCTCTGCTCCTCAGCCTCGGAGACCTTTGGCTGCACTGAACTGTCTCCTAAACCAGTCCCGTGCAATTTCCACCAGCAAATGCAAAAAGCCATGCAAATCCCCGGGAATGGGGAGCCAGGCAACTGCAGGATCTGGTTGTCATGGATACCGTCGCCATGGAGCTGTTGCCATGGTGCTGTCTGCTCCCATTGACAGACATGCAAAGTGCACTTATTCTCTGGAAGAAAGGGGGAAGACCACTGGATGCTACGGGGCACAGAGGCGTCCAGATCGATATTTAGGGAGGTTAGAAACTAATAAAAAATAAATTATTCAAAACTACCCGAAAATCTAAAGAGTGACCACCAACAATCAGTGCTTGGCTCAGTCAAAACCTCCAGAAATCTTTCAGAAGATGAGGATGTGGAACTTAAAATCCCCAAACTCCTTAAAGGAATACATTTATTTTAATTCCTAGAGAAAGCTGGCGTAGTTGCCAGCTGTCAGTGACCTTGTCAGGCTGCTGATGGTTCTGGAAGAAGGAGCTGAATGAGAAATGACTTGTGTCTGGGCCAAATATCCCTGTTTAGTTCAGGGCAGAGCTCATCTCATCCAGGAAAATGCTGATTCCACTCCATTTCAAACAGAACTCAATCAGATTTAATAATAATAATAACAGTAATCGTAATCATCATAATAACAACTGCTCTGCTTTGCACACCTGCAGCTCCTGACTCTCTGAGCAGTTTGCCACTGTTATTATTTATGAAACCCTCCAAACACTCCTGTGAGAGTGGGAAGGATTAATTTTCCTCAGTCTTTTAGTAGCAATAACAAGGCACAGAGAGTGTGCGAAAGGATGCTGTGGCCACCAGCCACAGGATCCAGGAGCTGCTGTTTCCTGTCCTGAGCTCTGGAAATCCCGGATTTCACCCTGTCCCACGGCATTAACTGAGGGAGAGCCTGAACATCCCTGCAGTGACACGTAGTGTAGGGCCTGCAGCAGCCTGATTTGGACTGAACAGGCATCTGAACGCTCTGGGTGCCTGAGGAACGTTGTCTGAGCTGTGGATGTGCCGGGGGCTCACTTCCAAACCCATCAGGCTCACGCAGCAGCCCTTTCCCTGCCCGCAGATGTTTCTCCGGAGGAGGTGTCACTGCAAGGCACGGATCAGCCCTTTCCCTGGGTTTGACAGTCAGCCCTGCTGCTGAGGGCAGAGTGGGTTTATGCACCTGGCCATGTGCAGGCGTTCCTGGGGGCAGGGTGGGATTTTGGGAGCCGCCCAGCCCTCTCAACACACCCAGCAGGTACGAGGGGCGAGGGCACCGCTCCGAGCGTGGGGCGCTCGTGGTCTGCGTGGGATTCAGCCAAGGCGAGGGGGCTGTGGGATCTGAGGGAGCCTGCGAGCGCCCAGAGCAGCAGCTGGGAACAGCTGGCTCACAGCTGGGGGCTCTGCTGGCAGCTCAAGGGCTCCAAATTCCCTCCCCTGAGGATTTTTATGGTCAGGAACGCGGGCGCTTGTAAGGGAGTGGTAACACGATGTAGTAGCTGCATCCCAGATGTGAGAGTCACAAATCAGCCCGAGCTGGAGTTTGGCACCAGTGGAGGGGGAGGGAGGGAAGCAGGCTCTCCAGGAGCTCCTGCTGCAGGGATATCTTCCCACTGACCGTGATGGGAGCTGGCCTGGATCCCACACGTCCCGCTGACGTCGCTCCCGGCAGGATCAGCTCGTGCAGGGCAGAGCTGTGTGGCCCCAAGGTGTGCCTGCCTTGGGGGGCACTGGGGAAAGCCAAGGTGCTTTTTAGGTGCTGGACTGTGAAGTTGCAGCTTTTTTTGTGTGTGGTGCAGCGAGAGGTTCTGTGTGTAAGTGTGCCTTAGGGACAAAGGAGCCCTTACTGGACCAGTTTAACAACTGAGTACAGAAAACACCTCTGTGTTTTTCTGAACATCAACACTGAGAAAAAAAACCCCTTAGTCTTTGTATTATTGTGCCTCAGTTTCCCTGCCAGGAAAGGGAAGGAAAGCCAAATGCACTTCCCAAGGAAAAAGAAGGGCATGGTTAATTAAGGCAGCTTTGTGAGCTGCTTTGACAGCTGCAGGGATAAGTAGTCACTATTATAGCAGCCAGTAGTTCAGAATTACACTTTGTGTGCCTTTGCTTCTCTTCTTCATGTGGTTGCCAGAGGTAACCAAGCAATTTTTAGGTCATTTTATTACTTTTTAATACCCAGCTCGGTGTTGGATTTCTGCCTTCATGTAGCACATGTGTGTGTTGGTGTCAAAGCCCCTCAGCTCACAGAGAAATGCCAAAAAAACCCATGGCCACTGTTCCAGCAGGGGGAAAAAGCAATGGCAAAAATGCAGCCAGGCCTCTCTGAGCAGTGTCTGTTGATCACTCCACGCCTCAGCTGGCGTAACATGAGATTATTTAGTGCTGAGGTTCGTGAATTGAATACATGACTGTGCCTTGCTGTAGTCAGCTCGTCACCTGAGGATCCCCAGCACTTGCCAGGCGTGGATTCATCCCTGAGTACTCACAGTCTCGCTGGGAAGCCAGTGTTTAGCAGTTCAGCAATGGGGAAGTCGAGGCTCAGAGATGATGATTTCCATGTTGGGCTGCTCATTGCTCCAGTCATCATCCACCTCTTCTGTTATGGGAGCAAATAGGTGATTAATGATAATCCAGCTGAAAAGAGACCCATCCCAGCCAGTGCCCTCAGTCAGGATGGCATTTCCCTCTGGCTTTGTCCATCCTCCTCTGCCAGACCTGTCCTCCCAACTGCACTCCAAGCACAGCTTATTTAAGTCCAGTTTTAGGCTCCCACCTTATCCCACTCAGCCTCAGCTTGATCTCTGCATCAGTTTCCCAGTGGACTTTGCATCGGTCACTTTTGGGATGCAAGTGATCCTTCGGCTGGTGCTTGGCTGGCACTGGGAGTCGAGCAAGTCAGAGGAGGTGCAAGGCAGATGTGTGTCCCTGACAGCAGCACAGCTCATTATTCCTGCCCCCACGGGATGTAAAAATGCTCCCGGTGAGATTTTGGCCAGGTAAAAATCCTGCTTCCGAGCGGCTTCTTTGAAGCACAAAATCAAAAGGCACAATGCAGAGCCCTCTGGACTGTGGGCAACTGCTGCTTTCTCTGGGCAGGGAAACTCCAGCCTCCTCTCTTTAGCTGGAAGGGCTGCACTCGAGCAGATGAGGCCGGGGATTGTTTTTTCTCCCCCCACTCCTGACGGAAACGGCCCAAGGGCTGGCAGAGCATGAGCAGGAAGAGCACCAGGAAACACGGAGGGCACCCAGCCAGGACATGACTCCAACTGCTCTGAGCTGCCCAGCCACTGGGACTGCCTGGCTTTTTGATTTATTTATTTATTTATTTATTTATTTATTTATTTATTTATTTATTTATGTGCCTCTTCCTGCTCCCGCTGGATTCCCTTGGAATGGAGCAGCTGAGGTGGCATTGCTCATCCCCAGGGAGTCATTCCAGGTTCCCAGCTCAGTTGTGTAACTGAGAGGGCTTTGCCTTTTATCTGTGGTGGAATAGTGGGAGGATTTAAATTTGGGAACGGGGTTGGAGGAGGGTTCAGCCCAGTGCTTGTGTTCTGCAGTGAGCTGCAGGGAAAGCTGTTATTTTTCCAGGGAAACGGGATCACTGGGCTCTGGAGCTGCATCAGGGAGCAGGATAAGGACATTTCGAACTCCATGGGACTTAGGCATGTTTGTGCCCTTGAAGGATGGGAAATCAGGTGTTAATCAGGCCCTGGGATGCAAAGGGCCAGGCTGCAGAAAGAAAAATCTCTGGCTAACGAGACCAGGAATGTGGGAAAAGACACATGGGAGGAGTTAGGATCGAGGACTGGGGTCCTTTTGTCTTCCACTTCCAGCTTATCCAAAATGAGTGTATGGCTGCACTACCACCAGCAACATCTCAGCCTCGCAGTTCATCTCCCCAAGGACTTCACCGGGATAGAAAAGCACCAGGGATCTGGAAATGATGGATAATTGTTCAGTTTTGCTTCCTGTGGGGAAGCTGGAGCTCCATCACAGTCCTGGAGCCCAGTCAGTCCCTGAGATCACCATCCTTGAAATCAAACACTTGGAACCTCTCACGTCAAGTCCACGCACCGAATATAAAGTTCAAATTTCATGCTCTGCCAGCCACAGGCAGTTGTATTCGTCCCTTAGCAGATAGCAGACCCAAAATGCCTTCCTCCTCCACAGAGTCCAAATATATCAACTCCTTTTCATGTGTTATGATAAAAATGGGGAGTAAATTATACTCTCTCCACCTTCTGGCAGGAAATATGCTGCCAGACTCGCCTCTGCAGATTAAACAATGGCTGCTCCTGCTTTCCTGAAAAGAAAAGCATCCCCAGAAATCCCAGCTCTCTCTTTTTTTTTTTTTTTTTCTTTAATATATATTTTTTAGCTGTTTTTTTGGTTTTTTTTTCGTGTCCAGCTATCAGAAGCACGAAGAAACCGAGTGGAAAAATTGAATCTGGCAGTTAAGAGTGCGATGCATGAAGGCACACGACTCCCAAACCCAGAGAACAAAAATAGCTGCGAGAGAGAGGGAGAGAGAGAGGGGGAGAGAGAGGAGAAAAAGAAATAAAAAATAGCCTGAAAGAAGCTCTTTAATTATTCCTTTCCTCTCCAAAGCTTTGCCCCCCGGCACAGCCAGGGCTGTGTGGGGCAGCCATATGGGAGGCAGGAAGGCTGGAGAGAGCAGCGTTATTTGGGAGAGAGAGAGGCTTCTTTTTTTGGGTTTTTTTGTTTGTTTTTTGGCCGGGTTTTCAAAGAGCTGGTGGCAGATCGATCGTGGCCAGAGCCTCGGGCACGAGGCAGGCTGTGCTCCCATTGTGAGGCACCGGCGTTTCATTTCCAGTCTGGATGACGGCTGGGTTTGGGTTTCTGCTCGGATTCTGCTCCCAGAGGGTGGGATGAGTGTTGGAGTGCTTTTTCAGTCTGCTGGAGAATATTCCTGGGCTGTCACTGAGGACACCAGGAGCCCCAGGGGCACAGTTGGTGCATCCCCTCGCTGTTCCCTCAGGATTTTTGCTGTTCCCTTTGGTTTGGGGGTGTCCTGTCCTTTTCCTGGGAGCAGGATGGATTCATGTGGCTCTTGCAGCTGGCACGTCTTCAGGGCTGGATTTTTTTTTTTATATCTTTTTATTTTTAAAGCCTGAGTGTAACATCTCAGGAGCCAAACTTCAGGAGAAACTTCCTCCCAGAAAAAAAAAAAAACGAATCTGGGATTGCACGCCCTCGGTGGGGTGAGGTTTGACCACGTTTGCAGGTGTGTGGTGGCACAAACAACTGCGCCAGCGGAGCAGCTCTGCCGGGGAACGCTCGCTCGCAGGTCTGCAGTGCTCACTGTCGGATTCTGGCCTCCAAAAAAGTCATCCCCACAGCACGTGCCTCAGTCTGGGAATGCCTCCCGCAAATGCCTGATGCCATGTCGATGTTCCGCTCGCTGAGGGAGGCCTGGTGACCTCTGCAGCTGGATTCCAGTGGCCTCTTGCTGTCACATCTGTCCAGTGACGTGGAGAGAGAACAGTCCCAGTAATCCTGGAGCAGATTTCTCCGTATCCGAGGAAAGCCCCGCGTGTGTGAGGGGGTCTTGTGGTGTTCGGCGACCGCTCGAGTTCCTGGGGTTCAGAGGGCGTGATTTGCCACGTGGCTGCACTTCAGGCACAGTTACAGCCTGGAAATGGGGGTTGGTGGTGCTGGGACAAGGAATTTGTGCCTGGTGGGGATGGATGGTGAGGTGGAACAGTGTTAATTAGCATTGCTGCCAATTAGCAGCACCGCCTGCAGAGTCAGAACACTCAGTGAGTTTGCTGGGGGTGGCTGCCACAGCCCACCTGAATTTCTCCGTAGCACTGACAGGAGATGCAATAATCCCCATCTCTTTCCCCAGCCCTGTGGAATTCATTCCTGAGGGGGTGTGATCCTTCTTGTCCCGAGTTTATGCAGCAGCAGGAAACTCCCCAGTGGGGACAGCAATCCCTCCTCCTGTCCCCTGCAGCACTCCCACCCCAGTCCCTCTGATCCTGACTCACCTACGACTTCCTGGTGCTTTCCCAGTCACCACGAGCCATCAAGTAATTAACTAGCCCTTTTTGCTGTTTGATTGCAGGGCAACCATCGATGAAGTGGAGACAGATGTGGTGGAGATCGAGGCCAAGCTCGACAAGGTGAGGTGGGGCAGCTCAGAGCAGGGGCTGAAGAGGGGCTGAGGGGTCCCTGATCAGGAATACGGCCCCTCCAGCCTCCTCTAAAACCTGAGCCCATCTCCAGCTGCCAGGGAAATAATGTTTTAACCCACTGGGCTTGTCACCAGGGCCAGGTCTCCCTCTGCTGACAGGCAGGGCTTCTCTGTGACTGCTGAAGGGATGGGACGAGGAGCAGACGGGCTCCTGACGGTGAATGAGGGGCTTCTTGTTCCTCTCCCCCTTCTTGCCTGTGATATCAGGAGGTGTTTAGTGCCCTCAGAGCACTGTGCCAGCCCAGGGGGATGAGGAGACCTTGCAGGTAACCAAGGGCCACCTTCAGACTGCAGCTGGGATCTGACACTGGAAATCCCCTCTCGGGGACCAGTTTGGCCATTCTGGCCACTGGTGCTGGGGATCCTTTATATCCAGCTGGTAGTCTGGGTCTAAGTTTGTGGTGGAAGGTGGCTTTTCCACCCCCACTCCTCCCGATGCCAGAGGCATCAGCCGAGTTGTTTCTGAAGGAGAACAGAGAGAAACGGTGAAGATGAGCCGGAAGAGCTGTTTGCTTTTTATCTCTGAGATTTCCCCCCTCCAGAGCTAGAAAGGAATAAAACTCCTGTGTCTGATGGAGAAATGGGCTCTGTTGAAGCCACAAGCCCTAGGCAAAGCTGTGTCCTACAAAACCTATTTACTAATCAAGCTGCTTGAAATGGTTGTGTGCACGAGCTGACTGGGGAGAGCAGCACAGGGGTTTAGGTTATCTGTTCCCCTCCAAGCTGAGGCCCTAAAGGCAGAGCAGGGGGTGAAAAGTGCTCCAGTTCTGGCACTGCTGCTGCCAGGTAGATGAGCTGGTGTGCCAGGAACAGTCCTGGAGGGAGGAGGATAAGGGTGGAAGTGCAGGAGTTCAGTCGCTGTCAGCACTGGGCTTGTCAGGCCTGGGTCCAGGGCAGGGGAGGCTGGAGTTTGCATCTCCAGAGCCACTGAACTGCAAACCAGATTCTCTGAGGGTAACTTTGGGCCAGATTCAATCACCCCCTTTCCCAACAAACCAGCCTTGCATGGCCCAGCTCCTGCCCGGGGTGGATGCCCAGGGGTGGGATGTTGGTCAGTGGTACCCAAACAGCTGGCAGGGCCAGTTCTCACAGAGCAGCAAGGCCTGGCTGTTCCTCTGCCTTTTGCTGTGCCCCTGAGCACTTAGTTTAGAAATTACTAGTCTTTAACACCTGTTTAAAGGGAGGGGAAGGGGAGTGTAAATGATTCACCCACAGACTGGGGCTCCACGGCTGTTTCGGAGACACCCTTAATTTTATCCCGTGTTCCACATCCACTGCTCCCCTTGGGGCTGGGGTTGTGCTGCCTGGCCCTCAGCCCCTGGTGACACAGCCCTGGCCAGGCCTGTGTGCTCAGAGGTTCCTCTGCAAACCGCCACGTTGCAGAAGGGGCTGGATTTCCTCTCCCCGGGATCTCTCCAAACCGACCCCTGGTGCACGTCTGGGCTCCAGCTGGGACAGGAACTGCATCTGTTTGCTTTTCTCCTCTGGGTTTGGATGGGATGTGCAAGTCTGCTCACAGCCAAGCTGCAGGGGCAGGGGAGGGTGTGAGAGTGAGGGCTGTACATACAGATGTACCACGTGTGGCTGCATCTGTATCTACACGTCGATGTACTCAGCTGTATTTTTACAGAACTGCAGAGGCAGTTCTGCAATTCTACATCTAGGACAGACCCCAGAGCCCTGGGGCTGCAGAAACAGAACAAGCACCAAGCCCCAGTATAGCACGTGGGACTTTGGCATCAAACCAGGCTCGAGAGCTCCTCATTCCCAGCCCGTACCTGAGGCTGGTTGACAGGCAAAGATTCCTAAAGCCATTTTTTTTTGTTTAGTAAAATTGTTATCCCTAAAAAGCTGCTGGAAAACTTGCTTTCCGAGTGTTGCTCTTTATCAGCAGCTCGAGTTTTTCACTGAATTTAGAAGCCCAGAACGGTTATGAGGTAAAACAAGCAAAAAACAAGCAAACAAAAAAGATTTCAAGGTGTTTGCTCAGTGGCCCAGCCCTTACTGCTGCAAATCTCTTGGGCCTTTGGTTTATGGGTTTATCTTAAGTTGTTTAACACAGCCTCTTACAAGGAGCTTTGGCTGAAAGGAGATAGGCTAATGGCCAGGAATTCTGGCTAAACTAAAGCTCCGGGCTTTAGAGCCAGTTCCAGGCGTGCTGAGGCACTTTGCTGTGGCTTGGGAAGTCTGGGAATGTTCCCTGCAGCTGTTAAACTATCTAAAGTTAAGAAAGACTGTCTGGAGACGTGTCCCTCTGCTGCAGCAAGTTCCAAAGTGGGAAGACACCCTGTTTTGCTGCCAGTTCCAGGTAACTTCACTGGTAGCATCACTGTAACAAGGCTCTTTCCATCGGAAAGTCTGTGCCAAGTCACAAGTGGTCCAGGGTTATATCCTGTAATCCCTCCCAGGGCACCAGCCCGTGGGATCAGGTTCCTTTCAGTGCACTCCTGATGCCTCAGGATAGAATGAGCAGCAGAAACCCACTGGGAAAAAAAGGGGCTGCCCTGATTCGTGTCCTCAGGGCAGAGCCTGGAACTGCTGTCCTTAAGGGACAAGTGAAGTGTGGACAGCAGGAGGTGGGGATTTTGCACCCCTGTTTGAGCCACGTGCAGTGAGGGGTTGTCAGTGCAGGAAGGTGAAGGGCGTCTGCCCCAAAGGTCTGGGGTTGTGGGGCTGATCCTAAAACCCAAGCTGGCTGTAATTCCGTGTGGTGGCATGTCCCTGTGCAGCTGGTGAAGCTCTGCAGTGGGATGATTGAAGCAGGCAAAGCCTACATCACCACCAACAAGCACTTTGTCAGCGGCGTCCGGGACTTGTCGCAGCAGTGCAAGAAGGATGAGATGATTTCGGTAAGTCACCCCCCTGGGAGGGAGCATCCCACCCCTGGGAGGGAGCATGGCACACAGGGAGGGCTGGGCAGTGTCCAGCTTCCTGCTGCTGTGAATGGATCCCACATCCATGTTTAAGCAGCCGGTCAGGATGATAGTTTTATTTTTGGAGGGATGTAGGGACTGTCTGATAAGGCAAAGCTGAAAGGTCAGAGAGAGATTCACTGTTTGCAGGCAGATCTGGACTTTGAAGAAGCACAGTGCTGGCAAGGTTGTTGGAATCTAGGTCAGTAAGCATCAGTGGTGTAGGAGACGTGGGGAACCAGCCCAGCAAGCGACGACCGACACGGTGATTCCAGCACTAAATGGGAAAGGACAGGCAGCCTATGGCTCCAGCATCGTGAAATGCCTCCTTGCCAAACTCAGAGTGGCTCTTCAGAGGCTTCATGAGAGTCCCCCCTCAGCCCCTGAACCCCTGGGAATGAGGAGCAGCTGCTTCTATTCACTGCCAGTTCTCTTCACCTTTTTTTTTTTATTGCAGGAGTGCCTCGACAAATTCGGAGACAGCCTGCAGGAGATGATCAACTACCACATGGTAAGGTGCTGCTTCCTCTTGTCCCTTTGGGTGCTCCTGGCACCCTCTTGCTCAAGGCTGATGGTCTCCTGTGTTTGGTTTACCTGATACTGCACAAAGAAGGGTGAGGTCAGAAACCCTTTCCTCAGAGGGGGAGGAGAACTCACAAAGGTCCCACTCCAGGTGCTTTGTTCTTCTTTTTGGAAGGCAGAGGATTCTGTAGTGAGGACACACAGGGCTCTGGCTGTGAACAGCCTGCATGTTTAACCTTTTTACTTCAGATTTGGAATAGACTCTGAAGCCTGGGGCCTCAAATTTGTGGCATTAGGATGTTGGTGAGGCTGTGAATGGGCCAGTCCAAGAGCACTGCACTGTTCTGGGAGCAGCTTCAGTTCTGTGGTGAAGGATTTTTAACACACAGGACACATTAATGCTACGCTGAGACCAAAGGAGGGCAATGCCCAGACATGGCTCTCCTGAGCCAGCTGCATCCCACTAACACACCCTGACGAGTTAAAATCTGCCCTTCCTCCATCCCAAGCATCCCAAACCTCCTGGAAGAGGAAGACGCTTCACGGGTGGCTCCTTGCCAAACCTGCAATTTGAAGTCTCTTAAGCCTGTGAGAGCTCAAAGCACAAGTGCTTTAAAGTGAAGGAGCTCCAGGGTGTCAGCACTGGACTGACCCACTTTCATCCACGATGCCCCTGTCAAAGCACATTAGGCACAGTCCCTGCTTTTGGGATGCAAGATAACCACGTGCAGCTGGGGGAGAAGCTGCAGCAAGTCCATTTCATTATTTCATGAGGCAGGTGGAAGGACTGCTTCCTAGTAAAAAAATGACAGGGAAAAGGCACTGCACGTGCAGGTCTCCTAGGACTGTGAATATTTGGGAACAAACAGCTGTACAGCAGTGCTGTTGGTGAGGAGAGAGGGAGCGTCAGAGGAAAGCTGTGCTTGTGTCGAAGCAGAGACAGTCACGCCCTGATTCTCTGATGCTGCTCAAATTTGGTGGTAAAACCTTTCTACCAAGGAGCATCTGAACCCCTGAGAAGCTCCCCCGTTGATTCCAGGGATCACAGCACAGCTGGATGGGTGAGTGGTGCGGCCCAGCCCGGAGGAAGCAGCCCCAGCCAGGAAGCTCTGGCTGCAGAGCTGTGTCTGCAGGCTCTGCTGCACCAGCTGTGCAGCTTCCCCTGGCCCCCTGCTCTCTGCCAGCAGTGGCCCTGCTGGGACTGCTCTTCCCTCAGCCAGCCAAGCAGCAGAAGGATCCTTCCCAGAGCTGTCACATCCCGGCTGCCGTGGGATCGCCCTTCCCTCCGGGCTCTCCAAGCCAGCATTTCCCTACCCCTGGCTGCGTGCACAGGGAATTGTGCTCAAACCTCCCTCCCCGCAGGCTCGGGAGAGCATCCTCCTCCCCTGGTGTGCAGCAGAGTGAGTCCCTGTCCAGGAAATGGCTTTGGAATGACTGCTGCATCCTCAGCCCTTTCCGACAGGGGCTCAATCAGCTGGGCTATTTTTAGTGCCTTGTGCTGTTTGTGTGTGTGTGTTGGCTCATCCACGGCTGAGGAGCTCAGCTAGGAAACAGTTGTCAGTGCTTACTCCAGGAATGTGGCCAGGACAGTCTGTACAACTGGAACAAGTTTAAAAGAAGGGAAAGTATCCCCCCCCCCAAAAAAAAAAAAATCAGTTGTTCTGTACTTTTATTGCCAGAGCACGGGGACTGGACGTGTTCTGATTCAGGCTGAGCCAAATCTAAGCTTAAAACTGCTTGGATGTGGAAGATGAACACACTGAGCTCTGGAGAATTCCCACCTTTTAATGCACAGGGAGGAGTAAACATCAAGGCCACCTTAGGGGACAGATGACAAGCGTTGATTTAGAGCTGCAGCCAGTGTCCTCTGCCTTTTTCTGTCCTCTCAGCCACGTGCCTTCTGTCCATTTTTAACTTTTTCCAGCACTGTGGTCGTCCCTCCCTCGTGCTGGCTCCAGGGATTACAGAGGGCACTGCCCTGCGACTGCACCAACTGAATTTTGGGCCAGTTAAAGCCATTTCCAAAGCAACCAAACAAACCCAGTGAATTCCTGGCTGCAGTGCTGGCTGGAAGTGGTGACCCAGGACTTGCTGAGCTGTCCTCTGCAAGTGGCTGCCTCTCCCCGTGAGGGGCTTCAGAAGTTTGGGCTCCTGGTTGTGTTAACCTGCCTGACCCTGTTTTCCCTGGGAATGGCTTTGCAGGGGAGACAGGGAAGGTCAGAGGGCTCAGACAGACCGGGGTGGGTCGTGAGGATGAGTAAGAGGTCAAGGAAAGAATTTCTCCAGCTGGCTGTGTGTGTGATTTGACAGTGGGCTGGGCAATGGCACTGCCCTGGAGCCCCCGAGGATGTGCTTCGGTAACATCCCAGCTCTTCAGCTGGGAGGCTGATTTTCCTTGCAGCTCTAGGGAAAATGGCCCTAGAAAGTCCTGGACAATTGACTTCCAAGGACGTTCTGTTCAGAGCAGTGTCTGGGAAAAAAAGAGTTTCCTGCTGATACAATGCTGACCTCTTGAGGCCTCCCTGCACTGCAGATGTTGGGAGCAGAAAAGCCAAAGGTCCTGCTGGCTGCCCTGTCACCCCCAGCCACATTCCAGGCCCTGTCACCCCCAGCCACATTCCAGGCAGGGTGCTGAGCACGTATTTCTTCTGGTGGCTGTGCTATGGATGCAGCATTTTGCTCTAGGGGACTGTCCCTTCCCTGTCCCAACAGCAGGGAGATGTGCTGTACTCAGCTTTTCCAGCAGTGATTCCGTGTCTGATCCTCTGTTGGGCATTGGATATTTAAGGGATAAGGATTCCCAGTCTCAGGCGTTCCAGACCCAGAATTTCAGTGCAGTGATGTTCCTGATCAGCACTTGTGAGAGCAGGGTGATCCTTTCCACAGGGTTTTGTGGATCTGCAAGATCTGCAGCTCAAGCCTGTCACATTTACACATCAGCTCTCTTTCCCTCCCAGTTCCTTTCTCTGAGTGATCAGAAAGACAAGGAAAGGGGAAAGGATGCCAGTGGAAGTGCTGCTGTGGTGGGACTCAGTTCACCTTCAGCAGCCCCGGGTACTTTCCACCCCAGAAGATGAAACACGAGCACTGCCCTCATCAGTGCTGGGCTGAGCTTCACTGAGTCCTGAGCTTTCCCCTCTGCCATAAATCACTGTGGCCACGTCACAGGGATCCTCCAGCAGGAGCAGGAGCAGCTTTCAGGGGAGGTTTAGCTCTGCTGAGCGAGCTGGGAAGCGTTTCCTGCTGACAAGAAGAAAAGCCACCCAAGCTGTGATGAGTCAGGGAGGCAGATGGCAGATGTCACTGGGTACTGCTGCAGTTCAGGGGGGAAGGAGAAGGAAGGGAAAGTGGAAAGTGCTTCCAAGCTGCTTCCAAGTTCTCCACAGGGTTTGGGAGGACCACCTGCACTTCCTGACAGCGCCTGGGAAGGGTCCAGGTGCACCAAGTAAGGGCGGGGGAGCATTTGTGGATGCAGAACTGCCATCTGACAGGGGAGATGCTCCTGCCACCTCCTGCCTTCACGGGTTCTGCCACTGTGCCCTGGGGCAGTGACATTCCACTGGTCCAAAAAACTTCAGTGAGCTGCTGCCCTTGAAGTTTGGTAGCAGTGTGTGCAGTTAACCCCAGCTCGGTGCTGAGTTCTGCCTTTCAGGAAGACTCGGCTCGTGGTGGTTTCTGGTATGTCTCGGGTTGTCTGTTTTCTAAGTAGGGGAGAGAATCAGCTTCAGTAATAGGGAAGGGGCAGGAAAAGCTGTCCTTTGACCTAAGCACTTGAGCTCTTGAGCCCTTTGTGAGAGACTCAACTTCACCTTGGGTCAGAAGTCAGACTGTGCAGACACCCAGCATGCATAACACAAGTAGTGTTTGGGCTTGTTTAACAGATAAAAGGGTCAGGCTCCCACTCCCAGGCCACCAGGCAGCCAGCTCTCATTTAAATGCAGCATAAACCAGATCCCAGACAGTTTTTTGGGGGGGAATGAGGTCTCCAGACTGGCCATGAGGGAGGTCAGAGCTGGGATGTGACTCATGGGCACTGTGGGGAGCCTCCTTCATCCATGTGTCCCACAGCTGCAGAGGAAGCTCCACACCCTCCCTGTCCTCAGCTGGGGCAGGAGAAGGGCTGATTCCCTTCATGATCCCCATCTCATGCCAGACTGGGGCTCTCAGGGCATCCACAGGCTGTGATGGCCCTGCCCAGCTTTCCCTGGGACTGCACCCACATCCCACCTCACCCACACCCCACCTCACCCACACCCCACATCCATTGGAGCTCCAGGGACTGATTTTATCCAGCTTGGTGCTGGCTCTGCCTTGTCACCCTGCATCTGCCTGGAGGTGCCTGACCCCGATCCATGGAGCAGCTTCCCAGCCTGGCTTCAGACCTGGGTCATCCCCACAGCCTGAGGGTCCTGCTCAGCCCTCTGATCCTGGGGTGCTGAGACCCCTGCCCTGTTATCCCTCAGCTCCTGCTCCTGTGGCCTCTGCTGCTCCCTGAGAAATTCCCACCACGAGTGGGGTTTTGTTGCCATCAGTCTCCAGGCTCTATTCCCACGTGCAGCTGGGATGTCCTGTTTCCGAGCTCTGTTCCAGTCAGTGCTGAGGGAAGCAGTTCACAGCCAGGCAATCCCACTTCTTTTAGGCTCCTGCTTTGCTTTGGAGCCTGCTGGGATCTCCCCTCCTCCTGGAAGCTCCACAGGGAGCATCCCTTTGGATCTCTGATGTCTTCTATCCCGATTATAGCCTCCAGTTCCAAGAACAACATCCCGGGCTGCTGGGCCTGCTCTCGTTTCTTGGGCGCCTGAAATTCCTAAAACACGGGTTTGGGTTTATCCTGTTGCCTCAGAAGCCCGTGGTGGGAAAGTGAAATGTAGGATTTTGGGGCTGCTGGGTGAGAGGGATGTTCATTCCCTGTTCCAGCCCGACCCTCCTCGCAGATGTGTGTGAGTCATGGGCTGGACCTCTCCTGTCTCTGTGCAAGCAAAGACAGAGGGTGGGGTGATATTTGGTCTGGAAAATCTTAAAACAAATGATTTGTTCCAAGTTATGTCTGGGAAAGGAGAAAAAGCCAAGGTTTGATTTTTTATTTAATTTTTTTTATTTTTTTTTTAAATATATTTGAAACTCCAGCTCTTAAAACTCTCTTTATTCTGTGCTGAAAATTGAATGGGGCACCCGCCTGAAAATGTTCCCCTGGTGATCCTGCCTGGCAAAATTAATGCTGGAGCAATCAAAGGGATACAGGTATCAGGATGCCTCTCAGCAGAGATGCTGCTGGCACGAAAGGCATGTTCATTGCCTGGGATTCCCTCAGAAACCACTTGGCAATCCCTGCTCCAGCCTCTCACTGGATGAATCCCATCACAGGGGTGTGGGGCTCAAGAGCAGGGGAGAGGAGTATTGACAGAGCAGGAGATGGATAAATATATATATATGGTCTGACTTCCTTTTCTGTGCAGTTTTCCTGTCCTGATACCAAGATATTTCAATTAAAAATGCACCCAGCAATGTCCCTGTGCTCTTTATGTGATCCCCATGAGTTCAGCTGCCTCTCAGTTAAACAGCTTGAGGAAGGAGCAGCTTTATGAGCTCTGATGTTGAGACTTGGGCTGAACCCTCAGTGAATTCTCCTCCCGAGGCAGTGGGAGAACAAGCCCTTGCTGTGGCAGGAGAGGAGCGTTGCACACAGATCCTGCTGGGATCGTTTGAGGGAAGTTCTGTCCCCCTGCAGATGCTTTGCTGTGCTGTTCCAAGTGTGTGTCCTTTGCCAGCCACACACACCGGTGTGCAGAGCCTTTCCAGGCACCAGCTTGGAGCTGATTTTTCCAGGCAGGAACGGCGAGGTGGGTGTAGCACTGCCCGGTGTGGGACGTGCTGTCATCACACGTGTGTTTCTGTGACTTCAGTCACGCTGGCCCCGCCACATCAGAGTTTGTGTAGCCTGGATTTGCTGTTTCTCAAGCTGTTCCTCACCCTTAGCTGTGTGCTTTGACTTTTATTCCCTGGAATATCCCAGGGCACTTGTCTGCAGTCCTAAGTACGACATAATCGTGTCCCTTCCTTTCCCTGATCCGAAGCAAACGTGTCCCCCCGGCAGAAACCAATGCTGGAAGCTCTCCAGGTGTAGGTGCAGGTGGGAACCAGATGGTTTCTTGCTGCTTTCCCATCCCTGGATGGCGTCCTGAGTGGAGGGAAGCCCAAAAATCACTCGGGGAAGCAGCTCCATGGGAAGAGCTGCAGGCCAGGCCAATGCCTCTTGGAGTGCTGCTGGAGAGAGGGAGCGGATGCCAGGAGCAGTAAATAATTTACACGGGTAAGAACACAAAGCTGGGTGGTCTTTGGGGTTTTCTTTCTTTCCCCCTTGCTTTGCATCTGTTCATGTTTAGAGGCTGTTTGGGCTCAGCCAGTCCTGGCATGTTCCTGGCCTCGTCCTTGGCTGCAGCAAAGCCCCTGATGAACGTGGTGGGGCTCTGCAGCCAGTGCTGCTGTGCCTGCTCAGGGTGGTTTGGCTTCCCTTTGGAGCTGGGCACCTGTGCAGTGTCTGTTTTGTTTTGGCAATCAATTTAATATTTCCCCAAGTCGAGTGTGTTTGCCCTGTGATGGCAGCTGTTGGTTGATCTCCCTGTACTTGCCTCGCTCCGTGAGCTTTTCCATCTTATTTTCTCCCCTGCCAGGCTGAGGAGGGACGCTGAGGGACAAAGATGGGCAGAGGGTGTAGGGATAATTCATTTTGTAAAGGAGAGTAAAATTTAAAAGATTTGTAAGAACTAAGTCTCTCTTTGTACCGTGTACTTGGACCTCTCACCCAGCGTGTGGCTGCTGGGATGTTCCTGGTTGTTCTGTCGCCTTCCCTGAATGTAGACTTGAGGTACCAGTGCCCTCCTCTGGCAAAACGAGGAATTCGAGACTCGGGATAGTTCAGAACAGGGATATAAAGGCAACTGCTCCTAAAAACTCTTCATATGGAAGGGTACCAGCTCTTCTCATGGGAGCATAGGCCTCTCTGGCACAGGCTGTGGAATTCTGCAGGGGTAAGGGAGTGCTGCAGCTGGGGAAAAAGATGTTATCCATTGTGACAGGCAGCAAGAAATGGGCACCCCCAAGCCCTGGGGTGATGCTGAGTCCCTCACACCGAAGCTCCTCAAGAGTGGTTATGGATTTTCTGACTCCTCAATGTTTCCCTGTTGCAAAAGAATTGAATTTCTTTCCCCTCCTGTCTTTCAGATCCTGTTTGACCAGGCTCAGAGGTCAGTCCGGCAGCAGCTGCACAATTTTGTGAAAGAGTGAGTACTTGTCTTGTCTGTTCAATGTTCAGCTTCCTGAACTTCCACTGCACGTGTCCTGGGGAGTAACCCGAGCATCTCAGCGGGAGGTGACAGATGTGGGAGCCCTTCTCTGTGTGCAGGGAGCAGCTGAGCATCCCTGTGCCCTCAGCCTGGAGCCTGTCCACCACTTCAGGGCGATTTGCTGACGGAAAGCAGCTTTGCAGTGCCCTGCTGTGAGCAGAACGTTGCCCACTGAGGCTGTTCACTCCCGGGGCGCTGCAGAACTGCACAGCGAGTTAATTGGATGGGGACAGCGTGCCCCTGGGATCGAGGCTGTCCCTGCTGCATTCCCGCATTTCCTGAGTGCCTCTTTTCCCCAGGGCAGGTCCCTGGAGCAGGGATCCCACGGCAGCCGAATATTTAGGTCAGAGAGGCAGCTGAGGTCTTCACTAAGCAGGAGCTGGTTGCCATGGGAACGGGCTGAATCCCTCAGCAGCTGGGTGCCCCGATGGAGGGAGGGGGTCCCTGGCTGATCCCCCCCCATTCCTCAGCCCCATCTTCTTGCCCAGCACTCCCCCTACCCCCACTATCTTCATAATCATTTCTCTGATGAGCTCAGATTTAATCTGCTTAAGGCAGGCGGTGGGAAGGGGGGAATTTCACCTTGGGTTTGGGTCTGTCCTCCCTTCACCATCTTTCCAGCTCGTCCCTTTGTGCTGCTCAACCTCTGCACTCGCAGGCCCTGGAGCTTTGACATTTGCAGTGCTCCTGCCCTGGGTGGAAAATAAACCCCAGGCTTGGGACCATTTTTAGGAGCAATCTGCAGCTTCCCGGCTGATGCTGGGAACAAAGCAACAATGGGAACTGTGCCCTGCCCGGTGATTCAGACATGGGAGGGCAATGCTTGCCCTCTGCCTGCTCTCCCTGTCCCCAAGCCTCACTGGTCCTTGCCTGGTTTATTTATGGGGTCACACAGGAGGGTCGGCTTGCCCTGGCCTGGTGTCAGCAGCCAAATGCCCTTTTATCACCTTCCCAAACCACAGATCTTGCTGAGCAGGAGGGGTTTATGAGCTAAATCTTGAGGCTGCAGTGATGCTGCTGTTGGAGCTGGTTGGAAAAGACCTCTGAGATCCTTGAGTTTCCTTACCAGCTGCCTCTGAAGAAAGGCTTGATTTAACCTGGACGTGGTGGTGCTTGGAGGGGTAGTTTGGAATCCCAGTGGCATCTGAAGCAGGGGCTTGGGGTGATCACAGTGTGCCTGTGTCCATGCTCTGGTGTCAGGGCTGCTCTGGCTGCTCTGTGACAGTGATTTCTCCCCACCTCTTCTCCTCTGGCTCCCAGTGACGTCAGGAAGTTCAAGGAGACCAAGAAGCAGTTTGACAAGGTGCGGGAGGACATGGAGATCTCCCTGGTGAAGAACGCCCAGGCCCCCCGGCACAAACCCCACGAGGTGGAGGAGGCCACGGGCACCCTGACCATCACCAGGAAGTGTTTCAGGCACCTGGCCCTGGACTACGTGTTGCAGGTTGGTGTCAGTGCCCCCTCACCACCCCAGTTCCAACTGGGCCTCCCAGCACAGAACAAGAGACAAAGGGACAAGTGGGGTCTCACCACTGCCTTCAGCAGGTTACTGCATTGCTAATCCCTGTTGCCCTCTGCCCCCTGAGGCAGGGACTCCTCAGGATGTGTTTCCATTCCTCTAAAAGTGCTCTGATGTACCTGAGAAGGAAAATACTACTTTTATTTTTCAGTGAGAGAAATAAAGTGGCTTAGGCTGAATTTCCGTTCCCAGCGGGGATTTCCTGCAGGAACGCTCACCCCCTGCTCCCACAGCGGTCAGGGGTTTGTCTTTGAGTCATTCATAGCTTTCCTGGCAGGTCTGTGCTCCCAGGCAGTGGGTGGATTAAGCAGAGAAATTCAGTGCTGCCTGTGTGTCCCCACGAGCTGTCACTCCTGCAGCATCAGCAAAGACCCATCTGCTGACAGTTCTGGCTGACCAGGGGACAGTCTCTGGTGTCACATCCTCTGGACACAAAGGCAGTGCTTTCCCCCTCAAAGTATAAATCAGGCATGTTGTTGGTGCTTTAGCACTGCAATTCTTTTTTACATCTTGGATGCAGCCATGAATGCACCTTTATTTCCCGGCAAGGTCACACCATAATAAGCTCCCTCCATTTCTCCCACTGGCAAAGAGGGAGAATTCCCTGATTTGCTGATCCACCACTGGGGAGGTTTCTCTGTTGGTCCCCTTCAAGGTACCACCTTAAACCCAGCAGTTTTGAAATGTGCAGCTTGTCCAGGTGTCCTTTGGTGTTTAATTAAGGTTATAATGAGGAGAGTTATTTTATTCTTTTATATCTGTCATGTGGTACCTGCTCAAAGAAATTTTCAGTGACCTGATTTATCAATTTATCAGTGACCTGACTTATCAATTTATCAGTGACCTGATAAATTGAACACTTCCTTCACTTGACACCAAATGGCACCCTGGGGTCACTGTTTGTTCCAGCCTGTGGACAGACATCCATCCACCAGTGACCCTGTAGCAGCCCAGAGCAGCAAAAGGCATTTTTATTCCACCTGGAACTGCCCAGAACTGTCTCTGCAGAAACTTAACCTTCTGGAACTGTGCAGGGCTACTCTGTGGGTGCTGTTGGGGGTGTCACAGCAGGCTGTTCACAGCTCTCCAAGCCGGGCTGGTGCTGAGATTTGTGTCCTGCTTCCTCCCCAGATCAACGTGCTGCAGGCCAAGAAGAAGTTTGAGATCCTGGACGCGGTAAGGGCTCCCTGTGTTTCCTGGGGCTGCTCTCAGTGAGCCCATGCAAGGCAGCCCTCTCCAATTTCAGGTTGCATGGCCCCACATATCAGCTGCCTGCCCCGGAGATACTGTTGGGACTGCTCTGGGGGCTGCAGGTATGGCAACAGAGGGCAGCTGGAGGGCCAGCAGGATCCTCCCCAGGCCAGCACTGAGGGGATTTTCAGGGGTGCAGGACGTTGCTTTTATGCTCTGTGCTCACAGCAGGTGGGAGGAATTGGGAGAGGAAGGAAGGAGAAGAGGGAGAGGCATCTAATCTAAGGATTGGTTTGGAAAGGGAAAGTTAGACCCAGTTTTGTGGGTAGTAAGGGATTAGGGCTTTTCATTTTGTCCCAGAACCTGTTCTGACCCTGCTGTTGCTCCCTCCCCAGATGCTGTCCTTCATGCACGCCCAGTACACCTTCTTCCAGCAGGGCTACAGTCTGCTCCACGAGCTGGACCCCTACATGAAGAAACTGGCCACAGAGGTGAGGGGACAGGGAGTGTGGCTGCCTCAGTCTGTCAGAGGGGGCGAAAGCACATCCCTTTTCCCTGTTCACACACTTGGTCACCAGGGGAGTGGCTGGAGCATCAAGCCCGGTGGAGGCTGGATGGGGTGACACTTGTGGGGTGGCAGCCAAAGGCTGTGGTTACTCAGTGCACACCCAGCCACAGCCTGTTCCCTCCTTGTGGGGACTTGGGATGTTAGGAAGGGCTGGTGTAATCCCAGGGCAGGACCATGGCTCATAAACCTCCTTCCTGACTCTTATACCTGTTGTCCTTCTCCCTGCCTTCAGCTGGACCAGCTGGTGATTGATTCTGCCGTGGAGAAGAGGGAGATGGAGCACAAACACGCCCTGATCCAGCAAAGGGTGAGTCCTGGGGTGCCAGCAGCACTTGTGTCCGTCTGGATCACGGTGGGAGCTGCCAGCTGGGGAGGGGCCTTGCTGGGTTAGGTCTTCCCAGCCTGGAGATGGAGATCCACCCTGTGGATGCTGGGATCAAGTGCAGGATGTTCAGCCGCTGACTCATCCGAGTCTGGAAGGCAGAGGGGCACAGGCAGGACCCTCCAGGGCCAGGGCACCAGGGTGGGTTTCCCAGCTCTGCCCCTGACCTGCTGTGCCTCTGAGCAAACCTTCCTGCTCGCTTCATCTCCCTCTTTGCTGCCGAGGGTGTGGGAGTCGTTCTTTAAACGTTCTTTAAATGTTGCTCCGTGAGCGTCTCTGAGGTACAGGAGAGGATGTGGCGCTTTGGAATCGCCTGTGGAAAGGACTGCAGGGCAGAGCTGCTTTCTGGGGAGAGATGAGAGCATTTCATCCCACCCTTTCTTTCCCTCTCCTCTCCTCCAGCCTCACGTCCTTCCCCGGGCTGAGCCAGCCAGCTTTTAGCTGACCAGCTGTATGATCTCCAGCCAGGGCTGCTGTGCCTCTGCCACCTCCCCCTGCCTTGCCCGTGGTGAGGCAGCACTGTGGCAGCGTTCCCAAGGTGCCCAACCCACCCAGATGGGCAGAGTCCCTGTGAAATCAGCCAGCAGATGGAGGGGTGGATGCTCCTGTGGTACCCACAGGCAGGACTCGCTGCAGGGCCTTTTCTTCGGGGAGTTCACAGGGAGCTCACACTGCACTGCAGGGGTGTCATGGGGGCAGAGGAGGAGGGAGCTGCAGAGACCTTCTCTCTGCTCTCAGCTGACTCCTGCTTGGCTCCCAGGACATGCCATGCTGCTCCCAGGCTGGAGCAGCAGGACTTTGGGAAGGTCCCTGAGGACCCCAGCGGTGGAGCTGCCGTGGCTGAGCGAGCTGCTGTTCTGGTGACCCACTGTGTGTGTCTTCTCCCCTGCTGGAATTGGGAGGAACCACCACAAACTGGCAGGATAATGGGATTTATTATCAAACAAGCCTGACCTTTCGGCAAGGAGGCATCTTTAGTTAACGTGGGCTCTGATTTTTCAGACCTGGGAATGATTCCAAAATCCGAGGCTTGCAGAAATATCACCTAATTACTTATTTTTCTTTTCCTTCTCTTCTTCCTGGACTGCTGACCTGGCCCTGCAGACCCTCCTGCAGGTGAGTACCCACGTGCATTTCCTTCTTCTGGCATCTTTATGTCTCAGAGTTTGCTGCTCTGCCTTTGAAAGCAACACAAAGAAGCCTTGGCACGGCATCAGTGAGCTGTAGATGTAATTTTAAAGCCCAGTTTGAAGTGAGTCGGGTTGCACCCTCACCAAATTGGTTTTCAGCCCTGTGCTAAAAGAAGGTTTTGGTTGCCTGTGATGCTCAGCTGTGACTCGGGGCTCGGGGCTGCAGTGGCAGCAGTCCCTGGCTGGCCCCTGGTGCCCGTTTGGTGCCTGTGTGATGGCTCTGGTGGGAGGAGAGCGTGTCTGGCAGGCTCTTGTGTGGATCAATACTTCTGCACAGGAGGAATTCGAAGTGGCTGTTATTTCCTCTGTAATGCTCTCCCTCTGCCTCAGAAATGTCATCACAGCCCGTGAAATGGGAACGTAACCAGCTTTGAAAGCTGATGAGTGACATGCCCTGGGAATGGCCTGGCCGTGTGCTGCCTCTCCTTAAGTGTTCTGAGGGAGGGGGGGGGAGTCCATTTATGAACCCTCAGGTCCCCTGGGACTCTGCTGGAGTGATGACTTCATCCAGGGGGACGTGGAAAATCTCTCCAGTGCGGGGCCTTTCTCTGCAGTCTCTTCCCAGGGCTTTGCTGGCTGGACCAGCAGGGAGAGCAGCAGAGGTCAGGATCCAGGAGGGAGGGTGAGCAACTCCTCAGGACACACAGGCACAGAGCTGTGGCTCACCCAGCCACAGCTTGTGACAGAGCTGAGCATCCTCACTGCGATTTAGGATTTCAAGCTGCCTGCCTGGGGCTGTTATGAGCTGCTTTTCAGCTGCTCCGAGTCAGTGCTGCTCCTCCCTTTGTGATGGAGCAGTGCCCCCAATCCCCCACAGCATTTAATTGAACATATACCTTCCTGCTGAGCCCACAAAACCCTCTGGTCCCTTGAAAAATGGGGAGATTTAGTTGTGCTTGATTAGAGTGGTGGCATAAACATCATTTTTTCCTCACTAGTGCTGCCTGCTAAGGCACGACAGACTTCCTTTAACCCAGGAAATTTGGGTTAAATAATACGTTTTGGAGTGATTTTGAGGGGTGGGAGCTGTGCAGATGCTGAAGGCAGGGAATTGTCCTTGGGCAGCTTTGTGAGGTGTGGGGGAAGCCTTCTGAGAGCCAAGTTCATAAGGAAATGGTCTGTGGCATTTTGTTTCATTATTGTTTTAATTAAAATGAATCTGCTGGGAAAGAAAAGCTCATCACAAACCTCGACTGTTTGGTTTGCTGCTGTAATTTAGGTAATCTGGAAAACACAGACCTGGGAATTTTTCACAGTGGGAAATGAGTGGAGAAAGGGTGATGTTTGAACCGGTCCTTCCTCACAGACCTTCCCGAATCCTTCTGGTGCACCAAAGCTGAGAGGCCGGGCTCTGAAAGAGGGAGATGTTAGATTGGATCTTAGGGAAAATTTCTCCACTGAAAGGTGGTCAGGCACTGGAACAGTGGTGGAATCAGTGGAAGGGCTCAGAACCGTGTGGATGTGCCACTTGGGGACGGGGTTTGCTGGTGAAAACTGTGTTGGCTTAAGAGTTGGGCTTGATGATTTTTAGAGGACGTCTTCCCAGCTTTAATGATCCTGTGATTCCAAGAACAGGGGGCTGTATAAAAGCCCCTTTCCAGCCTCACAGCTCTTCCCAGCCCGGAGCAGTTTGGGCAGCAGTCGTGCCTGTGTTGCCTGTCTGGAGAGCCAAGGCAGAGCTCTCTGCCTCATTTAGCCCTGCTGGTGGATAACAAACCAGGGGCCATCTGGCACCTCAGCCCCCTGACCCCGCGGCTGGGCTGACTGGCCGAGGGGTGGCCCCGCTCCAGGAGCTCCGGGAAGCAGATCCCGGGCAAGGCAGACGAGCCTGGCTCTGTTAAGGTCAGGGAGGCACTGGGTGAGCATCCTGCTGTCAGCTGGGCTCTGCTGCCTGGCTTCTCCTGCCAGCTGTATGGTAATTAGCCCCTGCTCTAAGCTGATTGCCCCTGAATAGGAGGCTCGGGGAGGGGGGGCAGCAGGTGGTCCCCAGGGGCCAGCAGCCTTCCAGTGCCCCTCGCCCCCACAGGGGCCGAAGGCAGAGCTTGGAGCTTCCAAAAAAAAAGAGAAATAAAGAGGAGGAGGAGGAGGAGGAGGGGTAAAGGAGAAGGGGCTGTGAAAGAAATCCCTCCTTCCCTGCCAGCCCCCGGTGCTGAGCAGAGATGCTGCTCTAGAGGGAGAGAGGACACGAGCTCAGCTGAGCGGGAGCAGCAGAGCCTCCCTCGCAGCTGCAGCATGAAGATTTTCGGCAGGCTGGAGTACCTCCTGGTAAGGGCACTCCTGCAGGGGTGGCTGGGCTTGGGGGAGCACGTTTAGGGTTCCCTTTTCCCATGGGAATCGTTCCTGTAGGACCTCGCTGGCTGGTGCGACCCCAAACCTGCGGTGAATTTGTGGGTCCTGTGTGTGGGCTGGGAGGGCTCCGGGGCAGGGCACAGGTCTCTGGGCATCATCTGCTGGCAGGGAGAGCATTTGGCACCGGGAAACTCAGGAAACAAAAGGTCTGCCGTCGGGATTTGGCCGGAATGGGTGAAAAGCTGCCTGAGCAGAACGGGATCGGAGGTTGGGGGGGAGCCCTCCTCCAAATTCCATCTGCTCCGAGGGGCTGGGGTTGGACCTGGCACAGACAGAGAGGTGGAAAGAGCCAGAGGGAGCAAAGCTTGAGATCCAAACAGGCACCAGGAGAGAACAGCAAGTGCAGGCACCGGTGTGTGTGTGTGTGTGTGTGGAGGGGGGTGTGTGCATCTTTAGGGAATGGGAATACTCTGAACTGGGTTTTCTTTGCAATCAAACAGCCAAACTAGGCACGATTTCCAACTGGCCTCCAGAAGTTGTGTTCAGTGCATGGATGCTGTTAACGTGCCCGATGTTACTGGGAATACTGAGCATCACTGGATGCCCAAGAGAAGGCACTTCTGGATAAAAGCCTTTGTCTCCTAAGAGGGAAAGCGTGCATTGCATGTGGTGTTGCTTATCTGAAATGGTATTGATTGAAAAGAAAAGAATATGGAGGTTTGGCATTAAGAGACATTTCTTTTAATGTCTAAGAACTGAAAGGAGTCCCTGCTCATGCTTGCTTAGGCTTGATAGCGTTTTCTATCAGTGAAAATCAAAATACCTTAGAAAAAGTGGTGTAATTTCCATGCTGAACTGAGAACTGAGGGAATAATGCTGTGACTTTTCCAGGCAGAGCCCTGGCTGTAGAGATTGTATTTATTTTAAAGACCTTTAAGGAAGTCTTGGTATTCTAGAAAAAAAAAGGTTCTGTCTGTTTTCAGCCAGGGGTTGTGCTTTTTGGGACAGGAATGAACCTGTTAGTGAGACCTTCCTCCTTCAGTGGGATTGCTCTTATTCAGGGCTCCTTCCTTAGAAGATTCTCTTCCCCAAAGATTCCAGGCTGTTGAGGGGCAGCTTCACTCCTCATATTAAATCTGTTCGCTGATGCTGGAGGGCTGCTTAATTTAATCAACCATTTTCTCTGCATGAAATGCTCATTTCTGAGGAGGAATTGGAAGAAGCAGTGGAGCTGGACTGGGGAGTCCCTGAGTGGGCCACGAGGCCACCTTCAAATTAGGTTTTCTCTTTCTTTTTTCCTCCCCTCTTTTCTTTTTTTATCCTTTCCTGGGTCTGTCTGTGCCTGTGCCGGGTTTATAATTTCCATTTGCTGGTTTGAAAGCGTCCACATTTTAATGTCCTTTCTCACCACCCCCTCCCCACTCTGGACGTGTCTCTTGGAATGTGTGTTACTTCATCCTTGCTCCAGCAGCTCCCATGGAAACCATTGTGGTGTCCTCTCAAAAAGAATATCTGTTCCCAGGCAGCCTCGTGTGTGAACTGGGAGTGACAGGGCTGAGGAGGGCACAGTGAGAGGGGCTGCTGTGATTTACTGGGAGTCAGGGAGGGAAAGGGAGGCAGATGACGGCAGAGATCTGGTGTCTTATTTTGGAAGACGTCCGATTTCTTGTAGCAGAGTGTGATCCAACATGTCACTGCTGTTCTGATCGTGACTGCACGTGCTGCTGGAGAAGCCTTTTACTGTGTCAAGCGTTTGTTCACATTGCAGAGACAGTGAGGTGCTAAATGCAGGCTTAATAAATCAGTCCAGACTCGTTTAGGGCAGACTTGCCTGCTCTCTGTGCTCGTGTCAGTGAGGGGAGGAATTCAGCAGAAGGCTGGCTGTTAAAATCACCATCAAAACCTCGAGGAGAAGGAAGAGGAGGGGACGAGAGAAGGGATAAGATGTGCTCATCCACTGCATCCACAGAGACTGGAGGCAGAGCTGATGCCATGCTGGGCAGCGTCACAGCCAGGAGACCCTTCCACTGATCGCCCAGAACTAACAAGGCTCGAAATCTCTTTGTGCCAGTGAAGGGAACAGATCCAGGGGCACATTATTATGGGCAGGGATTGCTTGTCACACATCTGTGCATCCACCACGGTGCTTTCAGCACCTTCAGCAGGATGATCTCCTCAGGCAGAGTCCAAGCTGGCTCTGACCTGGAGTCAGGGCTCAGCAGATGTTCTTGTAACTCCCTTTTCCAGAGACCTGTCCTCTTTCCCAGTGCCTGTGGTAAGAAATTCCCCTGCATGGGCTGCAGCAGAAGTCTGCTGGGTGTAGGAATCCATGGGTCAAGCCATACTTTAGGCTCACTCTGGTGTGCTGGAGGTTTCACAGGTGCACTTGCCTCAGGTTTGCCTTTCTGAGCCGTTTCTGCCCATCTCCCTTTTGGCCTTTGCCTGGCTGAGAAAGGAGAAATTACACTGATCAGGGGCATAAATTCTGGATTTCCCCACCCTCTGCCTTCCCTTCATTTGTCTTTCAACACTCCCAAGGACTCTGTAGCAAAGAGTTTTGAGCAATGGGATGGAACAGAGTGGCCCTGGGGCTGTGAGTGCCTCGTGCTGGGGGTGATGGGCAGACTGGTCCTTCTCCCTCAGATCTCTCCCTTGATTTGGACCTGCTTTACAACTCCAGCTCCCAGCTCTGGTGACTGTTCTGCCCTCAGCTGCCCTTCAGGAGTCCTGTTGGTAGCACTGGGGTTGCTCAGGACTTGCAGCAGCAGAAAAACGAGCAGAATTTGGCCCCGGGGACCTCGGCTGAGTCATGTCAGCTGTATGTGCCCTTGGGGGGTTTTGGGTGTAATCTTCTGAAACTGGGCCTGGGCCCTTTAAAGGCAGGGAGCAGCTCCATGTGCCTTCAGCTCCACGTGCAGCTCCAGCCACTGAGTTTGTAGAGGTGTACCACAATCCAGCCTAAGGGAGGTTAAATTCCCACCTGGCTTGACTCCACTGCTTTTCAGTGGATTTACCCCAGTGACGTGGGTGGCCCATCTGTTCCTCCTGCACTCCCCCAGCAGCAGATCCTCCTTACCATCACTCTGCTTGATAAGGGCAGCTGAAGAAGTCAGGAGATTAGGTTTAGACCCTCCCCCTGATTTTTTTCCCCCAATTCCACAAGGTGAGGCACAGCTAAATGGTCCTTTTTAAGCTGGTTTTGGAAGCATTTCACCCTACACTTGCTGTGCGCTCTTCAGCAAGGTGCAGGTTTTCGGATGTTTGCGTTATTTACTATAAATCAGTGCAGATTCCCATCAAATATACAGAATTGTCACTTTGGAGCAGCTCTGCGAAAGTCACACATTGAAATATCTACGAGTTGCAGGAAAATTCCCCCCAGCCTTTGTTTGCAACATGGACATGAAAGACATCTGCAGGAGAGGAGCCCCGTGGGATTCACCCTCTCAGGGCAAGAAAATTTGGGGCTGAGCAGAGCCCTCTTAATTGGGTGCCTTGCAGCAGTGTCTAATTGGGCATCCTGCTGTCTTTCCAGGGAGTCACTGTGGCCTGTCCCATTGTATCTCCTCCTCCTGGATCAGTGTTATTCCTATCCTGACACCTCCCAGGCACGTTTGCATCTCTGAGCATGGAAATAACTCATCTTAATGAGAGCCAAGTGCATGTTGCCTGGCAACACGGCATCAGCAGGGTCTGCTGAGCCAGGAAAGGCATCTGATGGGGCTGTTTTCACTGCTGGGGCTTTGAACCGAGGTGTGCAGGGGGAAATATTTGCTCTGGAGAGAGGGAGGTGTGGGTGGGATGGATGATTAGAGTGCAATCAGCGAGCAAGGAGACAACGTGCCTCGGATCCCCAGGTTAGGGGTGGAGTTGTCGCTGTTCCATGACCCAGTTTCTCCTGGGAAGGAGGCAGCCCATTGCCCAGGGAGGCAGATCCCACGTTCTGGAGAGCAGCTGCTACTCCCTCTGCTCCGTGTCAGCTGTCAGAAGCCATGAGATCTCCCTGGTGAATCAGTGCCAAGCTGACAAATCAGCTCTGACTGGTAGCACAGCACAGAGCAGGGAGCGGGTGCAGACTGGAGATGGCATCTGAGGATAGCTAATGAGCACGGGACTGATCACTCTGCCCCTCCAGGAATCAGCACGTTTTTCCTCGTGTGAAAAGGCTGGGGTTTGTTCTCTCCCTGGCCCTTTGCAGCACAGGGGGGTGGCAGCAGCTTTGCTGCCTCACGTGGCCAGCGAAAAGCACCTCTTGCTTTATTTCCCACTGCAGACTGACCCAAATGTTGGGAGTTTTTAGCCCTCAGCTGCTAGAGGAGGCAAACACAGCGTGTCCAATGCCTTCCTGCAAACAGCAGGGACAGATAAACTTACTGGAATGGGGCTGATTCCTGACTGCTCTCCGTGGCTGCAGCCCACTAAGGCAGAGGATGTGCTGTGACAGGCAGCTCTGCCTGAACCTTGGGGTTCTGACAGATGTGTTTCTCTTCCTGAGGGTTTGATCAGACTCATCTCCACCTAGAGATGATCTAGATGGCCCTGGAAATGCGGCCATGCCAGAGGCTCAGGCTCTCTCTGTTTGCAGGACTTCTCCTACGATGACTCGAAGGTGGAGTTCAATGTGGATGCCCCAAATGGAGTGGTGATGGAAGGTTACCTCTTCAAGAGAGCCAGCAATGCTTTCAAAACATGGAATAGGTGAGCAAGAACCCATATTCCATTTGATGTTTGGGCTGAGACTCTGCACAGGAACACACCCCCCTTTTAGTGAGCTCTTACTGACTGTTGCCATCACTGCAAGGATTCTGAGCTAAGTACTTAAAAGCTGAGTAGTTAAAATAGTTCAAGTGAGGCTGGTTTGAGAGTTTCTGCAGTTTTAGTGCCTTCCACAACGGGAGGAGGACGAGGTTCCTTTCAGGGAGGAGAGGGCACAGTGCAGCTCAAGCCTTGCCCTGGCAAAGCTGCCCATTTTTTAACAATTAAGAGATAACACAGCAGGACGTGGCAGGAGTGTCAAACCTGCCTCTTTTGGGACAGGGACATATGTGAGAGTGGAAATACCAACTGTGCTTCCAGGAGCTTGAGAAATGGCTTTCAGTGCCCTGACCCTGCTCTTAATAATTTATCCATATTTCATCTGATAGCTCACTGGGAATGCCTGGCTCATCTGCCTCCTGCACCAACCAGGAGCCTCTGCAGCTGCCAGAGACCTTGGAAAGTGGAAGGAAAGGTTTCATGTTCTACCCCTGCTCGATATTTCTGTGTTTAGTTTCCCTTGAGACAGTCAGTGGGTTTCACAGGCGGTTGTACAAAAGGATTCAAACCCTTCCAAGTGGGTTTCTAATGCATGAGATCAATGCTGGTCTGACCTACATTTCCTCCCCTCACATAACAGGGAAATGATAGAATATTAAGAGATCTTTTACTTGGCTGTGGGACACATGCAGAGGATACTGGAATGTGCTGCTGTTAGGCTTTGGAATAAATAAGCAGTAAATGCTTCAGTGAACAGTTTGTGGGATGCACAGAAACTGCCTGTATTTGCATGGCGAAAAAAAGCCCTGGAATTATTAAAGATTTCTGAATTGGTTAGATAAGCAGCTCCTTCTCTTTGAAGCTTCCCTGAGTGCTAAGGAGATTCCAGAGAAATTTAGTGTAATTTCTTAACCCTCAGACTCTCTGGTCCCCCTGGCAGCCAAGGACTAAGTTTGCACTTGGAGGAACCAGTGCAGCAGTGTTCGAGTTCAGTGCCCTGGGAAGGTGTCTTAGCTGAATTTTATCACCTTTTTAGGATTCCCTGCTTGCTGTTTCCTGAGCAAAGTCCAGCCTTGATCCCCAGTGTGGCTGCTTTCACTGACCCCACGTGTTTCTGTGCAGCAGAAGGTCATTCCAAAGCCTGTCAGGTTAATGCCAAGACCCGTGCTTGGCTTTTGGGATGGAGAGGAACAACTCCAGGCAACTCCCTTCTCCTTGCAGCTCCCCTGGCTGTGAATTCATGGGTCTCTCCAAAGGGCACTCACCCTGGAGGGAAAATGCCCCTCTGGAACTTTGTTTTTCCTGATGTCTGAAGACACGTCAAGGGCTTTCCGTGCCCCCAAATCCCAGTCATCCTCCTACACCCCAGTCACACAGAGGCAGCAGCCTCCCCACAGCTATATCCATCTCTTCAATCCCACCCACCCTCAGCCACTTCTGCCCACAGCTCAGCTATTCCCAGCTCCTGGAGCCCACTCATCACCTCCTCGCTGAGCTCAGCCCCTCTGGCAGAGCCTCCCCCTCCCGGGGGCGGGGAGGGAGCAGCAAAATCCTCGTGGAATCACAGAATATCCTGAGCTGGAATGGACCCACGAGGATCACACTGAGGAGCTGAGCAGAGCCTGCAGCTGTCACAGCAGCTCAGAGTGATGCTGAGCCAGCTGAGCTCATCCAAGTGGGCTCCCAGATGGATGAGGTGGCCTCCAGTTACCTGTATTTTCCCATTTCTCCACAGACACGTCAAGTCCTTTTGTTCTCTTTTACCAGTTTAATATTTCAGCCGTGACAAAAGAAAGGCAATCCTGTCTCCTCTCGTTTTCCCCTTCATTCCTTTGCCAGCAGGGTTTGTAATACATGCTCTCAGTACCCCCCTGCTGCAACCCTCGGACTCTTTCTGCTCAGGTGTTCCAGTACCTTCTTCCTGAAAACTCAGTGGTGGTCATGGCTTCCTTTGCCCTCCGTGAAGGTGATCAGGTTGCTAAATATTTAAACAGAGATATAAATGGAAAGATCCTGCTCTGCCACAAGCTGCCTGTCTGCAGCTCTGCTGTTTGCCTGTCCTGATGTCTCCCTGTCTGTCTTCCCTCAGGAGGTGGTTCTCCATCCAGAACAGCCAACTGGTGTACCAGAAAAAGCTAAAGGTCAGTGAGGCTGCCCCAGATGACACCAGAGGATTAGCCAAGTGCTCTGGTGTCCTTGCTTTGCTGGGGACTCCTGCACCGTGATGGGGAGTGGGGTGGAAGGAGCAGGGAGGGGATTTGGATCAGAGGGACAGCAAGCCCATTATTGTGCTCCAACGTTAGGCTGTTTGAGGGTGAAGTGTCAGCAGATGGTGTTTGTTAAACAAATGTTTATTTAGATTACACATTCCTGTTCAGCTGAGGAAGTTGGTGAGGTCCCCAGCAAACCTGCCATGTGCCCCGTGCTTTAATTCCATGTAACCCCTTCCCATTGCCCTGGAGTGCTGGGGTGGGCTGGCTCTGCCCTCTCTGGACTATGTGCCAACAGCAGGGTTTGGGAGGGAGTTTTCTGAGCCGTGACACAGATTCAGGAGCCCTCAAGGCCCCTGTTCTCCCCCTTCCAGGATGTGCTCACGGTGGTGGTGGAGGACCTGCGGCTCTGCACTGTCAAGCCCTGTGAAGACATCGAGAGGAGGTTCTGCTTTGAGGTGGTCTCGCCTACCAAGTGAGTTTGGTGGCTTCCCCAGGCTGTCCTCGTGGGAGCTGGGCTGTGCATGGAGCTGCAAGAGATGGGATTGGAGCAGATGCTGCCCTGGGCTGTCAGATTGTGGCTGGGAGATGCCATTGCCTGACCTCCAGGCTGACACATTACATAAGCCAAATGATATATTATATATTACACCTAATATACATCTAGACAGTGCAGCTGGCAATGGCCAGCCTGTAAAAAACAGCTGTCAGTGTTTGAAGAGGGAACAGCCCTGACAGTGCAAACTTGTAGGATTAATTTTTGCCCCTTTGCTGCCCGCGCTGGAATGTCCAGGCTGAGGAAGAAGGGGAACAATCTTGACCAAAATGTCCTCTTGCTCTTCCCAACTGCTTCCCTGCCCTTTCAGGAGCTGCATGCTGCAGGCTGACTCGGAGAAGCTGCGCCAGGCCTGGATCCAGGCTGTGCAGGCCAGCATTGCCTCTGCCTACCGGGAGAGTCCGGACAGCTACTACATCGAGGTGAACGAGGAAACGCCCCTCGTTTCCCCCTTCCCTTCTTGAATTAGCACTAGTTCGTTCTTCTCCTGACAGTGCCTCTGCTGTGCAAAGCCTGGTTCATTCCACAGAGCTCTGCAGAGCCCTTGAACCCTTTTTCCCTGCAGAGACTGGACCGAACTGCCTCCCCCTCCACGAGCAGCATCGACTCCGCCACCGACTCCCGGGAGCGCAGCGGGAAAGGGGAGACCATCCTGCAGAGGGTGCAGAGCATCCCTGGGAACGACCAGTGCTGTGACTGTGGGCAGCCAGACCCTCGCTGGGCCAGCATCAACCTGGGCATTCTGCTGTGCATCGAGTGCTCAGGGATCCACAGGTACTGTGTGTGTGTGTGCCTTGTGTGAGCCAGGAATGGATTGCAGGCTCCTGGGGAAATGCTGGAGCTGGAATTGCCACTGACTAAAATGCTTGTACAGATAAATTCAAAAGCAATTGCTTGCCGAGGTACCTGTGTGTGCAGGTACCTCTGTGTTGGCATATGCATAACGCTCTGCTGTAGCTGCATCTCTGTAGAAGATAAATAAGAACTGGACCAATCTTGCTCATCTGAAAATGCATAAGAAGTTCTGTTCTGAGGCATGTAACCACTTTGATTTTTTTCCTTTTGGATCAACAGGAGTCTGGGTGTTCACTGCTCCAAGGTCAGATCCCTCACGCTGGATTCCTGGGAGCCAGAGTTACTGAAAGTGAGTGTTGGAATTTAACAGCAAGAGATGGATAAGTGGTGGGCATGGAGGGAGTGTTATGTGGTGGCAGGATAGACTGGAAGGAAGGTAACTCCTCACCTGGGGGTTTAATTCATCCCCTGTTGAATTGCAGCTGATGTGTGAGCTGGGGAACAGCACCATGAATCAGATTTACGAGGCACAGTGTGAAGAGCTGGGACTCAAGAAACCAACAGCAGGGAGCTCCAGGTGAGTGTGGGGGCACACACTGGTCCTCTCTGTCCTGTGGGAAGCCATCCATCCCTCCCTCCTTCTATCCATCCATCCATCCATCCATCCACACTGCAAGCCCAGTAGCCCAAACTCCCTGGAAGGTCAGATTAGGAGGGCTCCAGATACCTCAGGTACACGTGCCTCAACTCAGTCCCTCTGGAGATCACCTGAGCTTGACCCTCACGAAGGTCAGGGAGGGCAATACCAGCCCTGGTGAAACGTGCTGGAAACCAGGACTGGCTGGGTTTACACCTGCCTTACACCTGCTCTGAGACCTGAAGCACGTGGTGGTGCCCAGGGCTGAACATCCCACTCCACTCTCAGCTGCACCCTTCTTAGCTGGGCCGTGAAACAGCAGATATTTTTAGCTTTGAGAAACCTGAATTTTAGGTCTCAAAGCCGGGCTGGTAAAATCCCCCAGGGCGGCTCCATCTCCTCGTGACCTGTGACTCTGTGCACAGCTTGATGCTGCCCTTCTCTTAGGCAGGACAAGGAGGCCTGGATCAAGGTGAAGTACGTGGAGAAGAAATTCCTGAAGAAGCTGCCGAGCGGGGAGGCTCTGACGGAGAACGAGCGGAAGCCGCGGCGCTGGTGCGTCAAGAAGTGCCAGAGGCACAACAGCACCACGAAAGCACCCACAGCTCGGAGGAAGTACCGGCACGAGGCAGGGAATGCCTCCCCAGCCATGCTGTCCTCAGGTGGGAGCATCCCTGTGCCCCCCGCTCCATCCCCAGCTCTCCCATTAACAGCCCGTGGCCCCGGCTCTCCCTGGGACCTGCAAACCTGACCCCTGGCTATAATCCTAAAAAAGGCTTTTGCACATGTTGACACAGGTCTTTAGACCCATTTCCTAACGTTTTCCATCTGTTTAAGGAGCTTCTTCTCGTGGCTAAAGGAGGAGGTTGTTCCACTTTGTGCGTTTTCTTTCGCGCTCGTGCTTTTTTATAAAGCACCTTTTATTTTTACCTGCCTGGTCTGTGAGGGAGCCCATGCTCAGGAAGGGTTCTGGCTGCTCAGACTGCTCTGGGATGAGTAGGTTTGCAGTGGGTCACCACCCTGGGGTGGTTGGTTTGCAGTGGATCACCACGTTTGGTCAGCAGTGTGTTTATTTCGGTGTAAGGGGACACACCTGGGCGTGCTCAGCCTGAGTAAACACAGCTGGAGACCTGGCTCTCATTTGCCCGTTAATAACTGTAAATCCCCAAATGTCTCTGTGTGGAACAGCAGCCACCCTGGAGAGGAAGTTCCGCCGGGATTCCCTGTTCTGCCCCGACGAGCTGGATTCCCTCTTCTCCTACTTCGACACCGGCGCCGGCTCCGGCCCTCGCAGTAAGTGCTCACCGAGTGTCCCTGCTCTGGCAGCTCTTCAGGCCCGGGCACTGCCCCCAGCCCAGGCCAGGGCGTGCCCTCGGAGCAGAGGGCGAATATTTTGGCAGTGATGAGGAGTTACTTGCCCAAACTCCAACCTGTTGCTCTTTAATTGCACCGATTTTAACCCACTCTCCAGTCAGTCCCTGATGGTTGCATTCTGGTGGATGGGTTTTTTTTTAATTTTTTTCTTTTTGTTCCCAACATCTTTTACTTCCAGGCTGTGCATTCCATTGGCTTTTATTTTTCTGGTTTTCGATTTTTTTTTTTCTTTTTTTTTTTTCCATTTTTTCCTTTTTATTTTTTTCTCTCCTTTTTTTTTCATTTTTTATTTTTTGCAATTTTTAATTTTTTTTTATTTTTTTCATTTTTCATCTCCTTCCTCTTCTTCCTCTCCTTTCTCTCCCTTTTCCATTTTTTTCATTTTCCGTTTTTCTCATTTTTCATTTTCCCCATCTTTTCATTTTCCACTTTTTTCCATTTTTTCATTGTCCTTTTTTTCCATTTTTTTCATTTTCCACTTTTTTCTATTTTTTCCATTTTTCCCATTTTTTCCTTTTCTTCCCCTTTTTTTCC
>JAYRBT010000177.1:0-10712 GCA_036023395.1 Myiotriccus ornatus
CCCTTGAAACCAAAGAATGGCTTCCTTGGTGCCACTCTGAATTGCCATTGGCTCTGCTTTAAAGTAGCCAGGGAAAACAGTAGCTCCTTCTTTTGCTGCAGCTGCTTCTCTTGTTCCCAAGCACCATCCTGCAGAAGATGCTGCAGGAGACCGGGAGATGCATCTCTCCCTCCTTGTGACCCAAGGAGGAACAGTATCATCCCCCTGCCCACACCTTGGACCTCATAGCTCCAGCACCAGGGTGGAAAGGGGAGCTGCAAAATGCGCTCACTCCCTTCTCCGGTGTCTCATTACATGTCCAATAATGAGAATGGTTTCAGCAGAAACCCCCCATATAGCTGCCCCATCTCTGCTTTAGTTAAATTTTTACATTGTGGCTATTTTCTATAGGTGATGTAGCTAATTCCCAGGCTTTGACAATTTCCTTTTCAACTTTAATCAGATGTTGCCTAGGAAAACAGGTTTCTTATGAGGAATTGTGATTTATTTTCCTTTTTCTTTTTGTTTTGGTGTGGTGTGGGATTTTTGTTTGGTTGGGGGCTTTGTTTTTTTTTTTTTTAAAAAAGGGGATTTTTGTGCTCTTTCTCAGTCTTTACCATCTTTTTTTGCACTACTGGACTGGCACAACTGGGGGGGTGGTGGTGTCTATTGTTATTAAAATGTATCAATTATGTTAGATTTGACCAAAAGTGATTTCAGATTTCCACTATGAAACTTTCAGATATGGACTTGCCCTGACAGCTGGCTTTCTAAATAAAACCTCATTTTCCCTAAGGAGAATTTGAGACAGGATCACTAAGTACTTTCTCCGATTTGTATCACAGAAAAACACAGTACATAATAAATACGTATTTTGAATTTACAAAAGTCTCACCTTATCTCAGCCAGTACAGCCCCAGTGTGAAACAGGACTGCATCTGCCTTTATGCCTCTGGGTAACGTGACCCTGTGTGTACATATACACACAACATTTTAGATCTATCTGGACATATATATAGCAATATATTTCAACTTTAAAAGCTGGGCAGCTAATCCAGTGTTCTTCTCACAGTAGGCATTTGGAGATCTCTCTGGACTCTGGCTCACTATCCACCAGGCAAAAGAAGTTAGTTGGCACACGCTCCAGGTAGCTCAGCAGTGGCTGGAGTGGAGGTGTGCTGAAGTGATCCACACAAATGTACTGATATGCCCAAGATGCTACTTACTTTCAGCAACCTTTAAAAACTAGTTGAAAATCTGATATATATGTATAAAAGTCTTAAAAAAGATTATACATGAAAAGCTCCATGGGATTGAATGCAGCACCCATTGCTAAAAAATGCAATGGGAGAGGAAGGAAAAGGCATTTGCAAACACAGTGGATATGCATTTTTTTCTCCTTCGCCTCCTGTGCTGGATGCAGACACTTGCTGAATGCAGGCTGGATAGCTGGTGTATCATGGGCAGCACAAAGGTAACACAGCACTACAACTTCTGGCTTACAACCAGCTGAGTGAGATCATGCCCATTACCTGGATACAAAGCTTCTTCAGAGTTGTCTTGCAAACACCTGTTGCCAGGTGATTTTATTCTTGCTGCTATAAGACAGTTGGGGCTGGTAGTCTATGAAAGCCACAGTGGGTGACCTGCAGGTGTCTGCACCACAGGTACATTGGAAGCCAGACCTATAGGAAAGTTTTGCAGTGTCATTCTTGGGTGTGGATTTGAAGAGGAAATAAACCCATTCAGGGCTTCCTCTGATTTTCAGCCTGACCAGGTACCAATACAGTCATCAGATCTACTTTGCAGGTAGTTACAGAAATACTTTTCCCAGTAGGACCATAGTAATAGGCAAAGGAATTTAGAATTAAGATCTGTGATATAGATAGTAGCTGGATTCTAGAAGCTGAGCAGAGGGTTTTCAGCCACAAACATAGTGTTGATTGTACATCAGGTTTGTGTGGGTAGTCTGACCCTTTTCCAGTTAAACCGCCATAGCTCATGGAGGCATTACAGGGATTAGATTTGTTATTAGTACTTCATTCTGTTCAAAGCTATGGGCTTAGTTATATTTTAACTATTTGTTAAGTAAAGCATACAGGACAAACCTGAATGGATTCAGGTTAATAATATTTACAAATATTTGTAACTGATAATAATGACTTCAGGATGTGCAAGATGTTACATGTGAGATTAGATACAAGCCAAAACCAGTAATCAGTTCCATAACAGCTTTTAATGAAGAGAAAATTGAATAAAAGTGTTTAGAAAAGTATAGAATAAATGCAGAAAATCTTTTTCCTATTAACAAATGATATAAATCAGAAGATACCTTGTTTTACAAGTATAAGTTGAAATCTTCAATCCATTTTTATATAGAAAATATCGCAGTTAAAGCACAGCACTGCTGGAATACAGGTATTAACCCTTCCTCAGCTTTTCTCTCTTTTATAGCAAAGAGAAAAAGGAGGCACTGAAAAATTAAATGACCCCTAAAAAAAGTTTGGTTCCACTATGACTTAATGTCGTAACTTTGATAAAAGCACTTCACTATTTTAATAAATAGGAATTCAAACTGCACTGTGACCAATGCCTAATTGAGTTTTATCTCAACAGTTATCTGTTGACTGTAAATGATGAGTGGAAGCTACGAAAGCATTTGCAAGCTGATGTTAGGTCACAGAATCATAGAATGGTTTGGGTTGGAAGGGACCTTAAAGATTATCTGGTTTCAATCCTCCTGCCACCAGAAGGGACATCTTCGAGTAGGACACATACCTCAGAGCTCCATTTAACCTGGCCTTATTTTAATTCTACAGTTATTTAATTCTGTAGTTATGGTTCTATTGTGTTACTCCTCTAGGAAGAGACTAGGATTTATTTGCCTTGGAGGGAACTTTGAAAATACAGAGTTGAACAGAGGGTGGAGGTGGGGTTATTTTGTCCAGCTCGCAGCAAGGCGAGAGGCATCCTGTTACCTCTGCAGCTATAAGGACAGTGAAAAATAAACTCAGGATTGTTAAGTATAAAAACAAGTATTTGGAAATTCTTTCTCATTCCATGTGGCATCTGAATACAGGGAAAAAAACACACTACTCTGGCTGCAGTAAGTTATACATAACATAATCTCTAATCAGAATCCAGAGCAGAGGAAAACATCCTGTATACCTTTTGGAGGTGTTCTCTTTTATTTGGAGTAATAAAAGTGGATTTGGGCTCAGTTGCCTCTCTCTGTCATGTGCGAAGTCTGTAACTACCTCTTGTGCTTTGTGGTTTCTAGCCACCAAGATCTTAGGTCTGTGCACAGCATCTGATGGGATTTCTGACCCTACCTGCGACCTCTACACTGAGATTTATTTAGCATCCTAATGCAGAGAAACATTAATATGATGCATTCTCTGGTAAGTCTATCATTGCTGAGCTTATGGACTTGGAAAATGTAAGAAAAAATATCTGTGGCTGTGATAGTCATGACATGTAGAGCAGGATATAGATAATATGGCATCTGTTCAATCAGATCATGTATTATAGAGGAGTCCTACCTTGAAAGGTGTGTATTTACAAACCACAGCACTAGTTGTTTATTTTGATAGCGAATTTTAGTTATGATTTATGCAATAAAGAATGCCTCCCTGAAAATACAGGAAGGTGCTGTCTGTAAGAAAATTTTAGTAAATAATACTTTAAGCTCTTTTCTCATGCTGCTTTCCAAGTCCCTGGGGAGGGCAGGTATGTATGTAGAGGCAAAGGAAGGCATTGTGATACCCAGTCAGCCCAGTAAAGTGAAAATCTTTCAAGCCACTTTGCACACTGATTTTAAAAAGGCAAATAAACTGACAGAGGTAGCAATACATTTATAGAGTGACAGACCAGGGCATGGGTAAATCTTAAATTGTTATGAACAACACAGTTCTTAGCTTATAGAACTCAAAAATATATTTATGATAGAATTGTAGAATGGTTTGGTTTGGAAGAGACCTGAAAGATAATCTTTAAAGTCAGGGAAACCTTCCACTATCTCAGGTTGCTCCAAGCCACACCCAAGCTGGCCTTGAACACTTCCAGGGATGGGGCATCCAGATTCTCTAGGCAACTTGTTCCAGGGCCTCACCACTCTCACAGAAAAGAATTTCTTCCTAATATCTAATCAAAACATCTCCTCTGTCAGTTTAAAGCCATTCCCCTTGTTCAATGACAAGTCCTCGTCAAAAGTGATGTTAATTTCTGAAGACTCAACGGTTTGATTTCGTTGTTGTTGTCATTGAGGTTAGACAATCTACGTTTTGCTCCTTCTAGTCAGAAGAAAGCTCAGTCCCTATTCAGGACCCCCTTCCTGAGGAGCCGGAGCCTGGACAGGACCACATCCCAGTCTGCGTAGGCACCTTCCAGGTGACGCGTCACCTCTGAACCCGAGGGGTAGCTCTGGCGACCGTGAAGCACACGCCAGTTATCAAACGTCACTATGTCTCCTGGAAAGAGATGGCACAAAGTTCAGCAGTTGGAATGTCACAGTGGATTCCTTCAAACAGACAGGGAGGGAGGCTCGTATCAACAGTTAGGGAGCGATAATTTCAAGTAGCTCAGCTGGAGATACACACCAGCAACGCAGTAATTTTAACTGAGTTGGTCATTCTCAACCAGAGGGCAGGTCCTTTTTGACATCTCTTTTCTTGCATAACCAGGACTTAAAAAGCAGAGTGCTAGAGAGCACATGCTGAGAAAAGCAAGACTTTAGGAGAAAGACAACTACAGGAAATCCACACAGGGAAATAAAAATGTATGAAATAAATAAAATGTGTCAAGGCCCTTAGGATGCTTTTTATTTGATCAGTCTGGTATTATTTGTACTATACACATCCTGTGTTACTATCCCTGTTAAGAGAATTCTACGGGAACAGAGTCAAGGCACTGAAAGTTGGGAAATCACTGAATTAAGGATAGAATGCCAATTTAATTTTTCTCCCTTGTGTACCACCGTTATGATAAATCTCTAATTAAATAACCGTACAGTCTTTCTTTTCTTCTCCCCATTCCCTCTACCACCATTTTAGTGCATTAGTCAATAGGATGAATATCACTAATGGAATGTGTTTTTGTTTCACTGGATCTTCCACATTATTTTATTGCATCTTCCCAAGAGCGAGAGATTAATTTCCTCATAGACATTTTAAAGAAATGTTGCAGTACGAGGCAGTCAGATACACTAATGAATTTACTTTTATAACACCTCTTGAGGGATGAGGGACTATTTATATCTTTATTTTATAGCTGGGGAATGAAAGAAGAGATATATTTCCCATTTGTGGTGCTACTGATATATCAATTTCCAATACTGTATGTACATAAAATGTAGTTTTGGCTGTAGCATAAAGATACACTGGACTAATCAACAGATAGACTCTATTCTCCTGCTATTTTTATTTCTTTATAATGTAACAATGGCAAAAGAAATCTATGAGATGAGCATAAGACTGCAGTATGAAATAAAACAGTCAATAGAAGGACTGAAATCTCCTCTCAGTACTAGTGCTAACAATGCTCAAGTGTTTTGACAGTTAGGAAAAAACGTGAAAAATTGCTGAGAGGAGAAGCAACTTACGGACCTGGTTTCAGCTTGTATGTAAACTTGTGTTCTGCACTGTTTAATAAATCATTAAATTCCTTTAGAGCTGCATAAAATGGCCTCACTTTTTCAACTGGTATGTCAAACACGGCGTCTCTTGTTGCATTATTATAATTGATGCGAACTGCTTGGCCTCTGGAATCTATGCTATGAGACAGAGGGGAGGGAAAAAGACAAGGAAAGGGAAAGAGGAAGGGGAAGGGGAAAGGGAAAGGTATTCTGTTATTATTGAAACATTGTAACATGGTTAAACAACAACTGAGCTTTAACTACCACCATTTCTTGCACATAAGTGGTACAATGCATAGAACAAGTCATACACTGACAAAAAAACCACAAGCAAAAACCCCCACCAAAATCCAAAACAGACCCAGTCAAACCAGTGTTTTCCCACAAGGTGGCAGGAGCAGACCTTCTTCTGCTAAAATACAATGCACAACACAACAGGGATTTTCTTTTTAGGTCTTGTTAGGTCTTGTTTAGGTCTACTCACTCTATAATCCTTTGTTTACAGTGCACAGCAAAATCACAGTAGTCCACCCCAACATCAGTGTAGTCTACAGCAGTAGAGGACAGGATCTGATATGCCTCAGGATTTTGTTTCTTCAGCTTGTTGCATACGTGGAATCCATCTACAACCTCACTTTCACCTCCTGCAGCTGTTTGCTTTATACAGTGGAGAAACTGAACCTGGAATGAATTAACGGCTTATTTTAAAAAGTAATTAGCTTGCATATTTAATAGCTCATTAGTATCAGTTCCCTCATAGCTGTGGTTCTTTTTTTTTTGAGTTGTTGTTGTTTTTTTCCCAGTGAAAGCCTGAGTTCCCATTTACTGCAGCTTCGTAACACTCTGCCACCACTACCACAAAGGAAGAAAATTAAAGCAGCATGTTCATAAATCCACCCCCTTTGGGATATACTCTAATGGTTGCAACCTGTAAGTCAGTGGCAAAGTGGTCTTGCTTCTTTCTTTTGAGTCCCTCTTTGTGGCAGTCACATAGTTTTAAATGCATTGCTGTCTTATGTCAAAAAGGAGGATTAGCTTTGTCCTCCAAAACCAAAACCTGCTGTGAATTACCCACTCAGAGAGGGGAAAAGGTGGCTCTCAGAGAAGGCAATAGGCCCAGTGTCTCTCTCACAAAGTAGAATTAAGACAGTTTCATTTCACTTCAGAGTGAATTTGCCAAGGTGTAAGGTGGAGCAGAAAGCCTAAACTGGGCTCTAGGTTGCACTGGTGTAAGTCTGAGCTGCTGACACAAGCAGTAAAACTCCCCGTGGCTTTAGAGAGTCCAGTGTCACCCAAAGTGTAATCACTCATCTTGCAAACCACACAAAATATACCTGGCATACCAAAGGTTGTTACCTTTGTCACGGAGAACATGGTTTGCTCTCCTTACCAGCTGAACCCACAGACCTTGCTGATGGTGATGAAGGGGGAAACTGAAGCTGAGGGCAGAGCACAGGCCTCCCACTGAAGGGAGCACAAGGCAACAAGTTGTTTCGTGGCCACAGCTGGCCTTGCACGGAGTAAGCACAGCTTGGCCCTGCTAAGGAGGGCTGCAGTTATGTAAGTCACGTTATGATCCTAGGAAATCCTAAAACAATTTCTATGGGACAGTTCTGAAACTAATCATTATCCATTTAAACGCAGGTCTTCACGTATTTGTAATAAATACGTTTAAGGAATTCAAATATTGTGTAATAGCTGGATATATAAAGAAAACTGCACATTTGGGACAATGTTCATAAACAATTCAATGTACTTTAATACTTTTATTTCTTACAAGCACGTTTGAATGAAAAATGTTACGCTCTTTTTCTCATGTTTCATAGTAGAGTGTGAGCTTTGGCACAGACAGGACAATGAGACAATTCACATCTGCTCTCTATTAATGAAGCACTGTTCCATTCTTACTCTACATCAACAGTATCTAAATGACGAAAAGGTAATTTAGTGTGAAGTATTTAGAACTTACCTGCAGGTAAGTCACATTGGCTTTTTCTTTAAGCACAGAAATAACAAAGTACTCCACAGGGAAGTTTTATAGGTGTAAACTTTTCCAGCATTACCTTTGTTTCTTACTACCTGTGTCTACTACCTTCCAGTTCTCTGGAATTATGTGAATTATGTAGATTACCCTTTGATATGACAGGGACTGGGTGAAAACATATTTTTTGTGGTTGTCCAGTTTTAAAGAATGGTCTTTTTTTTTTTGGTCTGTTATGAAAGGGCAAACAAGTGTCTATCTTGTATCAATTCACAGAAAAGAGAGTATACCATCTTAATATTTCTTCCTCCATTCCCCTCCTGAACTGAACAGATGAGTCCTAAAATGTCACAACTTGACTCTAGCATTTAGGCACCTACTTTATCATATAATGAAAGCAGTATTCAAAGTACATACAGGACTCTAAAGTTTTCTCATATGGTAATATTTTCAACACTTTGTGAATTTAATTTAATCATTATGGGACATATAAGGGGATTATTATGCTGAACTTACATCATACTGCATATATTGCATGCCCTTGTGTATATATTATATTATACACATACTAATACATTGTTATTTTTACATTGCTCTTTTACAAAAAAAATTTCAGACTCACTGAATGCTAACCATATTTCACACTGTAGTAACATTTCCCTTTCCCCTTTTGTGGGCTGAAAAAGTCAATAGATTCAACTCACCCCAGGTGGATGATGCAGAACAGGGTAATCAGTGTGAAAACACAGTTTCCCAGTTGTATAAGCTACGTTGTTAGCATCTGGTTTGTCTTGCACTTGCCATGTTGGTCTTTATAATGAAAGGGAAAAGAGAAAACATGTTGGAACAGCATGCCAGACAGTACACACTGAAACTGTGAAATCACAGTAGAAAAAAAGTAATTTCATCTTTGAACATGATAATATTTTAAAGTTATAAAGAAATAAGGATTTAGCAGTGTCCCTCCACCCCAACAAAGGCTTATTTCAGCAGTCCTAGATAAACTTGACTGTGCCAAGGGACGTCTGTCCCCAGTGTTGTACCTAGAAAAACAATGGGTTTCCAGTGGTGGCTCTTTGTTGAATGTAAAGGCCAGTTAAGACACAAACCAAGAGGCTTCTGCCAGGAGAAATCATCTTAGCACTGAGGCTTCAGAAATAAGCAAGTTGAAGTTGGTAAATTTTTTTTTATCAACCTTTCACTTTCCTCTGCCACATGTACCACATTATCAATGAAATATAAAATTGATAAAGGCTATGTAACTTTCCTCAAAACTTATTTTTAAGGCTTTATAATCTTAGAAAATATAGAGTATTTATCTTTGCAGGGGGATCTTTCCTGTATCTTGAAGACTTGCTGCTGGAGGAAAATGTCTGGATGAAAGACTTTGAAACTTCTTCCCTTTCTCTGACAGTCTCTAGCCCCATTTATTTGGGTACATAGTGTGTGTCTTGGAATTTGACAAACTTCAGTAAAAAACGTTTTCTGACAACTGCAGTGAAAAAAACAGGTCATGGTTATATGACAAAGATGTGAATATGTCACCCTGCAGCACAAACAAAATGTGTTTCCCGTGACACACCGTGCCAGAGAATTTAAGACCAAGAACCACAGGTTTTGTTTGCACAAAGTTCACACAATTGAAGACAGTCCTCAGCAGATGCATATTATAGCTATAGATATTTGCTGGAAAAAGTGTAAGTCACCATATGCAGCCCATGTAATCACAGGCTTGTAAGTGGTTTAAAGGAATTATAAAACCCATTTTCCCTTGTGAAATACTGTAGACCAAATATATTATGTTTCAGATGGTGTATGTCTAGATTTACTTCTTAATAACAGTTTAAAAAGAAAATTTGCTAGAGAATATGCATACAAAAATTATTTATATACAGGATACACTTCTGTTTGTCGGTTTTGAGTGCTATTTAGTACAGAAACTATGCAAAATGCTAAAACTAAATTTCTTCACTTGCCAGAGGGAAAAGCCCCTTGAATATTTGCAAATGTGTTTAACTGCCTGGGAGAAATAGTTTTTATTATTTGGTACAGCAAATAGTCATCACTACATGACCTCACTACTCAAGTATGATAATTTCAACCACACTTTCACAGTTCGCAGTTTGAGAGCCAAAAACCAGCCCCTTATATCATCCTTGTCCTTAGTGTTAAAGGCAGCTACGTTTGCTCCATCTTTAATTTTATAGGCTACAGTGTCACTTCATGGTTCTAAAAAAATTAAACACATTTTAATTTTCTCATTTATATGCAATATAATTGCTGGAGCGGTAATACTCTATAAAATACTCTATAAAATCATCACAAGGTTTTGCAAAAGCAGTCAGTGCTTTTGTGCTGTCAGGGTTTGCAAGGGGATCTGGTCCCCTGGAGCTTTCCTTCCATACAGGGAACTTTGGTCAAAGCTCAAGTTACTGGCTTGAAGTCGGAGATGCTAACAGGGAGCTCAGCACTGAATGTGAAAAAATCAACTTCACTTTGTCTAAGTCTCGACTGAGCTGAAGCATTAACTCAGCCATGAGGAGAGCGCGCGAGAAGTAAGGGAAGAATATGCGGGTAATACCAGAGGACTCTCGGCCCTTAGGGAGAGCAAAGCTGGGTGGAATGGTTTGTGGTTTAGTAATTAGGGTCAGATTTCAAAGCCCGTTGCTCAGGCTGTTTGACAGAGCAGGAAAATTGGCACCAAGCAGATGTAGCAGTATTTTGCATTAAGTAGCAACACGGGCTCAGTATCCCTGAGCAGAAAAACAGGCTGTTACATCCTCAGTCCTGCAAAACTGCTGAACCAGGAACTGAAGCCACGTCTGAATCATCTGGTCTTGCACTTCATTAAAAGTCTATGTCTCACCCAATTGAGAATTGGGAGCCATGTCCCCTTGCCACTGAAGCCTCTGGGAGATACAGACGGACTGGCTGTTTTCATGGGAGTGCTGGTGCTCAGAAGGAAGGCCTTCACACCACACCAAGCACTGGACAAGGCTTCAGAACAGAGGAGGAACACAAGGTTCAGGGCGTGAGAAGTTTTAGAAATTGTGCTATGACTGGAGTTAATGGAGTTGGGTCTCCATAAGGGAAAGAAAAAGGTTAATTTAGAAGCATGGA
>JAYRBT010000177.1:10812-30530 GCA_036023395.1 Myiotriccus ornatus
AACTGCTGAACCAGGAACTGAAGCCACGTCTGAATCATCTGGTCTTGCACTTCATTAAAAGTCTATGTCTCACCCAAGTGAGAGTTGGGAGCCATGTCCCCTTGCCACTGAAGCCTCTGGGAGATACAGACAGACTGGCTGTTTTCATGGGAGTGCTGGTGCTCCGAAGGAAGGCCTTCACACCACACCAAGCACTGGACAAGGCTTCAGAACAGACGAGGAACACAAGGTTCAGGGCGTGAGAAGTTGCAGAAATTGTGCTATGACTGGAGTTAATGGAGTTGGGTCTCCATAAGGGAAAGAAAAAGGTTAATTTAGAAGCATGGAAACCCTTGATGTTGTTATATGGCTGGTACAGAGAATGTTTCCACTTTTTACAGTAATGACATTTCAGGGAGCTTGCACCAAGCACACATCCAGACAAGAAAAAACGCTGCTTTTTTTTCCCATGTGTCAGAATTATATTCATTTCTGGTACATTTTAGTTTAAAATTCATGGCCCTGAGGTAATGTTTTATTTGGCAAGCTTGCCAATTCCAGGTTTATCCTTTTATTTATAATATTTTGTAGGCCTTGTATTTGGCTGCCAGTGAAATAGCAAGGAAATTACCCAAAGTTGTTATTTTACTACAGTTGTAAAAGCCACCCCAGAATTGGATGCCAATAAGAAATTAAATTCTGTTCCAGAGCTGAAAGTTATTATAAATATTAGCTAATAATACTGCTTCTTTACTTAGCTAGATGGAGGTCACTGACTCAGCTCAGCAAGACATGAGCTGCCATCATCATTTGTCTACTCACCTAGTAGGTGCTTGAGGAGGTTCAGTTTACCCCCTCTTGGCATCAAAAGGATGATTCACAAGTTCCTGCAGCTGAGCTCTGCTTGTTGGGATTGGTTAGAGCTTTTCAGAGCAGACTGTGGAAAGCAGGGAAGGGGGTACTCTGCCCATCTTCTTGGTGATGTGAGACACAACAGCATCATCTAAGCCTTACCTATTTCCGTGACCCAAAATCAGACTAAGAAGAAGTCTCAGTACAGATAACTTCCTCTTTTCAGACGGGGAGTGGTTTAGGGGGTTTTGGTTTTGTTTCATGGTATAGATAAGTAAGTTTATCTTTTTGTTATCTTATATTTGACATCTGTTTTCAGGTGCTTTTCCTTCTCTCAGCAGTTAATGTTATTGCTGCTCTTCTTTACATCTTTCTGCCCTGTTTGTGACAACAAAGCAATCCTCTTGTACAGAATATAAACTTGACTTCAGACTTTCTAATATGCAGAGAAAAAACCTATACACCTTGCTTTTATAACTTAATTCACAAAATAAATCCAGCAAGCTTAAATGAAGAACATCAGAGGTGATTACAAAGCTTGCAAGGCAAAGATATTAAAAAACAAACTCACCCATAAAAAGTGAGGCGCAGGAACCCAATCCTGTGGCCAAGTTTAATCAATTCTCCCTGCCTTGTAGCAGCTCCCGTTAGTAGAACGATTCCTACTTTCTTTAGGGTGCACAGCCACTTGTATGCACTTTCATCATTGTACATGATTTCTTCAAAAGGTATTTTGGGAAGCTGAAGGTCTGAGCCCCAGTACTGGCGTTCTGAAAGGGAAGAAATAGAGAAACAAGCGCTTAGCTGTTCTAGCACCAAAACTCAGGACATAGGAGAAGTCTGAAACTAATGGGACTTCTATGCCTTTGTGAATATGCTCTCAGTCCTGTAGTCAACCACTTAAAAAGGGGTGGGTTTGCATGGATGACAAGCAAGTTTTATGATAAAATTCAGCAAAACATTGCACTAACAGAATTTTAATGCAGAAGTTGAATGAAAGACCGTTTGAAAGGGGTGTTTTTTGTTAATGATACATCAGGAATGCATGTATTAATTTTTCTGGAATGTTGTATCCAGCTGTGGAGTCCCCAGCACAGGAAGGACATTGACCTGTTGGAGCAAGTCCAGAGGAAGCCACCAAGTTGATCAGAGGGATGGAGCACGTCTTGTATGAGGAAAGGCTGAGAGAATTGGGATTCTTCAGCCTGGAAAAAGAAAGCTTCAGGGTGACCTAACTGGGGCCTTCCAGTACCTGAAGGGAACTTACAGGAAATACAGGGCAACACTATTTACAAGAGCATGTAGTGACAGGACAATGGGGAATGGGTTCAAACTGAAAGAGAGTACGTTTAGATTAGATATTAGGAGAAAATTATTTACTCTGAGGGTGGTAGGCACTGGAACAAGTTGCCCAGGGAAGCTGTGGATGCCCCATCCCTGGAGCTGTTCAAGACCAGGTTGGATGGGGCTCTGAGCAACCCGGTCTAGTGGAAGGTGCCCCTGCCCATGGCAGGGAGCTGGGAACTAGATCACCTTCAAAGTCCCCTTCCAATCCAAACCATTCTGTGATTCCATGATCCCAGAGCAGAGCTGGAGGAACTCTATCACTGGAGCTCTCTCGCATCTGTCTCTAGGAGTGTTTCACTTGCTTGTAACTTCAGTAAACCTTAACCATTTTGGCTGAGGTTTTCCATGGATCTGCTGAAAGCGTCACCAAAGACTAAAAGGGACCAAATGCCTAGACCAGTGAAAAGTGAGTAGTGCAGCCAACTCTTATAACGTTCATATCATACCAGTAGCACACAGGAGATTTAGGAAGAAACTACTGACAGAGGAATTTGTCCCTGTGGAGAAGGTAGGACAAATCAGGATGCTGCAGGAAGCACCTCTTTGTTAATCATCTGCTTAGAACTTCTCGTTAGGTATATTTTAAGATTTTCAGAAACATAAACCAAAATCAAATTCCTTCAGTAAAAGGCAGTGCTGTAGCCATCCATTACTGCATGGATGCAGTACCACATAATGACAACTAAATACCCATGATTCTTTGTTTTGGCCTGAATATCATAGGCCAAGATCACTTTGTTAAAATAATAAAAGGTCATTCCATGCCCCCCATCCCACCCCCATTTTTCCCCCCACAGACTAATGCTGCCAGGACCAGTTTTGCTAAACAACACTGAAACCACACCACGTAGGTTTTAATGGCTCCAGCGTATTCAGCCAAGAACTGAAGGGATCAGCAACATAGAAAGCAAAAAGACACGAAGTTAATCACGGAGCCCAGAGCAAGCTTCTCACCAGGACACTTTCTGGAGCTTGACAGGGGTTAATGCAGTTAACTTGCACTTAATTTGTCTGTGCTAATGGCAGAGGACACTGAAAGCCACAGTTGTGGGTCCCATTTAGTACTTTACAAATAATACAGATTTTCTTCTGCAGCTCATAGAATTCCAGAGAACATCCTAGCATAGTGCACCTGGACCACCGGACCTATCCTGGTCTTTTCTTTATTTCTTTAATTATAGGGATTTTAATGGAGTACAGGGTTTAAAACCAAGTGAAATCACTGCCCATGCACCTGAAAGCAAGCTGCTATGGGGAGTCAGTAGCAGTTTTATGGTTACAAATTGCATTTGTAATCCCTCTCAGTACATTTAATCTGCAGCTTTTACAAGTTTACTAGTGGAAATGAACCATAGGTGAAGATATAACTTTTATTAAGCTGCCTTGCTAGAAAGCACCACTGGTAATTGTTTCCTCTGTTGTATTTGTACTAGTGCTTATCATAAAATCATATCTCACAGATCATATCATAGAATACAGAATCATAGAATGATTTCATTGGAAGGGACCTTAAAGATCAACTCATTCCAACCCTTCTGCTATGGGTAGAGACACTTTCCAGTAGACCAAACGACTCAAGCCCTATCCAGCCTGACCTTAATACTTCCAGGGATGGGACATCTGCACCTTCTCTGGGCACCTTGCTCCACATAAGTGTAAGTCGTTTCTTTCCTGAGGGGTTTCTGGAGCAAAAGATGCTGAGGGGAGGGATGGCCCAGACCAGAGAGCCATGAGCCACCAAGTGTCCAGGTTCTGCACAGCCGTACTTGCCATTCCAGTCACCCCGTGGACATCTGCCCTGCTCCCACTGCACCCACTGCCTACCACTACCCAAAACATTCACTTGGTGTATTCAATGCTAATTCACAGGAAAAAAATCACTTTATCATTTACCGGAGATCATGTAATCCTTTAGAATCTCCCACCCCAATAGCACTCTGTCCCCTCCTCTGATTCCAGGCGGGCTAGCTGTGGTGCCACAGAGCGGCAGGCTGTGGTCATCCATCTCCGAGCTGTCAACTGCTGTGGCTCAACTAAGCTCAGAAGCAAAATGTCCTGATGACTGTGATTCTCCAGGCTCTTTCACAGCAGCTTTGGGTCTTACGTGTTTCAGACATTTTGTGGGGTATGAATAATGGTACATGTCAACTCGCAGAATGAGGAAGTGAGGTGTGATCTGCTCACTTGAACTGAGAAGCTGTGCTGGTAGCAGACACCAAAGACCATTTGGACAGATAAATGGGCATTTTGAAAATACTGTAAGGGGCAGAAATAGGTGGGGGGCAATTGCTTTTTCTCCTGTACAAAGATCTATCTCAGATACTCCCCAAACATAACACTTCCTGCCTCCTTGCTCTCTTCTCACTTATTTACATTTGTAATATCTCCTAAGTTTTGAAGTTTACTGGCTTGTACTCACAAATAAACATACACACCTGTTCAAGCCAAAGATGTTGCACAATAATGGGAAAAAAGGACAAAGATGCTATTTCTTACTTTTTTAGTTTTGCATAAAGTTAGCATTGATTCTAGTTTTTTGCAAAACTTGAAACATTACTGTGTTAAGTCAAGCATTCTCTTAAATATTGAATCAGAGCTCTTACTGTTACAGTAAAGATATAATTGTTTTTCCTTACTTTTATACATTTAGTCTGAAACAGCTAATTTCTAGGAGAGTGCACTATAAAACAGGAAAAAATTATATCTATTTCATAGAATAATTGCTTTGTTTAAATCACAACTACCTTACTTGGCATTTTAGCTAACATTCAGTTAACTTGCCCAATCATCAATCACAGAGATTACACACTATAAATGAGACCATAAACACCTGAGAAATGCAGATGGCATCCTTTATAAAACATCTATTCCTTTCTTTACACCAGCATCTCTTCAATAGACAGGACCAATCAAAACGATTACAAATTCCAAGGAGCTTTCAAATGAGAGCTCTGGGGAATTCCACCTGGTGACTGAAGGACATCATATACTTCAAACAAATGTGAAGGCGCCAGGTTTGGGGTTTCTTTTTTATCTCTTTCTAGATATAGGTAGCAAATACAAAATACAATTTGCTCATAAAAAATTGAAGCCAGACACTACACAATTACAGCATTTTTCAGCCTCTAGTGCTCCTTTTTCCTTTGGCCACTGCTAGTTAGAGACAGTCCAAGAAACTATTCACATAGACCATCTTCTGTACTCTACCTGTGGTTCAAAAAAACTGAAGTATGATTGACAAGCTGTTGAATTTTTAATGTTCAAAAAATGAAAAATGTGCACTCCTTGAGGAATGATATAATCTCACCTCACTGCTTCTCCCTGTTTAATTCAATATACATACTTTCACACACTTGAAAGATGGTGAAAAGATAAAATACAAATATTTTCCCTTTTCTCTATTGAAAGTTATGAAATTGAAATAGCTCTAGGTATGCTGTGTGAACTGCCACGAACACTCTTTGAAGGACAAATTTAAGCTTCACTGTCAGTGCAGGTGAAACTAACGTGAAAACTAAGATTCCTCTTTTCCATCTTAGTTTTCTTGCTGTCTTGCTAATAAATATTTTCTTTATCTTCCTGAAATGAGTAGAATTTCAAGGAATATACCAAGAGATTTTTCCTCACTTTGAAAAATAAATATATGCACCTGGAATTTAACCACAGCTCCAGTAGTCCCAGGCTTCCATGGGTGCACGGACTGTCCTCTTGTTCAAGTTCCCAGTGCCTATTGCTCTCACTAGAAGTTCCACCTAATATGGGATGGCCCTTCTGCAGCAGGGCTGTGGTGTTGGGTGTTCAGGTGGTTTTGGTTTCATCACAGCACTGCAAAACACACGGTATTCCAGTCTGGGACTGTGCTGGACTTTGGCATAACAAAACTGTCAACCCTTATAAGCCTGTAGAGGACATTCAAGGAACAAAAACCCATTTCATCCTCCTCCCAGTCAGACTCTCTGCAATGGAGGCCATCATCTGGCCACACATCTCCAAAGCTATGGAGCCTAAGGGACAGGAGTAGTACTATAACACTGCCTACTGACTGAAGAGATGTTTAACCTTTACAGGACCACTATGATGTGGAAATTGCAAAATTTCCAGGAAACTGAACTCTTCTCTGATGCTCCCTCAGCAGGTACCAAAACTGAGCAGCTTCTTTTTTTATTTTCTTTAATGTGTAACTATGTTGCATTTAAGAAACCCCCACCAAACAAACAAACAAAAACCTTCAAAACACCAACAAAACAAACAAAGCTAGAGAAATGTAAATACAGTTCAATCCTGCCATAAACTGTCCTTCAAAGTTTCAGTTTTCTCATGTAAATTCCCTTCCAGTGACAAGTGCAGCCAGCACCCTCAGTAGCTTGGGTTTGTTTGTCTTTTCAAAGGTGCAGGCTGGTACACAAATGCTTTTAAATCCCATTTCATGTTTCAGAGAAGAGAGGCTACAAGTTCCCAAGGTCTGCACTAAAATAAGCAATCATTTATAAAGATTTCCTTCTCCTCAGCTCCAGATGAAAGTGCTGTATTCTGTCCAATATTTACAGTTTGACAAATTATAAGGTCCATAATTATTTGGAAAAGGGACAGGAAAGCATAAATCATAGAACCAAAAAAAGATCCTGTGATGTGAAGACATTTCTTTCATTTAACAGCATTTTTTAAAAAGCCTATCTGAAAGTCTTAGAAAATTGTGTGCCCCCCATGTTTTTCTTCCATATACCAAACAACAGGAACTTTCTTCCCATTTTTATCCACAAAATCTCTTCAGCCTGAAAATCTATCAAGAAGAAGCTGTACTGAACTGTACAGGGACTATACTCTTTGCCAGTATTTCCTGGTGGTGATTGCTTCCACTCATGCTCTTCATTATTTTATCAGGTCAGCATGGCAGGATTTTTCCTACTGCATAAGTGCAGTTAATACAGTTTACATTGTACTACAGTAGAAATATTACAACATACTCTCTGAAAGCTGAAGAGGCAAGAAAGAGAGGAACCATCAGCTTTTGGACAGGCTTAGGTCTCACTTGCACAACACAGCAGCACAGTGGCCAAATTAAAAATCTTTATGTTTACAAATGTAGCTGAACAACTCAATAAGGCATAAAAACAATGGCCTTGTAGAATTTCTTTTTGGTTTTATTACGACTACTAAACCCCCAGATTTTCAAACTGGGAAGAATTAAATACTTCTGAAACAATTAAGGCCTCTTTCAATTTCAGAATAATAATTTTGAGGGGGAGGGGGGTTAAAGGAGAAAAAAAGAATCCTATTTCTTGATCATACCAGGTCAGCCATAGTAAACCACCTACATTAGAGTCTACACAAAGTGAGATGTCCTTTGGCCAGTCCCTGATGATGGTGTGCATGCATCAACAAGCACCTGGAATTATCCAGCATTTACTCTGCAGCCTGAGACAGTGCTGATCAAAACCTTTTATGCTGGAATCATATAGGAAAGAAAGTCTAGACATCATAAATTAACTTACTTAATCTAAAATTATTTTGTCTACAGCTTGTGTTTTAATGTTTGTTGAAAGCTAAGTGCATTTTTGCTGTGTTGTTATGTATACGTCAACCTAACTCATGGCATTAAACTCTTATTGTTTATTACTGCAGAATAAATTCAAATTACCAAACTCTTTTAGTAAAAAAATTACATTTAATTTCGTCTTCTTAAAATTATCATCTCTCAGAACCTAGCAGAGAAACTGAAAGCATCACTGATGCTGTTAACATCCCAATTCGAATTTCAGTGGGAGCTGGATATGTATCCAAAATCATATTATCACACTTTAGAGGACAATCATCATCTGAAACCTCTAAGCTTATGCTAAAACCTTAACCTAACCTAGTGTTAAAAATAGTAAGTAGCATTAGGTGCACTACCTCTGCACAGAATTTTCTTCTACCCAGTAGGAAAATATTGTGATAATATCTAATTTCTTTCCCCTCACATCCTGTGGTTGGGATGCCAGCTTCTTGGAAAATGAGCCTCAGCAAATGCAATGCAGTGAGAGACTGGATACTGGCATACTCAGTGTCTCTCACAAGCACCCTCTACTCCACACAGCATCTGAGTCACAGTGGTGGTAAAACATTCCTGTGACATTTGCTGGGGAGAACAAAAGTAAACACGAAGGAAAAGGAGAGTATCTTTGAGACACCAATGCTGGAGAAGTAGAACATGGCTCTTTTGATGTTCTTTTGGGAGTATTTCATAAGATGGGCTGGAATGAGCCTTGAGATACACAAATAGCAGATTTTGCATACTGCATGATAGGATCTGGCAACGTTTTAAAAGGGGAACCTTGACATATTGCCACACAGCTACTTACAGTCACTTCATCGTGCACTGAAAATCTGACCTACTCTTCTTTTTGGGTTTGATACAACGCCTGACATGTAGGGTTTTTGAATCAGAAACTACGATGGAAAAACATTACAAAAAAAAATTTAAAAAAGGCAACATTAAAAGCAAGTAATCACTTGCAAAAGAAAATAGAAAAATAATCGCCATTGCTGTGATAATGTCAGCAGTGAAGGTTAACCTTTAACTACAGCAGTCTGGTGAGCTTGGGTTTCTATTTGCTGAACCAGCGTGCAGGGCTGGCATTCCATATCATTGTCTGCAACACTGTACTGCTGGGATATGATTAGTTACTTAAGGACATGTAATTTGCAGTGTGTAACTCCACTGACCACAAGGAAGCGAGTTCTAAACTTACCCCCAGTACACAAAGAGAAACAGATCTTAGCCAGCCAGCAAGTAAACTTACAGCCTTTTTTTGCAACTGAAACCTGGGGAAAATTGGGAGAAGCTGTCCATCATAATGAACCAAAACCTTTTTTAGAACATGAGGAAGAACAGAATTACACCACTAAAAAAAGCCAGTTAATTAGTGTAATTTTTATAAACATATTTCTTCAGATCTACCATGTGAAAGAATTTGAAAAAGCATTGCCCAAAAAATAAACCAGATCTTTGGTGTAGATTTTTTACCTGGTTGGCTCCACTGAAGAAGAGCAGTGGCAGAGGGGAGAACTGGCTTCCAAAACATGCATTGTATTTAGAACCCAAGAGTAAGCCCTGTGTGAATGGATGGATGCATATAAAGGTAAATCACAGCCAGTTAAGACTTCATAACAGGTGAAAAAAGTAGCATTACATCTGACATACTGAAACAGCTACTGAAATCTCAGCTATTGATATCTTTGCTAATAAATATAACCAGAGATCTAGATTATTTTGCCTGGGTACTAACTAAAGCAATGTTCAATTTACATTGATCCCTCAGAGGCTACAAAACATCCTGCTAGCTTCCACAGCATCTTCATTTTTACAAATGAAAATTCAACTCCCTGAGAAATCAAGCCTAGTTTCCCTGAATGAGGTTTGCATCTTCATCATGTTCCATCTGGAAACATCCCAACCCTCCAAAATAGTAAACACAGCAGTTTATTGTTGCCAAAACTAAAATAGACATAAACTTCTATATTACCAGGGGAAAAAAGTTCCATTTTGAACTCTGAAGAGTCTGTTATAGGATCCACTAAAATGAATGGAAATATTACCCATCACTTAAGTTTTAAACCAGATATAAAAGGCTGGCTTTTGTTTAGGAGAACGGGTGCTAAGGAATATTTGACCTGCAGAAACTGGGAAACATAACTGGCCTCTTCATTTGTCCCTAAAATGCCAAAGCACAGATGCAGGGCAAATCTAGGGCCACATAATTTCCCATTTCTCACCTTTCAGGGAAAAAATCACAACACAAACCAACTTTCTTTTATTTGTTAGAATAGAAAACACCCAAAAAAAGGGGGCATAAACCAACTGTGGATTTGCCTTTGCTAAGCTCTGAGGAAACTAATACCTGGATCTGAGTTTCACACCATCAGCCAACCTCTAGTTTCTTTTTTCTAAAGTGATATCCTATTTTAACAGATACTGTCTTAACCCTGAATACAGATGCACAGCTTTCTGCAAAAGCAGATCTCACAGGAACACTGTTAAGAGCAACAGCAGAAATCTTGCAAGTTTTCACACATTTAATTCTCACAGTCTGAAAGGCTGTCAAAGAAATGATGATGTGCATCATGCCAATCCCAGTGGGTTTATAATTATTCATTCAAAAGGGTGAGTGATTTAGAGTGGGTAAATGTTACAGACAGTTGCACAAAATGCTTTGTGACCAAAAGACTGTCGACTACTGCAACATGCATGGGATGCAAAGCAAACACAACCTGAACTTCAGCACTACACACTGCCACATTACACAGTTACTTTTTAACGAGGCAGCCAAGGAAAGGGGAAAAAAAAATATTTCAATTATGACTCTCCTGCAATTCTAAATAATCTTTCTTTCTGGAAAAATATAGAAAAAATTAAATAGTTTAAACAGCACACACACTTGCATTGTCACACAGACCACTGTCGGTCCACAAGGCTCATTTGTGAGACCTACTAAGCCTGTCTTGGAAAGAAAAGGCTTTTAGAAAAGTAAATGCAGCCCAAACAGTTATACTTCTCTCAGGTGCAGAGGTTAGGAAAGGTAACCACGGGTCCCTGCTGTGCACGTACAGCCTGGCACTGGGCACCAAGGGTGGCTGCCACTGCTCCAGCTGGGTAGACCTGGTCCTCACACAGGCACCTCTAGCCAGGACTGTCTCGCACTGGATACAAGCATGACAGACATGGATTTAATTCCTACCTGGTAAAAATAAATCTGCTTGCATTTCTGCTCTGGCTTCTTCAGAGAAGCATCGTTTTTTCAACCACTCAGCTTCATATTCGCTTGCGTGTTCATCGGGCCACGTGATGGAGATCTTTCAACACAAAGCAAAAGACAAGCTTAGAAGAAAAAAAAAATTTAAAAAACATCACCTAGAACAACAAAAAACCCTCTTAGAAACTGCAGAAATTTTACTATTTAGATCAGTAATATTACAATCAAGCATCCCGTGGAATGTGACAGCAAACAACCAATGAAAATGTAACCTGAACAACATCCAAATTCTGATACCTTTTATAAATGCTCATTTTCACATGAATCCATGACCTAATTTGCTGTTTTGTGTGGACTGCTTTCACTGTGGGAGCTGCACTTAAGAGGAAGAAGGAAAAAGCAGAAGCTGGCACATATCTCTGGGGAGAGCACTTCACTACAACTCAGAAGAGTGAAAATATCCTGCAAAACAGACAGCTTGTGAGAAAAGAAAAAGGAGAAGACAGACAGGCAAAAAAAAAAAATGCTAGGAAAGAAAACCCTCGCCTACTTTTGAAAAATCTTTCGTTTTCCAAATATATTTTTAAAAAGTGTTGTTCTTTTTAATTCATAAAAAAAAAACATGGAAAGAAAGGATATGGCTTTACTTGCCATGAACTGAAAGAGCTCAGTCCAGCACAGATCCTCAGCTGAATTCTCAGGGCTGTTGAGTAGGTATCAATTCCTATTTCACATAATTCTGCTCTTTCACATGATGGTAAATCACCACTATCAGTTTAGGATTAGTGCTGCGCTTTCATCTGTCCCTGAGTGGAACAGACAATCCCTAATTTTCTTAATCGAATAATGAATTTAAATTGTGTTAATTCTGGTAACAAACAATGACCTTGGGAGCCCAGAATTCCTCACCAGAGATCCTTATCCTGTGGCTGAGACCCACTCGGGCATGGTTTAGCCTCTGCAAACTGCCCCAGCAGCGAGGCTGCCCCAGGGTTGACTGCTGCATACTCAGCACATTTAAAACATGTTTAAATGTAAAATGAAGGAAATGAGTTTGCCAAAGGAGCCAGGTACTTCTTTTAATAAAACATAAAATCTATTGATATATTAGGGTTTTATATGACAGGAAATATTAAAAAATCACAAGGAGGGCAATTCCTGTCTTCTCTTGCTTAATAACCTCACCTATCTGTTAATGCAGATAGGTAGATACAGACACCAGGCCAATTTTGACTACTAGATTCAACTTCAGTTTGAATGTTCCTTCTAAGATGAAAACTTTTTCACACTGGAAATTAGCTAAAAAAACCTAGTATTTTTGCTATGGATTAAGTCATTGTCACTTTGCCATTTGTTTTTCTGATTTTCAAGCCATTTACTTAAAGAACAAATTAAAAAAGCGTAATTAAATGTGTGGGAAATGTCTGAATTTTCTTTTCAACATCTGGTGATGAAGAAGCATATGGTAGAATTTTCAAAAGCATTACCATATTATAAAAGCTGAAGCCTGGGTTTCTGCAGCCTCTGTAAAGTGAAGTTTCACACCAGGGTGGGGAGATCTGAGTTCCCGAAGTTGCGGTTTTTCCTAAAAGCTTTGCAAATTACCTGATAAGGTTTGCAGATAAGCAAACTGTGGTTAGAGTATAAATTGGAGTTGTCTCTAATTGGGATTAATAAGCATTGTTAGACAAGTTTCACAAGAAGGTGAATGACGGTTCGCTTCAGATACCTTTTTTCTATCTGCCAGAGCAACCTCCTTCACGGCGACGTTCACATCCAGGTCCTCCAAGGGCAGCCTGCGCGCTCGGGCAGAGGGCAGGAAGCAGAGGGGACACTGGCAGTTGTCCCTCAGCCAGACGCAGGGGTAGCGGCTCTCACCTCCATCCTCCCATTCCACACGGACAAAGCGGCCCGCGTCCAAGGCTTCCACCTTCTGTATTGCCGGGCTCATGCCGAGCTGCTGGGCGGTGTGGAGCCCCGGCACGGCACCCTGACGGCAGCGGGTGCTCCCGGCGAGTGGGCTCCAGCCCTCCCGCGCCGGTGGCAAGGCAGAACGCTTCGCCTCCAGGGACTTTGGCCCTCAGCAGGGCGTTAGCCACCGCCCTCCACGTTTTGGGCTTGTCACCAAACAGGCTGAGTTCCTTTAAAAAGGAGTCTCTGCAGCAGTGGGGGGAAATGTTGAGGAGAGGTTTAATCTGTGAAACAGTCAGCAGCTGATGGGAAAGCTCTGGGTGATGTCAGAAAAACAAATTAAAGTTTAGGGCTTGACATGCGTCGGTGCTCTCAGACCTGGGGCAGGAAGTTAACAAAAGCATGGGAGAGATGGATATTGCTGAGAACTGGATACTAGGAATGCAGAATTTATATAGGCTTGATGGACATTTTGCAGAAAAAAGAGATAAAGAGAAAAACTAACAAAGACAACACAGCAATTGTACTGAAACTTTCCCTATCTGGGAAAAAAAGATAATAAAAAGACTGGAAATGTGGACTAATTACTATGAGAGGTGAGAAATCATGAACAAATACAAGACAGAATACTAATTAGTAACTTGTAGCCAAACAACACTTATTCCTTTGTTTGCTGAAACAAAGTTGAAGTATAAATAGTTAAAAGTTTTGATAATTGGTGTACATGCTAGGTGGAGTGATTCCCCATGTACCTCAGTGCTGAATAAAGTAACTGACTTTCTAACCTGACAAACTGGTTGGAGAGCTTATTTCCCAGTGTTTGGCCACAGTTCTTGAACGAAATCATCAGAGGCAGAACGCAGTCGTGGAGTTCCTAAAACACCACAAAGAGCAGCTTCTTACTGAAAGAGTTAGGACAGCAAAAGGACAATATTAAGATGATTCTCCTCTCCCTTCCTACTTCCCTAGACCTTCAGAGACATTCAGCATCTGCTGCTTACAAAGGGTGTACTCAGAACCATCTATTCAAAAATCCTTTCAGTGTGATCCATCATCTTGGCTGTCTTTTGTTTCTGCAGTCAGTTTAACACAAACAGGGTCTATTAAAAAGACACCTTGAGATGAGCTCCACAAACCAGAAGCAGGAGCTACTACCAACCACGTTCAAAAGGTAAAGCTTTAAAGTACACATACCTTAATCCCAGCTGTGGATACTATGGAATAGAATAGGAAAAGCTTTGTAACCATGACTTTAGCTACAATAACAGAGTTCTGAGAGAGTTCTTTTCTCCTTTCACAGCCAGACTGCTTTCTATAGATATACTCTTTTATTTAAAGCTGTCTGCATATTGTACTGCAGAAAGATGATGCCTCCAAATCTTAAAACAATGAAAGTTCTGGTCTAATGTTCTTCTTATTCAGAAAAAAATTTGGGAGAGGACCCCTGAATCAGTAAGTCATTACATACATATTTTAATAGACTTTACCAACTTCAAATATTGCATATTTATTCAGTATCTTTTCCATTTCTTTTTGGGTTTTTTTTGTTTTGTTCTTTTGCCCCTCACAGAGCAAAATATTGATGCTGCACCAGGACCAAAGTCTCCCTATCTGCCTTTGTGCATGGAAAACTTCCTAGGCTTCAGTGTTTTGATTCACAAAGGCCTTCTGGAGTTAATTTTTTCCTTTGCTACAATTTTGAATTAGGTTACACAGGGCCCTTGGGCCTCCGTTTGTTTTTATTTCATATGATTGAGTATAGCAAAGCAGAACACTGATTCCTTTTCTTTCTCATGTTTGTGCACAGTGGTCCCATTGGAACAGAGTAATTACCAACCTTCACTTGCAGTGCAGTCAAGCCAGTTTAGTGCACACAGACCCAAACACCTTTTATCCAAAAATGGGTTCATATCTGGACTGAATGTATTCTTTTTACACATATATTTCCAGAACATACACATGTAAATGCATATGTGCGTATTTCTACCATAATTCTAAAGCACTGCCCACACACTGCAATTTTCCCCTAACTGTATAAATATTTACACTGCAAGACTGGCTGCAGTGTCCTTCTGAGATTTCTTGAACAAAGTTTTATTACATATGATGGCAAAGTTGTGTTACACTTTAGGGTTTATAAATAAAACAAACAAACACAAAACAAAACCAAACCAACAAAACCAAAACCAAACAAACAAAAACAAACAACCAAACAAAAAGGGATGACCATTTCAACATGCCATAAAATTTTGCTACATCTGTATTGGTTCCAAGATAATTCTCTGTTCGAGGTAGTAGGTTATCTGATGGTAATGGGTCACAGTGCCTGACCCCTGGACAGCGCTGAGTTATCCAGTACAAAGCATGGCACTCACATCCACTTGATTTTATTAACACTAGAAAGCACGTGAGCAACCGAAATGGTTTATTCCATCTGTTTTTCAACATATCCAAGCACCCTTCCCAGAACCAACCACCCATTTCCCTTGGGATACAGATGCTTTTATCTGTGTACTAAATACCTGTAGGTACTCCTGTAAGCATCTGCTTAAGACAAGACCATGAGAATCAGAATTTGTTTCAGAAGTTTAAGGCCATCAGGAAGTTCCTCTGGCTTACTAGAGGGGGGCGGGGGGAGGGCAGGGGAAGTCCAGATATTTGAGTATAAATATTAAAACCACCTAAGTGTTTAATTTCAAAGTTACTCCATAATGGGGTTCATGCAATCATTACATTCATCTATCCAGTAGTCCACATACTGGTTTCATACATAAATTTCTCATCTTAATTAAGTGGATTACCAAATAATTTTACTATTATTCACATGCTTAGTGTTTAACCTAAGCAAAGGCTCTTCTTTAACTTTAGCATGGCAGTTATAACTAACTGGATTTTGTATATGAACTTATTATAAATATTTTTCTTCAAAATGTCAAAACAAGGGACAAGAAAAAACATTAAACCTTTACTTTTTGAACGTCTCACAGGGAACAATTCACCAATAAGTTTAAAGCCCTATGAGAAGCTTGCCAGATTTAAAGGGCTTTCAGAAATCTATTTTACCATTCAATTAAGAAATCTGAACTCACTTCTAAGAGAGTCCTCATACACTAGTGCTAATAGAAAACCACATTGGAATTTTTTTTTATGGCAATAAACTGAGGTGACTTTATTGTCTCCTTATCACAAATGTTACTTAATTGGTATTTGTTCACCGAGTAATAGGTAACTCAGTCACACAAAATGCATGTCAAGCAAAATCTCTTCCCTAAATCTGTGACAGTGAGTTTTGTAAACGCTTTGTTAACAAAAGAGACAGATGCAACCAATCTTGACAGGCAAAATTTCCACATTAAAAAAAAAAATTATAAAACTTCTAAGGGAGTTACTGAGGTGAGATACATCTAATTTAAGTTACAATGAAAAAGGTGGTAAGCCAAATGTAAATTGCCACCTTTGCTTGGATGAACAGTTGGGTTCAACTCACATAACTTCAGAGATGTACCATCATGACTTACACCCAAACATCATAAGGAGTCCCAACATTTCTAAATAACAGGCACATCTGGATCACTATTCAGCTGACCTTTGCTTAGTCATAAAGTATCTTTTGAAATATTTTCAGTCCTAAGAGCCAGAATCTGAAAGAGCCACTGCATCTTGCAGACAGTGAGGGGAGGATCTCCTTCACAGGCTGCAGGAGGAGCCTTCGATCCCTCTAAAATAGGAAATGATTCCACTGGACATTCTGCAATACCAATAAAATCATTACATGTGGCTTTTTAAATGCGCAAAATCTACTTGGTCCACTGTTACTCTGCCCCAAGATATACTCCAGTTTTTTATTTATGTCTATTTATTGAAGTCAATGAACTTGTAACTGCATAACACCACTGTTAATTAGGAGGGAATTGGGTCCTCCAGCTCCAGTATTATTCCATTTGCTGGCTATGCAGGAGGAAGTGTGAAAACTGTTATAGCAAAAAGATTTGCCTTGTGGTGAAATTAAGCATCTACTATTTAAATACACTGTAGTGTTTGCACTAGACTTCTGTTTCTGTCTTCACTTCTGGTTACTCCCCTACCAAGAGCAATCCTATAACAAATAAAGAGACTGTTTGTTGTTTTCCTTGAATTAGTCATATCATAGTGTCACTGTTAAAATGAAAGCCCAGTTAACAGAGATTAAAAATATCTACTAAGACATGCCCTCCAGATGTTTTCTTCTTAGATATACAGATTGAATAGACCTGCAATACTTTTTTTCCCCCAGACACAGCACCAGAGCAGAAGCTTCTCCATTCAGAAGGATTTTTTTCCACAATGGGGTAGTAGCAGTATTCTGGGTCAAGTTCTGCACAAAGGCCACCCAAACATGTTTTCAGTGGGCTCCTTCAGTACGGCATTTCACAACCACCAGGGACTTGTCACTACTACAGTGCTCAACCTTCCCAGCTTGGACCCATGTGCCAGATGAGTGCCAGGCACATCAAGTCTCCTCTTTCTCACCTGCTCCATGCAAGACCCAACATCCTGCCTCTCTGACTGTCCCAGGGATCACCAGCCTCCAGTGCTCCAAATCAGCAAGGAGGAAGGGGGTAACCAACAGTTCCTGCTGGAATGACAAAGGCAGCCTGGTGTTGACATTCCTCTTTCCCAGAGCAATTGATGACAGAACACATAAAGCTAGGCCAAAGTATTCCTCAAGTAGCACCTGCAAGCCCCTAGCTACCATGTGAACAAGAAACCCCTGTCTGATGGCTCTGCCCATTTCCAGCATGCTGTAAGGAAAGAAAAGCTGTCCATGGATGCTGTGGATTTGTCTGGAAACTGTGTGTTATTCCTGATTTCTAATGAAGTGAATTTTCTTCACATTGAACGTGTACAGGACATTATGGTGAGCTTGCAAATAGCAGCGAAGAACTTGAACTGTTCCAGAAAATCCTGCAATTGCACATTTGAAAGTACTTCCCAGAAGCTAACTTCTACATTCCCAATCAAAGACAAAGGAAACGTTCTTTCCCCTTCTCTAGTAAGTGTATCTAGAAATGGTGTAACTGAGCAAAATATCCATTTCCATTTCTGATCATTTGCACAACTATAGCTACTGGGTTACACTACTGTTTTCCCAGAAACAGTGTTAAGACAGAATACTAAATGCTAGAAAAATACAACTATGTCTCAAAAAACCTGCAGTCCAAGACAGCTGGTCTTGGACCAAATCCAAATGCCTGGTCCTAATAGTGTCAGATCACCACAGAAAACTCATCTCCCATTCTAGAAGGCTATTAAAGGTGCTTATGGAATCAATCACACTACATGGATCTCCTTATCACATATAGTACACTTTCTAAATTTGACAGTTGCTTAGAAGTTTGGCTTGTTTGGTTGTTTTTAGCTGGTGTTTTTGGTTTGGGTTTTTTTGTGGGGGGTTTTTTGTGTGGTTTTGTTTTGTGTGTGTTTGTGTGTTTGTTGTTGTTGTTGGGTTTTTTTCCAATTTTACATAAAAGCCCGATGCTAACTGCAGATTAATTGAGACTAAATTATCAGTAAGAGTTCCAGAATTTTTTCTTCCCTTCCCTCCCTGACATTTTCAGTCAGACGTGCTTCCCTGTGCTGCTGTTTTACACTTGAAATTGCATTCTGTACAGGCAGAACTCACTGATCCACCTACAGTCAGTATTCTCATAACCACAGCCAAACTGAAGAGCAACTGAGAAGGCAAAGCAAATTCTCTGCATTTCTTGTCTCTGAACTGCTGTTATCTGTATGAACCCAGAAGACAAGATATGGAACTCTGCTTTCAGTTATCAGATCTTAGATTTGCATAGTTTAAAACAAATACAACCAATAGCTCCTATAAGTAACAGCATCTCATGTGAACATCGGCCCAGGCTCATGGATTTTCTGTCGACGTTGTCCCCAGCAACATGTGAAGGGTCAGCCTGAATACAGACAGGCAATTACGATTTAAGGTGAACCCCGTTACCTGGAGGCTACACTTTCAGTCTTCCCCAGCCTTCCAGCATCACCCGAAGCTCACTACTTTCTTTCTCAAAAATCTGTCCCCCTCCTTCACTTTCTTCAAACCTAACCCCACTAAACATCGCCCAGATCCCCCTTTTTGCTGATCTCAGCAGCGTGTTTATTAGCTTTACCTGCACAGCTACTTAAAATTTAACTCTGATTATCGGTACTTTAACACAGCTGAGATACTTTGGCTAACATACATTCTCCTCACACAAGGTTAAGACGCAGCAAAGAAATGAACAGTGTGATTTTGCATCATAACTAAGCTTCAACTATACCTTCAAAAGTTCGCTGCATCAGAAGCTGCTCGATGGAGGATGTACCAGCACAGCGCTGCAAGCTGCACTGGCACCACGGATACTTAAAAACTCGTACAACTCCAGTAAAACCTGCACTGGCCTCTGCTTGAAACGGACGTTTTGTACCTTGCCCGAGTCAAAAGTCGGCGCAAACTTCAGAGAAAGGATAACCCTGGCCTAAACACCGCACTTGGAGCGGCGCACCACGGTCTCCGCAGGCAAACACCCGCCTGACGCTGTCGCCTCGTAAGCGGAGCAGCAAATATGCACCGTAAGGGCAGAAAGCCCTGCGCGCCCGCATTCCTTCAGGGCCGCACAGCACTGCGTGCAGGGGGGGACACACAGCCTGAAGGGGTCCCTGCCCGAGGGCCAGGCTGCAGCCCGGCTGCCGTCCCGCTCCCGCCTTCCACATCTGCGATGCGCGCAGCGAGAGCAGGCGGCGAGGGCGATCCAGGGCGGGGACACACAGCCTGAAGGGTGTCCCTGCCCGGGGGCCAGGCTGCAGCCCGGCTGCCGTCCCGCTCCCGCCTTCCACATCTGCGATGCGCGCAGCGAGAGCAGGCGGCGA
>JAYRBT010000177.1:30630-41264 GCA_036023395.1 Myiotriccus ornatus
GGGCGATCCCAGCGCAGGCGGCGGCCGCGGGCAGGGCCTCCCTCACACGCCGCCCGCGGGGACGCGGCGCCCATGGCCTGGGCTCGGCGAACCCTCACGGCCGATGCGCCAGCGCTGACCCCGCGGCCCCATTCCCAGTCCCCATCCCAATCCACCTCCCTCACCTGCCTGGGCGCCCGGCGGGCCCCGCGGCGGGGCAGGCCCGGCCCCGGGGCGGGCCCGCCGCGCAAGGCGGGCTGGCTGGGGCTGCAGGGGCGCGGTGCTCCTCCGGGAGGTTGGTCTCCTTTCGAGTTAAGGGGGGCGGCCTTTCCCGGGTTATTTATCCCCTGAGGAACACCCTGTTGTCCCTGTTACCACTGCACTGACCTCGCTCTTCGGGACAGGTTTGGGGATGAAGGGGTGGGAAAAACCCTCATGTCCCGTGGCTGCTTCTCCCACGCGTGTAACAACACTTCAGGCTCCCAGAGGAGCCTGAAAAACTCAGGGTTTTAAATACCAGATGTAACCTACAGTAAACATCACCAAATAGAGATAGCTTTTATGAGAGAGATTGAGGGAGACCGTGGTCGAACAGAGCCTGTACTGTGGCATAAAACAGCCCTGCTCTTTCAGATGGGGCCATCCTTGTCTGCAGCCTCCGAGACAACGAGGCAGGTTTGTATCGGAGCGCAGGACCAGGGCAGCGATCATCCCCCACGAACTTGGCACTGGTGAGGCCACACCTCGAATCCCGTGCTCAGTTTTGGGCCCCTCGCAACAAGAAAGATAATGAGGTGCTGAAGCAAGTCCAGAGAAAGGGAAATGGAGCTGGTGAAGGGTCTGGAGCACAAGTCTGATGAGGGGCAGCTGAGGGAGATGGGGGTGTTCGTCCTGGAGGAGGCTTCCAACAGAGAGAAATACAACTTGTGTAGTTAAAGGCAATGGCAGAACGTAGCACCTACCAGTTTTCAGCTGGAGCAGCTCACGTTGGTCTTCAAGTTTTCAGCTTTTATTGCACTGAAATCCCCACCTTCTTCAGTGTGCATTAACTGGTGGCATGAGTGACAAGAAAAAGAAGAGCTGAACGAAAATGAAAAGGAAAACCTTTATTTCCCTCCAGATGGAAAGTTTTTCCTAGCTGTACCTGCTCCATGGGACACTCAGCAGCCGTGTTGCAGTCGTCAAAGCACCCAGAAGAGTCCCGGTGCCTCAGTGTAACCAACAAAGGGAAAACCTTAACATAAATGTTTCCCCAGCCACATTTTTCACAGACAGTAAAGCATTCACATAGATGAAAAGCTGGCTAGGTGGATGGAATCAGTTACATGCAGAAGTGAAAACACTCAAATGACTGTTCAGATACATTTTGGCAGTTAAAAAGGGGCATAAACCCAGTCTGTGACTTATAGGAAATGAAGTCTTTTTGTTGGTAGTTATCATTTAGCATCTTCAATAAAAAAACAATCTTCACATACCAAGGCAGTGCTGCAATGCATGGAGGTAGATGCATTACTTCTAAGGAAGGAGTGATAGGAATTATTTGCTTTCAAATTAGGTCCCAAAACCAGTTTTTTCAGCTTTCATATTCTTGTTCTTTTCCCATTTTCACTACGGAATACACATATTTTTGGTTGTTTTGGGTTTTTTAATTACTTTTTAAAATCACTAATATATACCTCCTCACACACATTGAAATACATTATTTGAAACCAGGAGCTTGAAAATTCTAAATTATTTTCAAAGTTTGACAGACTGGATGTCTGGCAGATAATTAGGGTCCTTTCATATATACTGTTTACAAATGGCTTTATTTATTTATTCCAGTTCAGTTACTCTTTATTATCTTTATCTAAAGATTATAATTACTTACCTGCAGATCTTTTATACAGAGTTCATAGCTTATTCCTTGTGTCAAACTAGTCTGCAAGCACTAGCTCCTAGAAAAGGGCAGTGTGAACATTTTGCCTATGCTGAATGTAGATTATTGCTTGAGAATCCACATTTACCTTCCTGATTCTTACACTGTTGACTTTGCAACATACTACCTTAACACTAGCTTTCTCAATGATTTTTGCTTCATTTTCTTTTAGAACCAGTGCACACCCTATTAAGTGCATACTGGCTGAAAGAAAATATTTCATATTGTTTACATTTTTTTTGTTTGTTTTAATAATTAAATTGAGAATCAAATGGATCAATTTGTTTAAAGTGGGGAGAAACAAATCAAGTTGTGTCTAAATAATACAATTACAGGTTTTCAATGGGTGAAATCTGTTATTAACGTAAACCATGTATCTAATCATATATATAAATCCCGACCCGGCTGTTAAGAAAAAAGAACCAGAAGTAATTTTCTTTTGACCTTAGGAAAAAAAAAAAAGCTGTATATACACCAAGAATAGAGATTGTTTTTTTTTTCCAAGCCAAAAGGGGAATCTATTGAAGTAATATAAGCTTAATAAGGGTGTGAGAATTAAAATGCTGCTAAGTCTCGTTCAGTAACAGGAGCACTCCAAGGTGTTTGCAAGGCTGGGTCTCTACTTTTATGAATAGCATTACATAGTACACAAGTGGAAAAGTACCCTATCCAAGTGGATATATAAACCAAACTGCCTTCGTGGTAATACAATTCAGTAAAATCTGAATCATTAGTGTTGTGCTTGTATTTTTTGTGTTTCTATAAGAGAAAGAATTTTAAAAGAGGCATATCGGAAGCGCTATATAATGAAAATATTGACCTTATTTATTTTACTGTACATTTATGTGCCTTTTTACTGTCACAACATCATTTTGCTGATCTGAGATCAGTACACTGATTCTTCTCTTCGAGCTTTACTCTGTCGCTATCATTCATGTGGGGATGTACCACGCGGGTTATGCTGCAGCTTTTCCGTGTGACTACAAGTGTTCACAGTAAGTTACTGCCACATAAATATCAGCAATTAGTAGGTGAAGAGCATTGCAAAATTTAAAGTCACACGCTCAGATGCAAAGAGCAAACATCCTTAGGAAGCAAACTCTGTTTGTCCAATAAATTTGCTACCTTGAGATGACAGTAAAAGGCTACAAACTAGACCAGTATTCCCAGTGGAGTCTGACATACCAACAATAAAGGTATTTTCCTGGTTCTGTGAGCTGGAGCTCTGCACATGTGCTGAGGGAGATAAAGGCAGCAACTTAGAGCAGGCCTGAGATGTATGTGCAGTGGGGCAGATTGAAATGTAGCTTAAAAATGTAGAGGAATTAAAGTCAGTGCAGTGTGTAAATAAATAAATGCCACAGAGCCTGCATATGGTTCCAGAATCAGACACAATAGAAAGGTGATAAGGATAGGAGCAATAAATCAATATAGAAGTTGCACAAAGGGATGCCTAGATTTTGAAAAGCCTAATTGCCATAGAAATATAAGTGTTAGAAATGAAATCTGGAGCTGGTTGCAAATTAGCTTCTAGGGTAAATGAGCACAGTGTGAACTTCAGTTCATTCGTGATGTACATGGTTAGATTAATTCTTCTGCACTTGCATAAGGAAAAAAAAATCTGAGTGAGGTTTTGCATTCGTTCTTTTTTCTAGAATAACTCTTCTGAAATTAGAGAATATGCAAGACATAATTTAAAATCACAAATCTAATAGCATCCTGACTTGTGTGCTGACCTATTAACGAATTAGCTTGCATTTTGTTGTGCCTCTGTTAGAATCTAGAGTTAAAAAAGTGCATTACTTTGTAAGAAAACATCAAAATATAAACCCATTTGTAATATATTTAACATATACCTTCATAGTGCTCTGAATTGTAATGAAAATCTAATTAAATTAGAAACAAAATCATAATAATAAAAAAAGGACAAAGCTTGCTATTAAGAAGAGTTGACTGCTCTTGGTTAACCAAGAATTTCAGTAAAAATTTCAGTAAAAAACCTGAGAACCTCACACTAAAAATCCAGTGAATTAACTGTCTCAAACCAAAACCTAGCACTAAATGGAAAATCATTGTCACATTATTTTTGAAAAGAGATGGCAAGTAGACAGAAAAAAAAAAAAACATCTTGCAGTTTGGAGTATGTGTCTATAGTAAATCTCTATTATTTACACTAAAACTGCTCTATGTTGTCAAAGCAAAATGTTTGCACAGTGGAAAGAGTATGGAAAACATGATGTGACTAAGTAGGTTTTTTAGTCATCCTACACTTGACAATACCTATGAATCTCTCCCTTTGCCAGCCTTCTCCGATGACTTTTTTTTTCTCCCGAAGAAAGTTCAGACACGAACAATGACTACTACACAGACAGTTTCCAAGCACTTAAAAGAGGTATACATATAGCCCAAGGAAGGTTGCTGTCTGAGAAAATATGATACACTTGGCATTGTCTTCTCTTATGAAAGAATGTTAATGGGAGGTTGGAGACTGCCAGCGATACCTCCCCAAGGTAAGGCAGTTTTCAAGGAGGAATGGCTCTACAAAGCCACGAATTACTCTGTCCAAGCCACATCATTAAAAACGTAATGATTATGGAGACCATATGGGTTTTTTTGTTACAGAATTAGTCATTAAATTCTGCCTTTTCCATTTAGAAACTGGTCTTGTAGGCAGAATGACAACTTTATGAAGAAAATAAAATAAGCACAGTTATAGTCTTTTTATACACATATTCTAATAAAAGCCTTTTAAAAAAGCATGTAGGATGTTCAGGGTTTTTGCCAGTTTCACATACTATAAGAATGAAATACAAACCCACAAATTGTTCAATTTTTCACTAACGGCTCGCCAAAAAAATCTAAGTAATAAAAAACAAATCCCCCAATGGGCTGTAAGTAAAAATACATTTTAAAAGACAGAAAAATGCCAAATTTTGAACATACAGGATTACTTCAGGAATAGTGGCTGTGAAATGCACTTCACTCAACAACACTTCAGTGCTAGCTGAAAACCTCTTTTACTAAACACAAAGTTGGTATTGGAGAAAGATGAGCAAGAAGCTGTTAAAGCAACATCTAAATGAACAGCCACACCAACAGCAAGAGATGCCCCTAACAGAATTTCTCCATAAAATACACATTTACCACACAAGATTATGACCAGAGCCCTCACGCGCTCAAGAGGTTGTTTCTAGTGACTAGGGCAGGTGTACTTTTCTTCCGAGGTTCACATCTTGGCAACCTGCAACTAAGCACAACAACCTGCAGGAGCAACAGCGTAGCTTCAGACAGTTCATACACCCAGCTTGTCACACACAGGGTTTTTTAGAAGTTCACCATGTTTTTGAAAGCTTCACTCGACTTCTCTTTCTGAGGATGGTCCTGGATAGGTCAACCTGTGAAACTGAAGTTGCAATTTAGAAATCCTGTTTGCATCCCTCTCCCCCCCGCCCCCCAGAATTCCTAGCCACTGACTTGGCACAAGGCAAGCACGCTGTTCTTTCTCAAGTTTTTGTGAATGATTTTGCACACACTCTGAGCTTCTTCTCTCCTGTGTGCATCAGTAGATGTGAGAATGTCCACATCAGAGCACTGCCCTCAAAAGTAAGTTACCGAGAGAGAAACGGAGGTGTGCCCCTTAAGGCCTTGCTTTGACACTAATCACAGAATGGTTTGGGTTGGAAGGGACTTTAGAGATCATCTTGTTCCAAACCCCCTGCCATGGGCAGGGACACCACTAGATCAGCTTTCTCCAGGCCCCATCCAACCTGGCCTTGAACACTTCCAGGGACGGGGCACCCGCAACTTCTCTGGACAACCTTCTTCCTCTCCATGACTTAAATCACCAGTTGAGTGGCAAAAAAACCCTTAATTATTAAATAAGCTCTCTCTGACTGTTCCAGCTGCAGGGCTTCTTTTTTTTCCAGAAAATACTGTGTTTTGCTCTTCAGTACCATCAACTCTTTAATAAATTTGAAAGCAATATGTATTTTGTGAATCTTGAGAAAACCACAAAAAAACCCAAGGCAGCTTAATTTTAATTCAAACTACTGCATTCTGAAAAACAAACCAAAACAAAAAAGAGCCTAATGCAAATGCAATATTTTAACACAACAGGAGGACCTAATGGGGTCAAAATAGCTGCTACAATCATCCTTTTAAAGCTCTCTGCTTAAAAATCCTTACCAAATTTTCAATGATAAAAAGACCTTTATCTCTTGAAATAGGCTGTATAAACCCAGAGAGTCTTCATGTCTTCCAATTAGATAAGTTTTATCAGATAAAAAAGCAGAAGCAGAACATTTATAAGATTGCAGAGAGGATTACAATATAGTTTTATAGTTTTCATAGTTTTTAAAGAACAAATTTGAATTTAAAACTTAAAATTACTGGATATCACTAAGTACTCAGTTCTTGTAGGCACTGCAGCTCTATAAAAACCATTTAATGTATCAGCTCTGACTCAAAATATATATATTTAATGTATACATTTGCTTAGACCAGCCAAAATGATGTAAATCAAATACCAGTAGATTTAAATGTCCTAAAAGATTTTTGTACTGGCTTAATTGAACCTATGTAAGATTGACTATTTCTACTAAATATGTGAACTCATGCATAGACCAGACTCAGATATCTTCATTTTCTTTTTGAAAGAAACATTTAAAGCCTCTCATAATCAATGCTACTGAAATTAAAAATCAGCATTCTGCCATACTTCAAATATAAAAATGTTTATATTTTACTGAAACATAAACCAGTACCAGAAATTCATATTTATTATATGAAACATTAGCGTGGATTATAAAGTACCATAGTTTTGTTTCATTAGATGATGATTTACAGGGCATTGAGTGGAATGAGTTACTGCTCTAAATATCCACAGAACACAATCTCCTCCTTTGAAAATTAAGCATTCTGCAAACATTTACTCTTTTGGTATGCTGCATACATTGGGATAATTTCAGCCTGACCAAAAGTTTGCTACTGCAAATAGAATAGTCAAGCTGCTTAAAGCATATTCAAGAATCTGCATTTTTACACTATTACTACTATTCTTCTATTAAGATTTGAATACTGCTCTCACATAGCTAAAAAACTAGCATGGTCCTGCCATTTCAGTCTATTTACTGATGCTTACAATGTATGTTATAACCAGTGACTCAGAAAGTAGGTAAGCAGAGACTAAAATTTGTTTTAAAAAGCAGCTGGGCAGAAATGGAACTGCATGACATCCTTGGCACCTACTTCTAAATTGGTCAGATTCAGAAGGGATACTGGATATGAATGAAACCCTCAGGCTCTTTTGGAGTTTGGTCCAGTCCAGAAATGCTATATGGTTTGCTGTGAGTCTGAGCAGACAAGACTCAGTGACTCAGATGGCTCCTGTGTTGTTCCGTCCACCCCATTAGCAAGGAAAGTATCACAAATAAATTAATTTTTAAGAGCTACAACCTGCCATACCTTCTAACTTGACAACAGGAAAGTAACACTGAGTAGTTCCACCGAAGTCACTCAAATCAGATGTTTCTTTTTCAGCAAATCTTCAAAGATACTTGGGACCTAAAGGTGAAAATTGACATCTGAAGCATCCTGCTAGCAGCTACACCTCACTGACCTCAACAGACAGCACTGAGATGTTTGGTTCTGTAAGCACACACCTGCGTCAGACTTTCCTGGTGCCTTCAGCACTCTGGTCCCAGGTGACGTATGCTCCTCTTGCAGTGCCACGAGATTGCCAGGTGCTTTAAAAAAAAAAAAATCTGCTCTACAAGCCCTTCTGTATAACTGCTTTTAAGGAACTGCTTACCTCTCGAGTCTGTAAACTTTTGTTTGCCTTTACTAGAAAAGCAAGTTATTTCACTTGGCAGAAGCTACAAATTTGCAATTTTTTTCTGAAAAGACATAACAGCATGTTTTAAATTAAGAGCGTCTCAAGGAAATCAATAAAAGAACAAAAACGTACTTTAACATTGTTTTCAAATATTTATTAAAACAACATACGAACGCTTTTCATCCAAATAGTGATTCTGCCTGCAGTATCTGTAACGTAATAGCCACATTACCCCCAGTTGTCAGTTAAATAGCAATGAGTCTAAAAACCCAAAAAATCCTCCCCCTCCTTCCCACTAGGCACTTTTGCTATTGTCTAGGACCACAAATAGCTTTATTAATAGCTTAGCTAGCAAAAGTACAAAGTCACTAAAAAGAAATATCACTCTGCTAGCACAGACAAAACCTTTTTGTCTGCTTTAGAAGCATGCTCCTGGCTTTCAAATTTGGGATCCAAAACTCCAATCACCACTAGGGCTCATTCCTTTTACTATAAAAATCTCCATCAGCATTCTCAGGGTCTGACATAAACCTTTTTGGCTGGTTCTTGGGGTTATGGTAGCTTAGAGTCACAGATAAGCAAGCCTGGAAGAGTACAAATCCTGCCAGAATAATTCCCATGTTTCCAAGCACAAATGAAAAATCACAGCTTTAAGTTACGTAGCAGAACAACGTTTAACGTGCATAGAATACGAACCATTACAAAAGCTTAGGAAAATTAATAGAGGGCCAGAGGTTTCACCCTGAAGGAGTAACAAACAAACGCAATTTAAGTATTTGCTACACACGACGCTGGAAAGGGCTGCCGAGCACCACACTGCATCCACGCTTATGGCAGACGAGCCACAGCGGAACAGGTGATTTATAAACAAACAACAGGGAATCAGAGACGAGAAAGCTTACTTCGCTTTGGAACCAAAGATGAATGATGTAACAGAGGGTAGGTTTTTTTGAATACGGGATATTAACTTAAACATACCTCGAACCTCCTGGTTAATAGAATCGTGCTATTTGTTTAGAAAGTCAAATAGAATAAATAAAGTTTTTTCCATGAAGAAGGATGTATTTTGGTGGAGTCACTATCCCTGGAAGTGTTCAAAAAACTAGCAGATGTGGCACTTCTCGATATGGTTTACTGGGCAGGGTGGTATTCAGCCGAAGGGCTGGACTTGGTGATCCTGGGAGGTCTTTCCCAACCCGGGATTTGTGCAAGGAGGTGCTCCTTCCAGGCAGACGCCGGGGCTGCGCCTTCCGGGGGGCTGGCGGCAGGGCTGGGGGTCCCGTTTGAAGGCGGCGGGGGGTCCGGGTCCAGCCGGGGCGGCGGTGCGGGCTCAGGCTCGGAGATAGTCGTTCTTGAGGCGGCTGAGGCGGGCGCCGTGGCTGCGGACGGTGAGGGCCAGCAGGTCGTGCTTGTCGCGCAGCCCGCTGGAGATGTGGCGGGTCTCGCGGAGCAGGGCGCGGGCGTGCAGCAGCAGCCCCAGGAAGCTGTCGCCCAGGCGGGACTCCTCCCGGCCGCCCTGCTCCTGCCCCTGGCGGAACTTGCCCTCCAGCTCGCTCAGCGAGCGGTCCGAGCTGGAGTACGCGTCGCTGATCTGCGCGGACTCGCGGCGCAGGTACGCGCCGTAGCTCTCCTCCCCGTCCAGGTCGTAGGAGATGCTCCTGCCGATGCCCTCCAGCACCCGGCCCGCGTCCTCCACCTGCCGCCCCAGCACCGTCAGCTCCTCCCGCAGGCTGAGCCCGCCGCCCGGCGCCGCCGCCCCGCACCGCCGCTGCTCGCTCACCCGGAACAGCAGCTGGCACCGCTCGGGGTCGTCGTTCTCCTCGTAGTCGCCGTCAGGGACGAAGTAGTGGTGCAGGCTCCCGTTGGACATCTCGGGGTACAGCGGCCCCTCGAAGTAGCCGCGGCAGAGGCTGCAGAGCCAGAACAGCCCCAGCAGGCGCAGGGGGCCCGGCATGCTGCGGCCGACGAGCAGCCTAGGGCCGCCCGCGCCCCATGGGTGTCCCCGGTGCCGCCGCTGCCGTCCCCGCCGCCGCTGCGGGCCGCCCGCGCCGAGCGAGGGCTGGCGGCGCTCTGGGCCCGGCTCCGCCGCGCCGCGCTTAAAAAGCGGGTCAGCCCGCCCCGGGGGAAGCGGCCCCCGGGCAGGGCCGGGCCGGGCCGGGCCGCCCCCCGCCCCCGGCATTGCCCCCCGCATCGCCCCCGCGGGGGCATCCGGCGCGGGGAGGGAGGGCTGCGCGGACAGCTCTGTCCTCTTTCAAATAAAGAAATCCCCGTAAACTCGACACGGCTCAGCTCTGCTCATTTCCCCTCTTAGAAACGACTGCTTTGCTAGCAGCCCGGGCTGCACAGCAGCGCGAACGCAGGGCTCGGGGCGGAGGGACTTGGACGAAGTTGCTCGGGCCACACAGTTTGTCGCTGGTTGAAAACTTGGGAGGGAAATAGATGCGATATCAAGTATAAAGTGTAAAACAATAAACCTTGATAGCGAAGATGGAGAAATGAAATGTAAAATCTCTTAAACAAAATGTCAGATGTGTTTGAGGAAAACCCCAATACAGTGCATCCAATGGAGCTGATTTTGGATGAATTTTGGAGCTGAATTTGAAGTGCTTCTCTTTCATGAAAAAATATTTTGGGTGAGTCTCGTAGTATGATTGTGGCAGGGTCAAACCATGCATGCAACTTGTAGAAATCTCTCTATTATTTTTGAGTTGTTAAATCAAGGTGAGATACAAAAAGAAAGGGTCTGTAAAGTTACCAACCCTTTTCACCATCATCTTTCCTCTTCCATGGAAAAAATCACCATCTAGCAGAGATTATACCAAAATCTTGTAGTCATCCAGAGTAAAACTTACTGAATTGCTTTAAAGTAGGCTATCCAAGCCCATGAGTCAGTTGGGGCCGTGC
>JAYRBT010000177.1:42061-52129 GCA_036023395.1 Myiotriccus ornatus
GTAATTAAGTTTACAAAACATTCATATAAACAGGTAGGTTTGGGCTAAGCCATTTGTGCTTCAGCTTTCTATAAAGCATTTAAAGCTTATTCAACTGAGGCTGTTTGGTATTTGTCCTTGGTCTGTGTTTGGCAACAGGGGCTTTTTGAAACAATTTTATTCGCAGGATGCTCTTGTTCCAGGTAATATTTTATTTGGATGCCAATTCTTTGTTAGCCACAGTACATTACCTGCATCAGTTTCTACCCAGGCTGGTATTACTGCCAGTCAGCTGGTTTGCCTGGCACTTGGTTTGTGGTGGACTTCACTTTTGAGGTCTCTTCATGGAAGTACTGCACTGTAAACCACCCTGCTACAGCTTTTGTCAGCATGGTTATGCTTTTGTCAGTGCCACAGAGGGTAAAAATCCAGCCTTAGTAAATATTTTGTCTCTTCACACATTTAGAGATTAAGAGGTGTCTGCTGCTCCCTGCTGCAGCTGCTGACTCTCTGCCACTGCTGTTTTCAATCCAACATGCATTATCTGAGTTTAATTTAAATTTTATATCCAAATAGTCTCTCCCCAAGTAACCCACTTGGAATGTCTGCTTTTAAAGGCAATCTGCCATACAGGATCTGCAATCTTGGTGACTCAGTGGGCGTAGATTTGGTAAAAACTGGAACTTGCTAAAAGATACACAACAGCCTGATCCAAGGCAATACCTATTCAGGGTCAGGATTAAACACACCAGAAGTCTAAGTTTTAATCAAAAAGCATGAAACAGTGGAAAAGATATAGGCTTACACTGACAGACAAGACTATGCATGAGTAGCCATTATTCATTCCAAAAGTCTTAAGACTGCAATGAGATAATCTAATACGAGTACACCATAAAACCATGTGCATAGAAATGAAAATCAGATTTTTTTTTTTTTTTTTTTAATGAAAGACACACACTGAAAGTAAGAATTACCTTTATCCATCTGGACTTGGGTTGAAGGGTCAGACAGTTTCATCACAGTCAGCAGCAGCAGGAACAGAACACCACAAAGGTTGTAGTAACAACATAAAAATCAGTGTCAATGTAGAGTTTCCTAAAGTGATTTCTGGAATTATCTGGAAGTTCAGAGGGCAATAAAACTGAAGGAAGACAGAAGGGAATTTTTCAGGAATACCAGAAACCTGGGGTGCAGAGAACGAGGGAGGAGAGCAACCCATTTTTCTGCTGAATGTTGCATTTTCTACTGGGAATCCATAGGGGTAGTTGCATGAGATCAGATATCTAGGCAGCTCTTGGGATACATCCAAGAAGCAGCTGTTCCTTGCGGCATGCTCCCGTGAAGGCCCTCATTGAAATCCTGGCATTGTCAAAAGACCCATTGATTTCAGCATGACAGTATTTTATCCTCCATGCCTGCTTAAGCATTTAAACATTCCCTCTGAATAAATGAGGAAAAAGTACTGGAAGCAAAAATAAAGCAGCATACTGATACTGATACTGTCATCTTACAAATACTTGGCATTATATACTCTGCTGTGTTAAAGCCATTGTTTTTCCACTGAACAGCAGTAGTTTATAGTACTATAAAGAACTGCAGAATTTACTCTGCATAACCGCTTATGCCACAGCACCAAAATCATCCTCCAGCCAAGAAAATGCCCATAAACTGACAACAAATGCACAGCTCAGCACTGGATTTCAAATGACACTTGTATACATCTTCCTCCATAAGCCATGCTTTATCTTTGGGTTTTGGCTCACACATGCTTGCTATTTCTGTTGCAGATCATGGTAAACTTCACAGCATCATAATGTTTCAGGTGTAAATGGCCATTAATTAGGAGAACAGATATATGATATTTGGTCCTAAAGGACCCACAGGCTTTAAGGTATAAATGTTCCCTGACTACTGGCTTCTGTTTTCCTGCTATGAACTGTTCTACGGCTTTACGTAAAGATACCTTGTTTAAACATGAGACTAACAAGTATATGTGTGTGATTTCTAATCCTAGGGTGCAGTGCTAAATGCTCAAATGGCATCAGGTGAGGTGGGCATGAAATAGTCCATGAAAGAATAATGCCATTTTTTGTAGGAAAATTGCCATAAGAACATACCAGAAACTCTGCAGAATAAAAAAAAGATTTGGGGAATGAAACCTTTATAACACACTTAATACTTATTCAGTATAACTTTGCAATACAATAGAGATTCAGAATTAATATGCTGAAGCACAAACCATACTGAATGTTCCAGGACCAGCATGCTTGTCTGGGATTACACTGAAACTTTTAATTTATCAGAAAGGTGTATTTAATTTAGAATTGAAACAGCTGACCAAGAGATATCTTGCAAATTACTAGAGGAAACAGCTTGTTTAATCTGACTGATTCTGATAACCCTCTACTTCATCACAGGCTTCAGGCTGAAACCACAACTGTATCTGGGCACAGAGTCCTCTGAGTCCATTAGTACTGGCCCTTCTTGGACAAGCAATACAGAAAACAAAATTAAAAAAAAACCCCACAAGTAGCTGCAGGAAAGATTGGGTATGAGGCTGAATGTGAATACAACTAATGGAAAAGGTCTGCCAGGCTGGTTGTCTTGGAAGAATATGCAATTAATATTGAACCTACTTCAGCTTTAGCCAACACCAAAATGAGCTCAGCCTTTACAGAAAAATACAGAAAATTATTTTACCACAGCCCATCTCTGTAGTGGATGGTGGTTTACTTTATGGAAATAGACTTTTCCTTAAATCAAAAAATTGAGGATATGCTCAGGTTATTTTTGAAAAGAGAAGTGTTGCATCTGGTTGCTTCCTAAGAATGGGAAAAGGGAGATGAAGCAGAATGAATATTTACCGGTATTTTACTAGTGTAGTTTCTGTCTGTTTATGAAAAACCTGAAACCCCAAAAGGGATATTGCTAGCATTTCTTCAGCAAGGTTCCTGAAGTGGAAATAATAACACTTCCTCAGTGGAAATGAAAACATTTAAAAAACCATCATCACTGGCCAGCACATAGAGAAGCTTTCCCACTACTGTAAATGTGGTTTGTTATAGAGACAGCATATTATGCTTTTAACATGTTGACTTGATTTTCAATCCTTTCTGTGTTATTTTTAAAGCTCTACATGAACATGAAAAAGCTGCATATGAAAACATGTATTTTGAAGTTGTTACAGAAATATAGTTCACTAATTATTCCTGATAATGCATTTTCTTGCCCTCTAACCTGTTAGGAGTAAAATAAGATTTGATTTAGGATTTTAAAACCCCACAACTTCTCTCTTTCCTTCTCTTCCTGTCTCACAAAATAGAAAAAGCTTACAATTCTAACATGTCCTGCTCGGCGGGGTTGGCAAAGAATTTGAATAGAAGCCCTGGAAGAAATCTAGGAGAGTCTGGTGAGGAAATGCTGATGTAATTTCCAATGGGATTAATCCTTTGATACTGTTTCCCAGGATTTGCGTTCCTGTCACCTAATATATTCATTTGAGGCAGGGTCTTCAGAACTGACATTTTCTGAAAGCTGGATTTCACCAGGTATGTTCTTTAGGCTAGTTCCCCAACAATTTAAAAACACCACATAATTTTCTGTTTTCCACATTTATAAAGATGGCATTTTCTGAGTTACACACACAGTCTTATGTGTTAAGATCAGGGATGAATTCCTGAATAAAAGCTAGATCCTGACACATTTTATACAGGTCAGTCATTGAATTTCCTCTTCTCACCAATCCTTTAAAGTCTCTGCTCATGAATTTAAAGGGGAAGCCTGCCTGCTCAGGCTAACCAACTTCATGTAGTTTTATTAAACAAGTCTCACAATGGGTTAGCCTTCCTATTCTCTGCTTCAGGTAAAAGTGAAATATTTATAATAGTATCCTTTGTGCAGATAAAAGTGAGATAAGATGGGAAATATATAAAAAAATATTCATAGGATTTAACTAGTTTAATCTCCTCTCACCCATTTCTTTCCAATTGTAGCACTTAAAGAATAAATCCCCCATGCTTCTATAGTAAAATTCACTTGTATTCCCAGATCTGATTTTTAGCAGTTGAAAAATGTCCTTTTTGTATCCTAACACATTCACTCAGATTTTATTTAGGTCTTTTATAACAGTTTATTAAATTTAAAACCAGTCAGACTTTGTATCTGAGCAGAGTAAACCCAAACATGTGGTTTCAATTCAAATATATCAAAATCCCCCCGTAAAACAAAAAACCAAACCCACACACAAACCCCAAACATTCCCTTTAACAAACATCCTTATAAAATTCTACTTGAAGAAGCAGGTGAAGGAATACTACTTACAGTCAGCTGTATATTTATTTTTGTGCAGTCGTGGTTGACTGTTCCACAGGTTTTTAATGACCTGGTGCACACAGAGCACCCATTCAGCAGCCTGAACACTGTGTTATTCTCCCTTGCCTGACGCTGGTGCAGAACGTCGATATGGAATTTATACCTCTTGCTACAGTTTATGGCTTTGATTTGGAATGGCCTGGCTTAGGAACTGACATTCAAGATTATCTCCTTGTGACTCTGCAGACCCTTCTGCAGAGGGCACAGGTGAAACTTGCCTCTGACCTGCAGCCCCAGCGTGGCTGTTTGCCCCGACCGACTCCGAACCACAGCCATGGGGTGCTCCTCACAGCTGCAGGAACGTGACCCACCCACTTCCACGTTTACAGTCGAGAAGCAAAGACTTCTAATGGCTCTAATGGCAAGAAGCTGGATTGAATAAAGCTTGCAGGCTAATTTAGGCTTAGGAAATATTACAGCTCTTGGTTGCCTCGGATGAAAAAGCCCCCGGGGGCACTCAGGGCCTCTGAACACAATGTTTGGTCTCACGTGTCGGTTTGTTCTTTGATCCCACCGGGTTTTATGCTCCCAGAGACTGTGCCAGCTGGACAACTTGTGCAAGCTTTCCCTAGGCACTATCTTTTCTGGGTGCTGGAAAGCCTGAGGCAGCAGTGCTGTAGTGCCTTGGCAAACTTGGAAGAGTTTCCTCCAAGGTTAGACAGGTGATGCCTGAGTGTCATCAGTATGCTGAAGGATCTCAGTGCCCAAACCCACAGAAGCACACAGAAGAGCAAATTCCCTCTGGTAACAAAATAAATGCTTCTGTTTCACAGTAGGCAGCTTTGGAGGCATTTAAAACACTCTCTTATTCAGAGCCCTGAGACAGTTCAGCCAACCAAAGCAATGCTGTGACTACTGTCTGAAATGAAAATTAAGAGGGTATGTTCAAAACCAGGAAGTGTCTAGAAGGCAAGGCAGGACAATTCGTCTTCTCCACAAGAGTAACCCAGAGGCAGAACACCTCTGTGGGTTAAATGTCTGCAACATGCACTGTCGATCACACAATACTTTAGGCTGGAATTGACCTTTCAACACTCACTCTTGTTGAAAGTGAGGGATATGACAGATACTTTGCTCATACCTTGATGGGGCAATGTCAGAGATGAACCTCAGAAATATTTTGCTCTGTACTGTAACTGGCATGCTTGCACTTGGCTTACTTGCAAATTACTTGCCCGCAGTAGCCTCTTCTATTTTCTTTTTTTTTGGGGGGAGTGAGCTGCAAGTAGTCTGGGAATCATCACAATGAATAATACAGGACACCTTTTTTTTTTTTTTTAACATATTTTCCAGAAATATCAGACATTTCCAGATATGAGTTGTAATTTTTAGATTGTTCATTGTGTTAATTCCCTATGATTTAAAAAAAAAAAAAAGAAAAAGAAAAAGTTTTTGTTAGTCAAATTACAGCCTGCAAAATGCTTTCTAACAGTTCCCTCTGACCACCAGCTGTTTGGTGATAATTATTGGTATTTGATGGGTAGCCTTGGGACAAAGTTGTTGCATGAGAAAAAAAAAACAGTATCTACTGTTGCTGCTACTTGCACCACTGAGGCATCAAAAAAACAGTGTCAAATCTTTCCTTAAAGCTTTGCTGGATCCTAAGGCATGCTTGGATGCAAGCTCAGGTACTTCCACGCTGGCATAGGTCAGTAGATATCTTTTACCTTACTGGGTTTTTCAAGGATTAGTTAGTAGGGCTTTTTAGGTGCGCGCTCTGACTTTCGTGTGCCATATTTTGCAACGGGATCATGGCAGCGTGATTTCTCATAACCACAGGGGAACTGTGACTTCTGCACCACGGCTATGTGGGGATGTGTGCTGGGTGTTGCAGCACATGCAGGGACACAGCTGCTCTGTGCAGTGTATCGCTTAGAGGCATTACAGTAGCTGTATTCCATACAGATGGAATATTTTTGCCCTTTCCACTGAGTTTAAACCAGATAAAAAAAAATTGAACTCAACTTCCTACCCTGACATGGCTACAAAATATTTAAGTTATACACTAACATCCGTTTCGAAGTCAACATTCCCCTGATGTTTGAATGCAATCTCTTTCATTTTGCTAAAATGTATGAGAACATGCAAATGTTCAGAACGTGCTTGCTGCTAATCCATTTCTTGCACTAATTCTTGGCCATGCACAGATCTAGAAACACTCTACAGCAGAATGTCTTATGTATATACATGTAATAGAACCACAGAATTATTTGGATTGACCTTCGAATGCCATCTAGTTCCATCCCCCTGCAGTGAGCAGGGACATCTTCAACTAGACCAGGTTGGTCAGAGCACTGTCCATCCTGACCTTGAATGCTTTCAGGACATCTACCACCTGTCTGGGCAACCTGTGCCAGTGTTTCACCACCCTCATTACGTATGTAGATATGTATTTGTGTGTGTGTGTGTTAATAGTTCCAGGCTTACAGTGCCAGTTCAGTGGCTGACAACTTGGGTGCCTTGTAGCTCAGTAGGTAGCTGCCCCAGGCCTCCATTTCATTAAACTTCCATATTCTAACCACAGCCTTTTTTCCCCACCAGAAGACTCTTGTGCCCCTGTGCCAACCTGGCAGCCCAGCTACTGCCCCCTGGGGCTGGCAGTACTGCCTGAGTGCTCCCATACCAGTCTGAAGCCATTGACTCCACAGTGCCAGGGCTGGACTGGAACTGGAGGAAGCTTTCAGCAGCCCTGTTTGCATCTGCAGCTCAGGCAGCTGCTCCTTGTCTCCTCCAGGAGAAGGGCATGGGTCAGATCTCTCCGTGGTCAAGGCAGCTGGTTGGACAATGCTGACCAAAACCTCAAATGCATTCACAGACCAGACAAATGCTTCACAGCCACATCCTGCTCTTAAAGAGGACAAGGAGCATGAAGATGATTGCAAACCATTCTGAGTTACTCTGCAGGAAGTGTTTTTTAGCGGGGTGGAAGCTCAGAGAGTCTTTAAAGGTATACAGCACAGAGAGGAGAAGTTTTGTTCCTGGTGATGCAAATTATAATTGAATATGAACACTCTTAGCCAATCAGTTCCAGAAGTACTCAGAAAAAAGTCCATTTTTGAAAAATGCAAACAAAACTAAACCAAACCACAGCAGCAGTATGACTACTCAGTACTCTATGAAAGGCTTGTGGCAAGGTCCATGAAGTCTAAAACATTATTATAATATTAATTCTTATACTATTGACATGGCTTAACCATAATTGACAACTAAGTCTCACACAGCTGCTTGTTCACTCTCCCCTCCAGTAGGATGAGGGTGAGAGTCTGAAGAGTAAAAGTGAGAAAACTATTGGGTTGAGATAAAGATAGTTTAATAGGTAAAGCAAAAGCTATGTGCACAAGCAAAGCAAAGTAAGGAATTCAATTGCCACCTCCCCTGGGCAGGCAGGTGTTCAGCCATCCCTGGGAAAGCAGGACTCCATCTCCCATAACCGTGACTGGGGAAGACAAACACTATCACTCCAAATATGTTCTCCCTGAACATGTAAGCTGAGCATGACACCGTATGGTATGGAATATCCTTAGGGTCAGCTGTCCCAGGTGTGTCCCCTCCAGCTTCTTGTGCTCCCCCACCTCCTCTCTCTGGTAGGGTGGAAGCCAGAAAAGTCCTTGATGGTGTAAGCACAGCTCAGGGTCCTGACCATGCCCCTCCTGGCTATGGCAAAAATTAACCCTGTCCTGGCTGGAACCAGGACAACAGCCTTACCTGATTTATCTGCAGATGCTGTTGCAGAGACCCTTGAACTGGAGGCCCTGCCACCATCCAGACAGCGACCGGCCATCCTGTTCAAGAGATCTGTTTCCCCACACCTGTGAAAGAAATCCCAACAAGTTTTTTTGTTATCAACAAATACTTTTTCCACAAGTGTCTATGCAACAGGAAGAAAATAGGGGTGCTGAAAGTCTGCAGCATCAAATGTGAGCATTAGGCATCAAAAAGCAGCCTAGAGAGCCCATTCCTTCATGCCTGTTCCACGGCAGGTCAGGTTCAGAGCTCCCATCCTTCTCAGCACTGTCAGAACTCACGAAGATAACATTTCCTGCTAAAGGCCACAGAAAAATAGGCTGAACAGTTCTTCTTTTCCCTTTCCCCTTCCCATTTATCCAAGAAAAAAAAGCAAACACGGTGGCTTCCAGTCAAGAGTGGGATGTTCACTGTTTTTACTATCGAATATTTTCTCCTCTGAATTGCTAGGCCCTTTTCTCCCTTCACTACATTAAGCACGTGAGACACAGATTGTTTCCTCAGAGTGGAAATCCACTTGCTTATCTTCCTTAAATGACTATTTTGTGATTCTCCTTAATAGCAATATATATTCCAGGTCAGCATACACCTCTGGAAGAAAGGACCTCAATTTATTGGATCTCTTCATTATTTAGGTGCAGCTGCACATCAACCACATGAGCCTTCCAAGAACTGAGCTAACAAAGATCAAGCTGTACTATCCTTGCTGTATTTTTCTTGGACTCTTGAATTTCAGGGGGAAGATGTCTTGAAATTGCTTACAAATTCTGTAAATATGGTAAATTTCCCTGAGCACTGCCTGAAACAAAACATATAATTGAGTTTTTAAATGATGGACATAGTGGCATGAATCCAGTGACTTGTAAGAAATGGAAGGGAATCAGAGAAGAAATGCACTGCTGTAAAGAAAAAAAATAATTCTATCCAGCATTCAGACTTGCCCTTCAATCCAAATGCTCGCGGAATAAATCCAAAACCTCAGGAGAGTTATCAAAATGATAGTCTTGGAGACTGAAAGCCATTAGCTGATAAATCAGAGATTCAGGCTCCTTGCTGGGTAAATCCCTGGGATTATTTCTGTCTTTTCCAGCAGTCATGGGAAAGTACTGGGTTGCCATGTACAGGCACAGCTTCTAGACTTGTTATCCTGAGTACTAGTAGCAGCTATTTGTGGCCAGATCTCAACTCAAAATAAATGTCCAGGTATTTACCTAACTTCACTCATGACACGACTGCAAGAAGTTTGGAATTGCAGAGCTTACACTGCTGGCAAAGAGTTATGGAGCTGCACCAGCAGCAATGTTTATATTAATACAACTAGAAGTTCCCTTTTCAAACTTAAAGCAAAGTTCTGTCCCAGTAAGAGACAAAAAAGTTTAAAGCTATCCTGGAGAATCCGTGAAAGCATCATCCCTGGAAATACCCCGTGGGGATGAGAACAATGGCAAGGTTAAGCATTTTGTCTTCCATTTCTTATTTTTTTTTAATGACAGCCACTATGGAAGAAAATATCTGAACAGTTTGTATCCCAGTGGCACAGGCAGAGCAGAGGAATTTTAGCCTACATGGAGATTTCTTTTACTAGTGAACAGGAGCAATGATGAGGTGATAAAAACCCAAAGCAGCCTCTAAAGAGAGTACACACCAAGGAACTCGGCAGACTGAAGAAACCAGCCTGGTAAGCTGAAACCATTTATAGAAGGTTTTTAAGGAATTCAGAGGAAAATTCAATCCCCATATAACTCACTGAGCCAGAATTATGTTACTGAAAACCTGACCCCCCCCAAACAATGCTTTTCAGTCCAAACCTCAAAATATACCTCACTAGAATTTATTTCCATGAGGAGCTGGCCATTTCTGCTTTTTCCATGCTTCTTGTCTTCTCCAACAAGTTTCTGACAGGGGCACTCTGTGCTGGGTCAGGAACTGGCTGGAGGGCCGGGCCCAGAGAGTGCTGGTGAACGGGGCTGATCC
>JAYRBT010000177.1:54134-83240 GCA_036023395.1 Myiotriccus ornatus
GGAGTTGGATCAGGGGTTGGACTTGATGATCTTGGAGGTCTTTTCCAACCCAATCTATTCTATGATTCTATGATATTGCAGCCATTTACTGAGTGTGCAATCCCCTTTCATCATGGATTCTGTGTTGCCATAACCCCAGTCTTGCTGTTACTCAGTCCAAAAGAGAGCACAAAGAAGAGCTGAATTAGATGAGATATAAGGAAGAAGTTTATTACAATCAGTGTGGTAAACCACTGGAACAGGTTGCCCAGAGAGATGATGGATGACCCATCCCTGGAAATGTTCAAGGTCAGGTTGGATGAGCCTCTGAGTATTTGAAGATGTCCCTGCCTATGGCTGGGGTGTTGGACTAGATGATCTTTAAATGTCCCTTCCAACCCAAGCCATTCCATGATTCTTTGTAGTCCAAACCAATTTAAGCTCTGCATCCATTGAAGTGCTGGGAATGTGAAATGTGAGAAAACAGACCAAGCTCTGGGCTTTTGGCTACAATTCTTACTATCTCCTGATGTCATTTCTTATTTACTTTTCACCAACAATCTTAGCTGATGAGTAATAACCTGCAGCAATATATTCTGGACAAACAACAAAAAAAGACAATCTGGGCCCAGAAGAACATGTACACTGAATAACAAACTCTGAAAGAGTTCTTCTTTTAGACAGACTTGAGACATCCTTACTTGTTTTTCTTAAGCCTAAAATAAAAAAAGATTACTTAATTTATCTTGTTTAAACCTTTAGTCTAAAATATTTTATTTCCTTTAGTGATTCTTTCTTACATTTCTTGCACCCAGCCAACGTTTTGAATTACTGTACCATGGCTGCTGGCTCATGTGACCAGATGTGGAAGACCAGACACAAGCCTTGTAACAGTAATTTGTCTCAGACATTCTGACTGACTGTTGTGACTGTGATTGGAAGAGAGGGTACCACTGATGTGGGGCAGCACTGTCTTGAACCAGCTTCCTTTTCTGCCTTGAGACTTCTGCTCATTGCAGCAGCATCAATTCCCTCCTCCCCCCAGCTCAGTTCCTGGGGGGCTCAAAAGGACTGGGTCTGCATGGGTGAACAAAATGGCATGAAAAATCTATGTAAACACATAGGAGGTTTGCACAATTAAAGCAAGCAGGTTGGTCCCCCTCCTCTCTCTTTGTGTCACTACCCCAGATCTGGATCATCCACATGGCAGGACCAACACAGGCTCTAAGGATTGGTGATCTTTCTTCTCTTTCTCTCTTTTCTGTCTTTATTTCTTTCCTCTCTTGCTTTGTCTTGGCAAAGTGCAGCTGTTGTATTCTACCCCTTACTCCATACTGAAGTTTGTCCATGGGAGTTGGGAGCTTGGCGAAGGGTTTTGTAAAAATTAAGGGCTTCTTAGCCAAGGCTTTTGAGACTAAACAGTGGTCTAGTCACCGGAGTTAAAACATTTATACAATAAAGCATAGAAGATCCCTGACATGTGGACTGGTGTGTGTGCTCAGCCTGAAGAGGATTTATAATGAACATCACTCCCCCTATCAAGGGGGTCTTTGTGAGAGACTGGAGAAGATTATTACTGGCTCAAAACAACTAAACTGGGGGCCGGGGATGGGTGGGAAGAGAGGAAGGGGGGGCAATGGTGGACTGCTCCACACCCCTGCCCCAGAGCATCTAGTCCAGCCCCAGAATGGCTATTAGCCACTGGCACACTGAAAGCCCCACCTGAGAGACCAGAACAGATGAAAACAACTGCACAAAGATACGTGTGGTTGCAGCCCACTGTTTGAATTTTATAGTAGATGAGATCACACTGGAATTCAAGAGATGACTCTTAATCTTTCTCTATCCCCTTTCTTTCTCTTTCTCTCTCTCTTGTCCTTCTCCTAATTTCCTCCTCTCAGAATCTGCTTAACTTAAACTTAAACTTGGATGGGTTAGAGTTTGCTAAGTCAGTGCCTTGTGACATGCTTTATTTTGATTGAATGTTTGCTTTAAAGTTTGCCAAGTACCCTTATTTTCTAAAGTTTGCCGGTAAAAGTTTGTTGTTTAACCTCCTGAGAATGTTGTTGTGTTTCTCCCACATGCTGCCTCAGGGTATAAAAAAGACCTAAGCCCCTTTAAGAAACTTGTCAAGTGAGTCTGGTACTTAACAGTTGTGACATCAGGAAATAAAGATGTAGATCTCTGGTTGCATAATAAAATTCCCTGTGGACTCACGAGCTCATGGTAACAGTAGCATTTTGCCCTAACAGCCTAGTCCCCTTCGTTTCTTGCAGTTACTGTCGTACCTGTATTCATCCAACTCTAGGTGGCTAATGGCACTTTCACAGTTCCAGTGCTGCTGGGATAGGAAGCAGGGATAAACTGAAGGAGTAAAGACTAGACTGTTTGTCATACTTTTCGAATCAGACAACGTAATCCCGTGTTTAAAGCATCAGCTATGAAAGACAGAGCTTCAGTAAACATCCAGCACAAAACAAAATGAACCAAAAATATCAGGTTGAGATCTTCTCATAGCACTGAGAAATGCTCATGTTCAGTTTTCCCATCCTGTCTCTGACTTGGTGGGGGCAGCTTCCACCAGTCAGGACTGTGAAGCATTTTCTCTGTAAAGGTCAGCTGTTTCAGGGACCTAAACTCAGTTTGCCCTGAAATTTGGTATGCAGTGTTTGGCATGCTGGCAGTAGTGTGAGCCTGCCCAAGATCAGACATTTGGCTGAGAGAGCCTTCAGAGATATATATCCCCAAACTCTTTTTGTTTTTGTTTTTTTTTTAAGCCTGACAAATTACAGCAATTTTGGTGCATGCAGGCTCAATGATCTTGTTCAGGCCACCAAAGAGTATGCCCATCTGCAGAGCTCAGGGCAGGTCAGCACGACTGTAACTCATATTCACAAAAGGGCTTTGTAAGCTGCAAGTCTCAGAGCAAAAAACTGGCATGGTGTGGTATAGCTTGGGAGATGAGTCAAAAAACCTATTTCATCAGTTTGGGCCTGAATACCTTTCGTCTTCACAGACCACAGCTTAAAATGGGCTTCAGACAAATACCTTGACACAGAATTTCTCATCTCGATGAAATTTGTGTGCTTTGACAGTGTAGACATACAATAAAATATGTCTTTTCATCAACAAGATAACCCTGCTGTTGCTATTTTGTGCTCACTGCCTTATTTTGCAGGAAATGTTTGGTCTGTTTGCATCTGTTTATGGAAAGAGAACAGGCATTTGCAGGGAAAGAGAAAAAAGAACAGCACACAGGGAAAAGGCTTTCTCTGTCAGCACTACAATATTAATAGTGCTTGCCATTTCGCTCAGCAATAGCTAACAACCTATTTCCTTCTTAGAAAAGAAAATAAAATAAAAAAAAGGCAGCAAGAACACACCCTTCGCCAAAACCATCCCAAGCAGAAAGGCCAAGTTTCCATAAGCGCAAGACCACATTAATTATATGTCTAAACAGTCCTCAGCATTTGGAGAGACCAACCGATTTCCTCCAAAGCTGTTACTTTTAAAATGTATTTTCAGTGCTGGGCAGAGCTGATCAGCAAAACAAGCACTGTTTTTTTTTTTTTTTTTGGTGGGGTTAGGAATGAGGAGACATGGAGAGCAGGACAGGTCCCACGTGCCTGACCAAGGGACAGCCAGGGCACCTGGCTCACGCTCAGTTTCCTCCCCAAAAAACTATTCTGCCTCAAATTTCTGGTTGCCTTAATTAATAGAAAAAAAACCACAATTAGTTTTCTCTAATTCATAGCTGTGAAATATTGCTATTCAAGCTTCCTGGGCTTAAGTCTCTTTTTTAAATCCATATATAGTTACAGAATGCCTGCCCAGCAAACTTGCTGATCCAGCCTAGCTTCTTCCTCTTGAAAGTTTGACATGAGAAGAAGCTCTGTAAAAAGTCAGAGGCAGTATCAAACAGACCTGCAGAATTATTTTGTTTTTATACTTGTGTTTACCAACGGATGCTAATGGAATAGAATTTCAGCCTGTAAATGATCTCCTTCTTTACGGATCTGGCCTATCCTTTAGTAAGTTAGCTACTTGAGGGTTTAACTCCAAGAAAATGCTCTAAGTTATGCACAAACTTCTTTATGTTATAAAATTAGGAGCAATCATATTGCTGCCTTTTTTTTTTTTTTTTACTGCATAGACATATCAATTACTTTTGCAAAATAAGAAAATCCTTTTTAATTTCTGAATTTTCTACAGAAGTATATTACAAAGTTACCACGAGTGTAATATATGCTAGTGCAATCTCAGATGAGGTGTGATGAAGTTTATAGTGTTTTTTTCTCAGACAGAGCATGAGATTTGCTCTTGTTCACCTCAGCCAAAAGGAACTGATTCTGTTTTCAAACTGGAGCAATTAACCAGCGTAAGCAGCTTCTCCTGAAGTGATTTAAGTCTGAGGCACAGGGTTTGAACTAAACTGAATTCTATATTTCTAATATGCTGTGCTTTTTGCTTCATGAAAAATCAGACAGAAAGAAAACTTTATGGAAGTGGCTTTTAGATGGGAATAGCTATTGGATGGGAATGGCTTTGAATGCAGATAAGTGATTTCGTGGCAGGCCTTCAGGTTGTGAAAGCACTACCAGTGTCACAGAAGCCTTAGATCTGATACAGAACAGTTTCCAATCATAAGACCCAACAGCATCTGACAGAATTTTATCAAATTATTATACTATTCACTATACGCAATTAATGACTGAAATGGCATTTTCATCTTTGCATTCACTACTGCAGTGAATGCAGCTGACAGTGGAGAAGAAATAAAGCAGACGTGGTGAGATGAAATCAAGATATCTCAATGTTGAAAAAGTATGCAGCCTGATTCCTGACCTTTATGTGTGTGCTTAGCTTGAGTGTAGGTCTGCCTAAATACCTATTGCTCAGGGAGACACTTAGGATCCTGCAAGTGAAAAAGAACTGGAAAACTGTGGTATTATCTCTTCTACCTGTATCACCTTCGCTTCTGGATTCACTGAGAACCACATGGACAAAGACTGAACAAAGCCTTGTCCTCCTCCTCTGAAATGAGACCATGATTAATCACCTCCAGTGTCTTGAATGCTTTAGCCAAGAGCCCACGGGAAAGGGAATGTTTGCTGCTCTGCTCCTGTGGTGAACCACTGATGACCTTTTTTATGGGGGTGGGGTTTTCTTTGGTGGTGGGGTCTTTAAATTAGTTCTATATTAGATTGCAGTGAAATATTTCACCAGATTACATCCATGTGCCTCAATTTTCCCCCTTACTTGTAAACAGATGGTTGTCTTCCTTATTTCAGGAATGAAAATCTTACATTCCTGTAGCTCAGACTGTCTGTGCACTGCCACCAGTACATACTGGTTTTGGTGCTGAAAGACTATTCTTTTTCCCAGCATACCAAAATAGGCCAATCAGTTGTTTAACTCCCTTGATACTCATACAAACTCCTGATTTACTGATGGGCTTTGTCCCACACTCGGCCTTGCAGACATTTGAAGATGGAAGAGTTTGAGAGCCCGTTCTGCCTGCTTAGGGCAAAGGGTGAAGACTGCATGACTTAGGAATCCCTCCCTTTCCCCTAACTTGACTTTTTCCTGGCTCTACCACTGATTTGCTCTATCCCTGTGTACAAGCCACTTAACTTCGTGTACTATTTATATTTTGAGAGCTGATGGATGCTTCTTAGCACCTTACAGAACAAGTCTTTGTGGGAACATAGCTTGTCTCATGCCCTTGGAACTTACACTCTCGTGTAAATGTCTAGGTTGTAAGTATCAAGGTATGAGAGGACCACATTGGATGAAATACATCTTTTTCAGGTATTACAAAGATCTCACTTCATGGAGTTCAGTTTCTGCGACAGAGCCCATCTCTAGTACTGTCTTACCTCATGGACATCACTGATTCTTCTGGATATCAAGGCCAGGTTGGATGGGGCTCTGAGAAACCTGGTTGAAGGTGACCCTGCCCATGGCAGGGGAGCTGGACTAGATGACCGATAAAGGTCCCTTCCGACCCAGACCATTCTATTATTCTGTGATGTAACTGGAATTCAAATAAAGAATAATAGGTAGAATAACACTGTGCTATACTAGCCATCGGATAATTCAGATGGGAGTTCAAACACAAATGTGAACACCAGAACAGAATCAGACAAAAATATCTAATAAAAGATTGTACTTGAAATGCTTCAGTGGAGTGTCTCAGCTTCATCACCTTTTCACTGAACTCAGAACAGGGATTCACGGCTCCCCGTTCGCCAGTGCTTCGGGAATTGATTCCCAGTTGAGATGCACACACTGCAAACAAACATTACTGATTAGCAAAAAGTATAAGAATGACTTCTCCACTGAGCCACTTTTCTAAAAAAATAGGGTTGGATTTATTTTGGTTTAAGCTAAACTTTGAGGAAAACATAATTTCCTGCAGGCTTGAAACCTGGCTCCTCAGGGACATTCAGAAGGGAATTTCAGATCCCTGAGGCTGGTCCTTGGCTGCTGGAGGGGCTGATGTGTGTCATCCTTTCCATTCCATGACTGCACACCTTCTTTTGCAGGATACAGCTGTCAAAGAATGACACCTCAAAATGTCTTATGAAGAACTTCACAGGAGATCAGAATTTATTAAATCATCACTCACAGTTAGAAACTGTCTAGCTTTACTAATAGATCACCCTTCAGAGGCAAATTTTTTTTGATCACTTCCCAGAATTAATGGAATATTCACATCCCATTTTTAGAGCTACTGTGATATTCCATAAAATACGTGTAAAGTTCTGCTTAAAATTCAGATGGTCCCAGTTTCTGATTGGGCCAGTTTGTTAATTTTCTTCTTGCAGTGGAGGTTAACAAATAAAAAATAATTTAAAAAAATCAATAAAAGCCCATTATCTTACAAACAAGTAAAAATTAAAGTGTCACCTTAAACTAATGAACACAGCAGGGGGTCTCTCTTATGCTGTTGATGTGTATCCCTGAATCTCCCCTGGGGCACTGACAAACCAATTAAAGGTGTGGAGACACAGGAGGGGTTTTTCTCTTTCCATGTGAGTCTGAAAAAATTAGTCCAATCCAGAGGACTTCTCAGTGGAGGCTCTCCCTAGCAGGACTCTTGGTCAGCCACAAGGGTCTCAGCTAACCTTGGGCAAAGGTTTGAGCAAACATCCCCTTTCATGCGACAAGATCTTTGAATTTACATGACACAGCCCATGCAAATTCTTATGTAATAATAACTTGCCAGAAAACAAAATAATAATCACGATTTAAATAGTGAATTGGAACAAAAAGGATTGCTAAGGAGAACTCATCCTTTAGAAATAGCTGAAATACGTAGCTCACATATTACTGTGTTTTTGAAGGTAGACATAATCATTCAGACTTGGGCTAGGTCTTTATTGACCCATTTAGATACACTGACAAATGTCTTCAATACTTTAAAGTACATTAATGACTTTCTGAAAAAAACTAAGGAATCTCTTATTTTTTATTTATTTATTTATTATTATTATTTATTTCATATAAAGCCAAATTTCAACAGACCTAAAAACTGAAATTCAAACCCAATGAAATTATCAAAAGAGTGAATTTTTGACGACCCATGACAAAGCTCTTGCATGCACTAAGTACTTTTCACAGTGAAAAGATTAAGTATTGCAGGCTCTAAACTAACTTACAAGGGTGGCAGATTTCAGTTACAAATAACATTTTTTGTTAGTGGCTGATATTGGTCTTGCTGTGTTTGTTTCCAGTATCGTCATGCTGTCTCAACTATCTCAAAACCTCCACACTGTATTGTGAGGATTTTATTATTTGCTATTAATGATGGGGAAATAGTTATGATTTCAGGGATAAAATTACTCCTAAAGTAATCAGCAAACTTTATATATAACTCAAGATAAATCCCTCCTTCCTGAAATTCTTAAGTGTTGCTAAGACTCAATAGTAGGTCCACAAGTGCTTCTAATGTATTCAAATATCCATCTTGGACAAGATAATTTACCGTATTCTTCCAGAACTGTTCTTGGAACTAACATAATTTAATATTTTCATTAGTGATTTTGGCACAAAGACCTAGAGGATATTAACAAAATACGACAGGGCCCTAAAACGAGAAGACATAATCAATATAAAGACAATAAAGAAGAATTTATTGCAATTAGAAGCAGAAAAAAATCTGACAAAAACATGTGCTCTGGAACTGAAAGCAAGAATTTCTGCCTTGAGCTTGAAACTCAGCAAATTAAATGGCAGAAGAGGAGGAAAAGCTTTGGTTATTAGTTGGTCACAGGATAACTAACCACTCTAATGTAGCTGTGGAAGAAACTGAATGGGGCTCATACTATTTCAACCACTATATTTTGGACAGAAACAAATACGTATTAGTGTGTTTGGATTGTTGGACTGTACCTTGCAGTGTGTTAGCAAAAATTTCCTGTTGAAACAAGATTATTTCAAATTAAAAAACCAAACCCCATAAAACCATCAAAACACAAATATCTGTCTTATGAAACAGACTGGAAGACACTAGCTGCTTTAAGCCTGCTAAAATAAAGCCTGAGAAGCAATATAGCTGTTTTCTATAAATAAACTGAGCTAAACGTTAGGAACATGTGAGAACCATTTAAGTTAAATGACAATATATGTGCACGTACATGCAGCAAATTGGCATAAACTGGATGGAAGTGAGCCACCAAAGAAAGAGAGCTCTTGAACATCCTCCCAGTAAATCAACACAGGCCAAGGACTGATAAAACTGAGAAATGAAGGCTGAGCAAATCATGAAAAGAATTACGCGCAGTGGTCGTCCCTCGTAACGTGGAGCTGCTTTCTGTGAGCCAAAGGGCTGATGGATGCTGTGGTCCAGGTTCTTGCTGAGCTCCTCCAGCTCATTTCCATGAGGGGAGAAGAGCCCAGGAACCAGCCAGCACAATCCAACTCTGGATGGCTCATGGGGGAAGGGGGGGCAGCTGCCTCAATTGATTTCACCCTTCAACTGTAACTTCAACACTCAGCATCTTCTATGGAAAACCTTCTCACAGATGTTTCATTTCAAATGTTTTGAACAAACATTTAATTTAAGGATGCTACACTAAACACTAAAGTTTCACACTCTTTCAAGTATTTTCATACTAAGACAGTCCCTGTATTCTGATTTAGTTCTTAGGCTGACTTTTCAGGAAACCCTACTTAGCCTCAGCATAAATTATCACAACTGAAGTATCTATACAACAAATACACAATGTCTAATTTGACTGATGCCAGTTCTTAGTTTCAGGGTCACTATAATGAGATAAGTCATTTATTTTCAGCAAAATCCTGTTGTGGGGTGGTTTTTTTGGTTGGTTGGGGTTTTTTCTGTGTTTTTTTTTGGGGGGGGGACTGGTTGTTTGGTTGGTTGGTTTTGTGGGGGTTTGGGAGTTGGTTTTGGGTTTTTTTAAATATAGAAAAATATTGGAGGAATCTGTTTCTCTGCTGCCTTCTGAAAGACTGTGCCTTATATATAGATACCTTTTTCAGTCATCTTTTTTTCCTCCTATGTTCATTGTCCATTCAAAATAGGTATTAGTGTAGCTTTTTCCCAGACTTTAGGTCAAAATTTGGTGCATCCATTATGGTAGTTGGTAAAATCTCTCAATTAAAAATGTAGTCTAGACAAGTAAACAACTTCATATTTCCTTTTGTGGAGGGTAGTTTAGCAGGAAAATGGTCAAAAGGAACACTGCAAACACGTGCTCCACTGCAGTTTAAGGTGAAAAAAAATTATTTTAAGTGCTTTCCTAGGCACACACAGATCACAGAAGGACCTGCAGGAATTTTGAGCAGATTTGGGAATTCTCACTCTCTTCTCCATGTACTCTGTGTGTTGCCTGAGCAGCTTTTTTCCTCGGCAACGCCTTTAGACCCTTTGAAATCTCCACTCTGCTTGGGACTGAGCACGTAGGTCCAAAAGGCCCTCATGACCTGGCTCTCTGCAGTGTGCAATGGGCAGAACATTGTACAGCCTTGCAGACTCTATCCAAAACCACCAGAAGGGGTTTAACTGGAAAAGTTAAATCCAAAGAACATACAGGTAAAATGTTAGGAATTTCTATGTAACACACAATCTCACCCATCTCACTACCAGCTCCCCGATTTTTCCTGCCTTCCATAAATGACAGTAGCTCCAGACACAGTTCCCCACCTTTCCCAAAAATGACTGAAGAATCCTGCATTATTCCTTTTCTCCTCTGACTTTTTCTCCCCAGCAGAAGAGCCTCTCCTTAGCTAAAATTGTCAATTTAATTACATAATTTTGATTTGGCCTTGTGTGTCAATAATTAGGAATTTGGATTCTCATTTGATAAAGTTTGTTTGCAGCAATGAAAGTGTAGGACTGCAACAATTAACCACTGACTGCAAGCTACTTTCTGTAATAAAATGTGAACTAGTTTTGCCTGTCTGGTTAGCTTAATTAATTGGTTACTTAAAAAAAAAAAAAGTATCTGTAACTAAAATTATATGTAAACTTTACCAATGAAGCAACTTGGCTAAATTTCTTTGGCTGTTCCCTGTTTGAACATCTAGTCAACATAGCTGGTTAGAAACTTCTCTATGTGTGCTTGTGCAGATGTGGTTTAGCTAATTTCTAGTTTGCATGATTTTAGTTGAAGCAACTTAATCTATGATGTCTAGACTTTCTTTCCCACATGACTCCAGTATAGATGGTTTTTAGCAGCACTATCCCAACATGTGTAATTTATACATCTGTACTGGATTTTCTCGGTATGCAGGCCAAGTCCCTGTGTAGATGGATCTCTGCCAAAGAACTTTTCCAGTCCTTCTTGTTTGATCACTCAAACCATGACTCTAACACTGATTCGCTTATTACTAAGACTGACAGGAATCAAACTCAAATTTGGTAGAAAATGTCAGTTGAAAGTACAACAAAATCATCTTTCTTTTTGTTGTTCTGGTTTTATGTTTTTGTTAGTTTTTTTAAATTTGCAATTAAATGTAAATTGTCAAGCTATTTCTTGGTGCTAGAAGAACAAATCTCTTACATTTCCAAGTAGTTCTTTACTTCCTTTTGAGTCCTTGCAAAAAGATAAATGGTTGTCAAGATAATTTAATTACACCTAAATATATGGTAACGTAAGATGAATCTTTGGTTCGAGTAATTCTGCAGAGATCCTTAAATGTGCAGCTAAAAATAACCAGATTTAAAAGACACTTTAAAAAACTGCTTTTAAAATAAAATATGGATGATAACACAAGTCTAAACTTTAATGCCATCTCCCCTATAGATTTTGCTCTCATTTGGAGAAAAAAATTATAAAAGTACATAAATATTTTTTTCAGCATTAAACTGATTGGCTTTGTGGAAAGCAACAGAACTACTACCCAGGATTTGCTTTAGCCTGCAACTTTGATTTCACCTTGGGCAAGTGTGGAGTCAGTACTTAATGACCAAAATACATTTTATCAAAAATATGGCTGAAAAGGGCATCAAATTACTTTAGTTTTAGGGTTTGATCTTAATATGTTTCTGAGTAGTTTTTTCAGAGGGATTTATCTCATTTAATTGGCAGGGTTGCAACCCTTGAAAACAGGATTTAAGTCCTGTTGGTGCCTATATCTTTTTAGGATCCTCCTGTAACTCCCACAGTGCTGAAATCCGTGTGGGTTTTAACACTTATTGTTATTAGAGTATCCAAAAAACCAACCTTTCACTTGTGACTGCACGTTTCACCCACAAGAAAAGGAGATAGGCAACTAACCCTCATGATGCTGATGATTTCCAGAGTAGTGAACACTCGTTGAAGCATTACACGGAGAGAGAGGTGATGTGTATCTGGAGAAATTAGTTATCTACTCTGTGACTCCTTCCCCCATCTGCAGAGCCAAGCACTGCATTCCAGTCCCAATGTGCCTGGCTGCATCTTATCAGCCTTTTCTGCCAAGTCTCTGAAGCTCCTCTGGGGCTTCGTGAGCAGCTCAGGATGATGAGATACAGCAGATGTCTTTCCTGTGAGGTTTCTGGTGGCTTTTCAGAATCTGAGGAGTTCTGGGCCCCACTAACCCATTTTTGCTAACCTGAGAAAGCACCATGTCCTACCACCCTCTCATCCTCTGCAGAGCACCAGGCATAAGCATGTTTTTCTCAAACATTCTGACTGTTAGGACAGGAAAAGGTGTGCTAGGAAGAGAGGGTCCTGTGGAGGTGGGGCACCACTGTTTTGAACACAAAAGTTCCCTGACACGTGGTCAGGTGTCTTTCTTTGTTCAGCCTGACAAGAATTTACAATCAGTATCACACCCTGAACCGATGGGTCGTGACAGCCTCCAAACATGCCCTCCTGCAGCATGAGAGACTCTGTTATGCTTATAAATACATATTTCCCATTACCCAAATGGTGTAATTAAGTAATCTGTGTTTATAATCACTAACATCTTGCTTCGCAGCACAATTACAAGCCACATTTTTCATGATATAACACATGGAGAATGAGACATATGTCTGCAAAATGAGGCATGTAAGTCACTGTGTAGAAGCAGAATCTTTGATTTTAAACATAAATCACAAGTACTCCTGGGTACTTTATAATTTCCACACCTTTCCTACTTGGGAAAAGTAGGGGGTCAAATTCAGTCACAGCTCAATAATATGGTATATTCAGATTAGTTCACTGTGATTACACTGATGTGAACACTTTTTGAAATCCTAAGGCAAAAGTTTGTAGTAGAGATTGTTTCGAGTCATAAACCTCATGCTGCTGCTCCGTGGCACACAGGAACACGTAGCTCCTTCTCTGCCATGGCCCCACCACCCTCCATCATCTTCTCCCTCACTATAGAGATCCATGGAATTTCCCCATTAGGGTGAAAGCTTATCCCTCTTGCTGAGCCATAAAACCTTCCTCCTCTGGGGCAGCGAAGCTAGTTCGAAACAAGAGGATCCTTTATTTCTCTTGGTTTCAGTGGTAATGTATTCCTTTGGCACAAGGGAAAGGCAATTTTCCTGCGGCCCCACTAGTACACAGCTTGTCCCACTGGCCTCACACAGACACAGAAGGAGATTTCTTCCCTCTTCATGGAGCTCCAGCTAAATACAAGGGCTGCACTATTATCAAATTTATATTTTCTGTTGATCCTCTCTTATTTTGGAGTCCCTCCTGGGGTCTTAAGTAGGACTATTCTGAAGTTAGCAGCTTTTTGGTAGAAAAGATAAAAATTACATATATGGAGTTAACAGATATTCATATAAACACAGACTTCCAGATGTATTTGAATGTCGCAGAAACTGAAGTTCCTTCCTTTCTTGGCCTGCCTCCAAACTTGAAGACAGTTTCCAGGAATAAGAAAGTTTTTGTTTACTCTACAAACTTATAAGATACCACCACTGGAGTAAAACAAACAAGGACTCTCCTACGGAAAATGTGAGTTCATATACTTAAAATGTTACTGTCTTCTGCAAAAGTCATGGATGATTTAGAATCGGTCATCCAAAATCCACACAGTATAGAAAATTGCCTGCATATACTGAGCAGTAAGGTTTGTCTACCCTGGGATGCGAAAGGATGCCCTTGGAAATGATGTGCCAAGAAGCAAACCCAAGTTTCTAGCGAAGGCAGAGGGGAGGGCAGTGGTGCTCAGGGACCACCGGTCCTCTCTTGCTGTGCTACCCTGGCAACACATTGGCCCTTCTGGTCAACTAAAACACAGCGCTAAAATACAGCTTATATTTTCACTGAGTGCTTGCGATACAAAGCTCCAAATAATACACATTCACCAGTCATTGCACACGTTTCTATACATATTTGCATTCACGGATTTTGAGCACGATAAACCTCAACAACCAGTTCCCATTACTGTCCCCGGTTTTATATGTTGTTTATTAATCTTTCTGTTCATGATTGCTGTTGCAGTGGTCAGTCAGACCCAAACAATGCGAGCGCTGGCTGAGAGCAGCCCAAAACATGTCCCCTGCCAAGATGTCCCCTGCCCAGAAAGTCACACTCCCAGCAGATCTGAACTAAAAAAGACAAGAGAGGCAGGAGCTCAGCTGTCATCCTGCGAGGGAAAAACTAAAGATAAAAGCCATTCACCCAAAGCTCAGAGCACACCCTGGATCTTCTCCCTCTGCCTTGGACTTGAGCTTCAGGATTATGTTTATGTGGTGACAGAATGAACTCTGACAGCCTAAATCTGACTAATTCTGTCCCCAAGAATCACTTCTGTAACTGAAAACAATTGCGAGTACAACACAGTGGTTTTTTCTCTCTCCTCTTTTTTTTTTTTTTCTGAATGAGTTATTTTGTGGTTAAGCAAAATGTTTGTCCTGCTCCAGCAGGAGGAAGCACGCAGATGAGTTGCTGCCATTACATCTTGTCTAGGCAGCTGAGATGCTTTGGGAAAACACCTGTGATGCAAGTACATATCATGCTCATTTACTTTGCCAAAGTAAACCTTTAATCCATGTGAACACTGCACTGCTCAGTCCTTTCTTCTTACCCATCTTACTATCAGATCCTTTCTCTGCAAATTACAGAACAAAAAGTAAAGATGCATTTAACATCAATGCAGCCCCACAGGCTCACCCAGGAAAAAAAAAAAAAAAAGAAGGGAATAAAGGTGCTCGTACTCTTTTGCTGGATCACACAAATGAAAACAGCTTGAGCACGGGCTGGTGGCAACATGCCAGGTCTGTGACACTCTGCAACTGGAAGCACTCAGTTGTGATGTTCTGAACGTGAATAACTCATTATTGCTGCACGGTGGCAGCTCCTTGGGCAACTGCTGGGCTTTATAGAGGACATTCCGTGTCGTCTGAGGCTTGTTGGCTCTGCTGGGCAAGAAGTGCTTTGATGTGAAGGCTTCAAAAGAAGACAAAGGGGTTTCCTTACCCTACCATGAGAGATGCTAAGGACTGTAAATGAAAAATAGTACGAATGGAGCATGTTCTGTGTCCAGAGACTGCAGTACCACTCTGCACAACCTTGATATGAGGAGGTGCCTATGCCCAGTCCTGCCAATCCTTTGGAACTGATCTGCCATAAACCAGCGGAAACCCTCCTGCACAGGAAGCAAACACCTACATCCAAAGCTAACTGCTAAGGTTCCCAAAAAAATAGAGTGCAAGAGGTGGCTTAGTGCCATTTGTGCTACACTTACAGTAATGACACAACTGAGAATATTATTAAAGGTCTTGAGGTCAGAACTCAGTCATACTAAGCTGGCAGGAAAAAGATGAGTCTTAATTAAGGAGCAGTTCACAGATATATGAGCCCTGGTGCATAGAGGGAAGGGAGATGGAATTGGTGGTGATTTTTAACAGACTGAAACAAAAGAGGAAAAAGGCTAATACTGTCCCCATAAAAGTATCAGAGATTTTAAGAAGAAATGTGAACTGAGAGTAGACATGAAGAGTAGCAGAGGCTTTTAGTCAAAAACTTCTGGGTTTACATTTTCTGTTGCCTCTATTCCAACACAATGGTGGCTGGGAGCAGAGTGATGCATACATGCCCTGGGGACATTTTCTCCATCATAATCAATAGTTTTTGTTATGAGTTTCATGTTAGATCCATGACATACTACAAGTTTCCATCCTGGAAGAAATTTGATTCCAGCCTCAAGATTCTCAGTTTCTTTGTAAATAATATAAAAGGAATGTAAATAATATAAATTAATTTGGCTCCTTTCATTTGTGAAGAGTGCTCTACCAAATAAACAAGGAAAATGTAGGGCTTCTGAAATGATTAAATAATTAAAATTTCTAAAAGGGATCCAGTGAAACTTCTTTCATGTACCCACATTAGCATTTTAGTGATGGTGTAGGTATAGAGGCTTTTGCACTGACCACCTCAATCTGCTCATCTATTGCACCATATTACTTGCTAAAGTAGGCATAACAAATTTTACATAAACCCCAGACTTCCAGCACAAAGCAAATAAATGCCTGGAAAATGATTAAATCATCCCAACAAGATTGCAGACTGGTTTGGAGTTTGGAGTTTTGGCTGCAAAGTGAACTGCATCTTTGTTACCAAACAGTGTGTGTCTCAAAAGAGGCGCTGCTATTTGCATCAGGATTACCACAGGACCTAATTCAAAGCTTATTAAACTCACTGAAGGGATTCATTCACTGGACTGCCGTGTTCTTGCTTTCAGCTCATAGTAGTTTACATGTTTGGGTAGGAGGGATCTAACCAACACAAAATTTTCAGTTTAGGAGAACAAAATCAAGTTTTCTGATGCATTTGAACCAAGGAATATCAGCTCCCCTCTGTGACGCCACTTAGGTATCTTTCAAATGATACAGGAAGTCACAAAAAAAGCTGGTTTTGGTTCTGCATACACCCATAGCTGTAATGGTCTGATCACCCTCAATGCCTGATACAATTAGAAAGACAGTTATCTTACTGATGGTAACGTGTGATGAAGTCCTGCACTTGTCATCCTGTTAAAAATACCTTGTTCTAAATGTAGTGATATGACCTCATGAGAAAGGAATAGAAGATATTTTACCAAAGGAAAATAAAATGGATTTTTATATATTATTATATTATAAAATATTATATATTTTAATTGTTTACAAACTTTGCATAAGTATGTAGAAAACCTCAGCTTGTAAAGCCATTTTAGTATGAAGGAGCAAGTAGATTTTTATGCCTGGTTATAATTATGACCATAGATCAATTTTCACACATATAAGCAAATTTGTATATACAGTTATCCTCCTTCATGTATGCAATTATACTTTTTCTAATGACACAAACAAGCCTCAGCCTTGGCAAAACATAATCCTGAGCTTTGCATCAACAGTCTAAGACATTACCTTTGATTTCAGTGCAGTTGGTCCTGAAAAGTTCACCACCAATGAAAAATATATATAAATTATAGTAAAAATAACTAAGTAAAAATACTATTTAAAAATAACATAAGAGTTCCAGCCTGCATCCCTTTCTCTTTTCCGTGGAAGACCTTGCAGGGTCACGTTATAGCCATGGTTGCTGATGTGCTTCAAAGAGTATCAGCATTAGATATGCAGCGACAGCAACCCATCGTGCCAAATCTGACTACAAATCCTTGTATTCCTGCTGTATTGTTTAAAGAAATATAACTGAAGGGTGAAAAAGAGTCCTTGGAGGGTTTTTAAGCCAGAGCCACAAATCTGGGGTTATTGCCAAATAACTTTCAGGCAGCCTCTGCCCTGGGTGCACAGGACGTTTATCATCCCCCTGCCTAAAAAAAGCCTGAGCATACAAAATGCCAACGAAACCTAAACAAAGGATGAATGAAAAATTAGCATTAAGGGCAGTGGGTTTAATTTATGGAAATGCACATAATTTGTTTTGATTATGATGGTGATAAAATGTAGGTTTTAGAGGCTATTCTTGCAACTAATAGCAACAGGGAATGAATGAAGTACCAAGAGTAAGTGCCAAAGAAAGAAAACAGTGAAATTTAACAGAGGTGAATGCTTCAGGAGGAAAGAACTCTGCTTGAAAGAACTGAGGGATGTAATGGCTGCAGAATGTATACGGGTAAACAAAGTCCTTCTGTCTGACTTTTCAGCTATATCCCTCTGGAAAACTCTGTCAATTCAACTGGACTTTAAACACATCACAAGGACAGATGCAGGTTTAATTTCACACAGGAGAACATTCTCTCTGACACCAAGATGGCCCCCATGCTGCTAGATATGTTTTCTTTGCTCCTTCGTGCTGAGGATGTAAAAGTTAGAATTCAGTTCAGTGTTTCCTTAAGTACGGAGCACTCCCTTTTGGAGAGGGGTAGTTACAGCAAAATGGATGCAAGAATGTGTGTGACTCTGGTGCCACAGGACACTCATTGCATAAGGAATATGTTCCAAGTGAAACACTGGTTAAGCTGGCATCGAAAATAAGCATGGACATATGTTAAAACACTTAGCTGAATTTGCAATTATACGTAGCATTTGGAGGAAATTTAGCAAATTTCCAAAAGCAACACTACTGCTTTTCCTTTAAAAAAGAAACCAGAAACAGCTTGGAGAAGTTAATTAAAAATATCTCTTCTTGATGTCCTCTTCAAGACATTTCCAGATTATAAAGTTTACCTATATAAATGAGTAGAAATGCCTACAGAAAAATCCTGTTATTGTCTCCCAAAACTTAAAAGTTTTTGGAATAACTATACATATATACACACTCCCACACCCCCTGTACACACACTATATATATAATAATATATATGCTATACCAATGTATATAAAATGTATAATGTATTATTTATATATACATACGTAAGAAAAATCTGTTTTGTCCTGTTGAACATGTTAACATTGTACCAGATCTTTGAAAGGAGAGGAACTATGATTTAAGTACTATGCTTTTTATAGTAGCAATTAATAGAAGCAATATGAAAAAAAATTGTATTTTGAGTTCCAGTAGTGTGTAGCATATAATAACAAACGAGAATTAAACACGTCAAAAAAACTTTTCGTATTTGGCAAAAAACGACATCCCTATAAATTTATATTATCTGTGGGCTTTATCTTAAATGATATGCTCCCATTTATTTTTCTCTGATCAAGGACTATCTTTTGTTCCTATTTTTTACAACATTAGACATATATTTCATCTGTTTCTAGGGAAGAAAGTAACTTAAGAATATGACTACTACAACATATACAATATTTAGGCAGTGCAGCAGTTAGTATTGTGTGCAGCTGCTATTAATGTTTATTAAAGACAGCGTGTACAGCATGATGTACCCACTGCCAAAGTGCATACATGTTTCCCTGAATAGATAAATGTGAGCATAACACCTACAAAATCTGTTGGCAAGTTGCAAAATTCTCCAAAGCTAAAAAAAGCATGCTCATCTGTTTTCTTCATCTTTGGATATCTCCTGTGTTTTATTAAGTAATAGAACTGGAACATGCCTTTTTTTTTTTCTTTTTTTTTTTTTTCTTTGTGTGTCTGAGTTTGCTACTTTGGGCTGCAGCTTTTTTAAAAAAAATTGTATTGTGCACATAAATGAAGGAGATGGCATCCTTACCTGGGCAAGCAAACTAATGCACTTCAGCAAATTGGTTTCTGTTAGTAAAACACAGAAGCTCCTGCTCAAAGGCGTTAGAGGTGTCAAAGGCACCAAACCGTTTTTACACAGAGTCATATCTTTGGTTTGTGGGCAGTCATTTAACATTAAACTCTGAGATCACAGCAGCACTGGTTTGTATCCATTACTCAAGCACTGTGTGGTTGACACACCTGAAAGACAAGATGCCATCCAGAGGGACCTGGACAAGCTTGGGAAGTGGGCCCGTGGGAATCTCATGTGGTTTAACAAGGCCGAGTGCACTGGGGTCAGAGCAACCCCTGGTATCGATCCAAACTAGAAGATGAACAGATCAAGAGCAGTCCTGTGAGAGGGACTGGGATGTCATGGTGGATGAGAGGCTGGACATGACCCAGCCATGTGCACTCACAGCCCAGAAAGCCAAACATGTCCTGGGATGCATCAAAGGAAGCATGGCCAGCAGGCCAAGGGTGAGGGTTCTGCTCTTCTGCTCTGCTCAGGTGAGACCCCACGTGGAGCACGGCATCCAGCTCTGGGATCCACAGCACAGGAAGGACACAGACCTCTTGGAGTGAGTCCAGAGGAGACCACCAAGGTGATTAGAGGGATGGAGCACCCATGAGGAAAAGCTGAGAGAATTGGGATTGTTCAACCTGGAGAAGAGAAGGCTTTGGGGTGACCTAATTGCAGCCTTCCAATACCTGAAGGGAGCCTGCAAGAAAGATGAACTTTTTACCAGGGGAGTGGCTTCAAACTGAGAGTACGTTTAGATTAGATATTAGGAAGAAATGTTTTACTGTCAGGATAGTAAGGCTCTGACACAGGTTGCCCAGAGAAGTTGTGGAAGCCCCATCCTCCGAGCTAACCGATGAAACTCCTGCCTATGGTGAGAGGTTGAAATTAGATGACCTTTACAATCCCTTCCAACCCAAACCATTCTATGATTCTACTATTCTATGACTGTATGAGATTGATTTATACACCTGTATTAACCAATGCTAAGCACCAAAAAAATTTAAACCCAAGATTTTATCCAGAGCTGAGTATGTGAGCCATTTTCCTCCATTTTTAGGATAAAGAAAGGTATTTTGCAGGTATTGGCTTGTACAGATTAGTGGTATCTAAGCCAGAGCTTGAGCTGCTTGGATCAAATTTTAAATGATCATTTTCTTCATTGCTGTATAGGCAGGAAAGTACAGATATTACAGTATATGAACAAAAAAGAAGCCTTAGGCAGATGATTCAGTATATACAGGGAAAATAATTTCAAAGTTTAGATTAAGAAGATGGTAGATTAACAATACTATAATAGGCAACACTCTTGCATACCCCCTCTGAGGAAGCATTTGTGGCTACAAAAACATGTATTTCTTTTGTGCAGCATATGTGTGGAGGGGAGCAATGGCTCTACTTTAGGACTGCATTTCCAGAGAAACACAAGGCAACAAAGCTCAAACTTGTGTTCTGACCGCACATTTCACACTGACAATTTTTCGATATAAAGCATGGGGACAGCTGCCCCCCTGCCCCTCTCTAGAAAGTATTTATAAGAAGGGATGCAGCAGATCCTTCTAGATCAGGGCTGCTACTGCTGTGCTTTCAGTGCAGGCACAGTCCCAAACTGCCGACTTCATGTTCAGTCAGAGAGACCTGGCAGACATCGAGATTTCAATCATCCTAGTCCAGAGTGAACATAAATTTGGAAGGTATCAGCAAAAAAAACCAAAAAACAAAAACACAAACGCAATGAAACAACCAACTCAACAAAAAATAAAAACCAACCCAAAATTCTGTATTCTTTCAAGTGGATTTCTTTCCCCCCCCCCCCCCGAACTGGAGCTATTTTTAAATCCTATTTCCTCAGTGTTAAATATAACTTTTCAAAGCGGAGCAAAAAACCCTCCTCTTTGCCTACAAATTAAAGCTCCTTCCTCTTTATTTGCCCAGGCCACTAAACCATTCCTACGTTCCTTATGCTTCAGAAAGTCCAGCTTGCACAAGGAACTATTATATCTGGATTACATCAAGTAATATTCACTCCGGTTCACAGACAGCAATTTCCTTGCCAAGTTTTATATTATTAATCCCTTGGTAAGCTGAAAGGAAAAATATCTGGTTCTAAACTCCTCATAAAGTGAAGAAGGGAAATCCACCCTTGGCGGAGTGGGGACGGGGGAATAAAAATCTAATCTATGGAATTTTAACCATATTTATGAACACTGCTGTTCAAAGTAAAAGAATAGGAGAAGCTCAATGAAATTTCAGCTCCCAATAAATACAATTAATTAAAATATTTACTACAAGATGGATGCTTTTAATATAACTTCTAGGTCATTTTTAATAAGATAACATGAAGATAACTCCAGACGCACAACAACGTGTCTTAAAAAATAGTTTGCTCCAGATATGATAGATATTACCTTTCCCCTACATACTGTAAAATTCATTAACTAAACTTCTCTGGCTGAAGCAACGTTAAACTGCTGTAGATGTATGTGGAAACAATTTGCCTTAGTTGAAGACATTCCAATACAGGCGTGGAAAAACTGCTTAATGTGCTCACTTGCACTTTATGACAGGAGGCAACACTCCCGTCAGCACGTCGGCCCCTCACTGCTGATCTCCGGGTACAGTGTCTTCACGGGGAGTCACAAAGGACACGTGCACTTCCCTCCCCTCATTGCTCAAAATGAGAATCTTGTGTAGAGTTTATATATGATATTTTATATTCTTCGTACGTCGCTCAAATCCTTCTGAGAACATTTGGGAGACTGACCCACAGGGCAAACGAGTTCTTGATAGTGACTTTATGAGCATTTTTATGAGCAAACTAGGAAACAAACAGCACTTCAGTAAAACGATGTTTTGTTATTGCTTACTTCCACCAGAATCCAGTGCTGTCAGAGGTCAGTTCTACAGTGGCAAACTCTACCCCACCATCCCATGCTGGTGGGTGCAAGTAGTACTTGGCACAGCTAAAGGTAAAACCTGTTTCACTTGGCATTAACCAGCAGCACAGCCTGGATGCTTGAGCTGCACACAAGCCAAAAACAAATCACCTATTGAGCTGCCTGGTCAGTTAGCTCCAGCAGGCTAAGTGAAAATGCAGGTTTAAACACTGGAATACAGCACTCTAATGTATAGGATTTCAAGAAGAGTTAATTTTTCCTGGCATTTCCATGTTATCCCACTGCCTCAGGAAATCTCTCAAATACCCTTCGATGGGAGCAACATGTCTATTGAAGCATTAGCAAGAAAACATCTTTGCAACAAACGATATACCAGAATATCTAGGATAATCCCTTCAGGGTTTTCTTACATGGTACTTAGTAACAACAGTTGGACCAACTATATTGAAAAAATGTCCAGATGCACAGGACTGCATTTCATCTGTTTCCATCGCTACGATCCTTCTAGTCCCTTGTATGAACATATTAACTTACCTTTTTGAAAAATCAGCAAACCTCCTTTAACATGCCAAGTTGCTTGTACCGTGTGCTGATCTTTTGTTTGATGAAACACACCATCAATCTTTTAATAGAAAAATAAAATAAGCTTGGACACCGCTCAGGCAGCAAAATCTCTAAGACAGTCTGAAACCTGACTTCACATCTCCCTGAATATATACACACAATATCTTATTTTCATTGCCATGCCAGACTGCGAAAGCATACAGTAAGTAAGAGATGAATTTTCCAGATTTCAAAACTGTGTGAACCATTATCGAGACACAGGCACATCCCTATGGGGCAGATGATGAAACCTCCACACTGAGATGAATGCTATGCAAATTCAGGATAGCAGGGAGGTGTGGTATAACTTGAGGAGGTCTCCAAGTGCTCTGAATTCCACATTATGCCTCCTAATCATAAACAAAATACAATAAAGCCCTGGGTGGATATTAGCCACAAACTCCTATTCAGGCAGCCCTTCCACTGAGCTCTTCATTGAAATACTCTGAACAGAATATGTCCTTAATGATTACGAGAACAATTTTTTAAGGTTTTACCAGACCTCAGTAAGAGAAAAGTTCTTTCAGAAGGCCGAAGCATGTAATATATAAAAATAAGGGGCAACAATTAGAGAAAAGAGAGTAAAAAGAGGAAAAAACCCAACTGTTATGCCTGATTATAAATTGTTATTAAAGTAGCTTTACAGAGACATAGGAGTTAAGCCTGTTTTATCTGGTCATGGGTAACAAGTTTTGCATAGCTCAAGTAATATTTTGTGTTTGGGGTACTCCTCCTGTATCTTCTACTTCTGGTCTCTTTCACATTCTGCATTGGGATGATTCATTCCATAGGAAATGCCTTTTTTTCTCCACTGACTAGATTAAAAGCAGAGGTATCCTTGCAGATTTTGTTTTATACAACATTTTTATGGCATTATCTTTATGTATGAAATCAAATGAAATATTCTAACCTAGTTCTTTCACATTTGTAGAGCAGGATGCAGGCCTGTTACAGAATGCAATAGCAACCCCATAGTGCTGCATGGCAAAGGTGAGAGGTTCTCATGCCCAGTGTGCTTCAGAAATCACTGTATTTCTACATGAAACAAAAACCAAAACAAGAAGACCTTTCTCCAACCACGAGTTTGCATTTATACTATCTGACAACCACTTGAGTTCCCTGAAGCTGGAAGATGCTTTGCTTTGCTCTTAGCATAAGTGCATGCCCTGGCACAAGGTTAAGAAACAAATTTTTATGCTTCTACCAGGGAGTCTCACAACAACCAATACAGCTCTTGCTTAGTTTGCCTCACAAGCTTTGGTTCCTTAAGGAGAAGAAAACATACGAGAGAAAAAGAATTACGCTAATATTGGTATTATTTGTTGATTTCAGTGCCATCCACTTAACAGCAAAACCACCATTTTCTTTTCACATGCTAAGTCCTTCCCTGGTTTCTCCATAAGGTGGTTGTTTAGGGTGCAAAATTTGAAGCCATGCACAATCTAACTTTCTCAGTTCCTGATTCACTGGAGTTTAGAAACTCACATCTGATTAAAATGTGTTCTTAAAACAGTCGTTACTGTACCAGAAAAACCCAATCAACCAAACACCTCCTCCCTCAACAAACCCCCAAACTATAAATGCAAAGAACACATGCACAGGTCTGTGCTAAGAATGGAAAGGTGAGATAAAGTAATTACCTCATTCCTCTGACTTTCTTTCAGCCAGAATTGCCAGACTCCGTGGTTAGTGTGGGTGATGCCTGAGACGTAGCTCTGAGCACGGCCAAACTGAATAGCTGCTCAGCTAACTGCTCCTGTTCATCAGGAGAGGAAAAGCTCTCTGGCAACCATTCAAGAGTGGTGGTCCGATGTAATCTAATAGAATTCATCGCATATCATAATTTTCCACTGAAATAAAATACTATCGAGTAGGAGATTATTGTGGTGATGGGGCCTTTAAATAGTTCTGTGTCACTTCAAATGATAAGTATGTAATTCTCAGAAAGTGTCAATGTAGTTGTATGCTTTCTGTTCCAAAAACAATCCTGAGCTCCATACCTATAGTAGCAACACGTTTAATACTGAAATGCACATAAATTGTTGCTTTAAAAAATCACTGCTTGTGTTTTTCATCTTTGAGGAAATTAACTACACTTGTTTATGTACAGTGCTGTTTTTTATTAAATTAAATGTCCAGACAAATAGAAAACATTCCAGGAATATTTTCCCTTTTTGTTTACACCACAGGAAAAGTCAAAAGCATCCAAAAGAAAGAAAGAAAAAAATAAACCACTGCTGTCAGTAATCCCCTACTGTGCTTGTGACGTCTTTGAAAAGCAGAGATTTATTACTTCTATTTCTCTTCAATTTTCTTTGTTGTTCTCTTTTACTTGATTTTTGGAAGTGTATATGCTAAAACTAGCTATTAGTACCTCAATTATACTAAGCTATTTTTGTAATTCCTCTTCTTATATTTACAGGAAACATGTTATCAGAATCACAAACTGTGTCTCACTCAACTCCGTTTACCTTCTGATGGTTTTCATATCAACTTTTCAAGCAAGAACAGCTGCTTCAAATCCACAAACTGGCTTGTGAGAAGTAGATTCTTTTATCTCTTCTCTGTGGTGACCAGTGAGAGAACACAAGGGAATGGCCTGAAGCTGTGTCAGGGTCAGTTTAGGTTGGATATTGGAAGAAGGTTCTTCCCCCAGAGGGTGGTTGGGCACTGAACAGGCTCCCCAGGGCAGTGGGCACAGCACCACACGGGGTGTGGCTCTTGGGGCTGCCCTGTGCAGGGCCAGGAGCTGGACTTGATGATCCTTGTGGCTCCCTTCCAACTCAGCATGTTCTGTGATTCTGTAAACTATTCAAACTTGAAGAAAAACTCTAAGAACTGAAAAACTTATACCAAATATATTGCTTCTGTTTAACATGTTTTCACTCTGGTTGTTTCTCCTGGAGATGTAAATTTACAGGTATTGCATATGAACCTGATGATTTTTATGAGAGTTGTTAAATTAATAGGTGAAAATACTCAGTGTTTCACCTTAACATTGCTTTATGCAGTTAAGTGTAATCTTTTTAACATTAATTAAAAATGTTTTTGGAAATTTATAAGCACACTCATCATCAAAGTTAAAGAACTGAGTTTTCCTTTGGAGTATTTTCAAAAGGGAAATTATAATGACTTCTTGAATTACTCTTAATTTTAAAAGATGCTTTGAAATTATTAAATATGTATAAAAATATGCCAACTTTGTTGTTGGAAATATAATCATATAAAACATTTCTGTATTAATTAATTAAAACAGAGTTTTAACTTAGGAAGTGAAGCTCAGGAAATAGGCTATTTTAAAAAATGAAAGTGCTAAAGATGTTAAAATTTAAACATTCAGGACAAAATGCTGTAAATTTCTCAGCAAAAAAGGAGAGTGCAAACATGCTGACTATGCATTTAACCAAACCCTGAGCTATTCCCAGGACCAGCCTGTTACCACAGTGCATCAGTGAATGGTCAACCAAGGTTAAAGTCCTATCAGAGAGGAGAGAGGCTTCCCATCTGTGTAGATGTTGAGATCTCCAACCCTCTTCCTCCTGCTCCTACAATTTCATAGGGAATATCATGGTCCACCACAGTCTCCAGCTCATTTGTATTCTTACAGAAGTCATTCTTATTACAAAAGGCTAATTAGAAGAAAGTAAAATTTCCCTTAACCAACCTTCTAATGGGTCTTTCCATTAAAGAGGATCTGCAGATCACTTGGGGAATGGATGTATTAACATATTGCAGGCAGATCCAGCCTTTCATAGGCATTCCTAAAGAGAATGTATCTGAAACAATCATTGTTTATTAATTTTGTTCCGTCATGCTTTCAATTTTCCTGTTCTTTAGTATTTAAAGTCGACAAAATTAATTCTTGGGACATTCTGGCTTGTCTTTGATCATCACATTGCCTGAGGCATGAGAGAAAAAACTTACATAACTAAAATAAGCCAGAATCTTATTTCAGAATAGCTTCAAAGGGAGACCTCCGAGGATGCAATGCGATGCAACCAAGCAGTTACATAACAGGAATAAAAATGTTCAGTCATTGGATACAATATAGCTGCAAAGAGCCAGGAAAGGGTGGGTGAGGTTTAGTGTAACATGGTGAGGAATTCCTTCTAGGCATGATCGAACTTCACAACAAAGGAGAGCACCGCTGTAATTTGAATGCAATAAGCTGAAGTTACAGACTGAAAGTATGAAAGAGAAAGGAAAAGAAATGGCTAAGAATTTCACAAAAGAAAGGAAATTTTGCATGTTTGTGACACCATAAAGGACTACCTAGCAGAAAAGATTTCAAGGTCAGTGATTTGGACCCCTAAGGAACTTCAGCAGGAGAGAAGTTAGGCAGTAGAACATTGTTCCTGTACTCACTGTGACCTGCCATTGCAAGGTAGGGGCAATACATTGCTCTGTTGCCAAACTGGACACAAATTTAGAGAGGAAAATCAGTTCATATCAGTGGTGTAAAGTCACTGCCAGAATTGCACAGAGAAAATGCTAGAAGTTCATCCAATAAATGTCATTCACTTAACCTCCTGAGGAATGATTTAGGGGGGAAGACCGGACTAATTAGTTTATCTTGAGTTTTCCTGTCTCTACTGATTTAATTTTCTATTTCTTCAGCATAGATTTAAGGTAGTACATAGACAAATCAGCACTTTTATAATATGTTTACTAAACATGAATCTGTAGAATATTTGACAAGGGAAAAATACCCTTCTGGATGAGTATCACCTGCATGTTCTACTCACACATCCCACTGAATTCAGGCAACTAAACTGGTTTTACAGTGAAAAGGTACATTTCGTATTTCACAGCTAAACAAATAGAAGACAAGAATAGCCTACAAGAGGAACAGCCAGTATGTACCTAGACAGACCACCTAAGATATAAATTGTTTATATCACTCAGACCTGAGCTCTTCTGAGCTTGATGTATTTAGATTTTTCATAGCTTGTTTGATCAGATAGTGAAGTCCAGGCACTTCAAAGTACTAACTTTTACTAAATTATTTGGCTTATTACAAACAACATATTTGACAAATACCAGTTTTTATTGCAGATTCTGATGTAAAAATAAAATCATCATCATAATAGTAACAAGAGTATCTTCTTATCTTGGAAAAATTAATGCAGACAGTAATCAAGACTACTGTGGGATTTCCAGATAGAAATCCATATACCTGTAACTTCAGGCACAACAACAAAATAATTTATTCCCTGAACCAAACAACCCACACCTGTCAATTTTGACACATGTGTTACACATTAGTACCTGTGTTATTTACAGTCATCTGTACAGATAGCTGAGACAAGTAGTAATTTTCCCATTTGTTTACTTCCTTTTACTCAAATAACAATATTGGTAAGAATTTTCTCTTGCCAATTTTCATGAGAATATTTTCTTGACAAACAGAATAGTTTCTATAGGTTTTGTCTCTAACAGTAGCAATGACAAAGGTCACTGGGTCAGAAAGTATTGAATATCAGTACAGAAGATGACATCAAAAGCACAGCTAAATCATGGCTCTGAGAAAACACTGCAAAGCTCAGTCAGGCTTTTGGAAAAAAAAAATCAGTTTTCCCTTTCCAAAAAACCATGATGGTTCAACTTCTCTTCCTCACTAGAGACAACACCACCACAACTCAGGAAAGAGAAATTCTGCATTTTGAACGTGATTGATCTGTGATCATGTGATTAAAAAGTTAAAAAGAAGCATTGTTTCCAGCTTAGGGAATCTCCTTTGGAGCTGCAGCTCAGCAGCAAATGCTAAGTAGATGCACTTTTCAAAATACTAATCTGATTATTTCATCTGGGATGACGGCCATTTATTTTATTTATTAGACTATGAAGAGCAATTTAGCTTTAATTTATTCTTTTTTCATCTAATCTATGCTTGAGTGTTTTCTGATCCCATGTTGTGAAGAAAGTCGAGGATAAATTCTAGTTTCCTTGCAGTTATAAAACTACCTTTCATTTTTCTCCTCTCCTTACAAAAAGATGGAGAGCAACACACACAACACTTGCATGGAAAAGGCATTGTGCTTTTTTTTTAGGGGGGTGGGGAGAGTTGTGGTGTTGGGTGGTATTTGCCTTTATTTTTTAAAAGAACAATCAACATGCTGGTTTAGGGAGTAAAACAGTGTTTTCTAGAGATGCTTCAATGTGCCCTGCACTGTCCTTTCCCCAGCAGTCAAATCTACACCGCAGTCACCTCCCTCCCTCACTTTGTTGCACAGGACATGGGCTGGTGTTACAACCCACCCAGAGACAGGGTAACTGAGGTTCTTATTAATATATTCCTTGGGGCAGATTAGAGTAAAACAGAACTGAATGATTATATTTTAGAAAAATCTGGTTGCAATGCAAAGGAGGTATGTAGCTGTTTTGGTTATTATTTATAGCAATATGACAATATAAAAGTATGAAAATATCACTTAAGGAAATATATAAGGAAAATAAAGAGAAAGAAAGGATAAGAGTAAATAGTGGAGAGGAAAGATAGACAGTGGACAGGAAAGACATCACCACTCATGGATCCAGGGACAAGACCTGGTTGTTGCACGTTGGATGTCTGTTGGTCCAAGGG
>JAYRBT010000177.1:83340-102182 GCA_036023395.1 Myiotriccus ornatus
CACAAATGCCTCCCTTCTGTGTTTATCTCAAGTTCCCACTGTGGTAGCTTATCTTACGGCAAGTGTGGCCTTGACAGTGTTTGAGACAGGCAAAGGTACTCTTTAAGTCCTTACAGGTGAGGCTGTGAAGTGTGTTCTCTCTTGCAAACCTTATGAAGCACCAGATGCAGTTTCTAAAGTCACACTCAGCCAGTTACATAATTTTAAACAATAGTAGGCACATTACTGTGTGCTCTTGTGTCTTCACTTTCTTCTTAAAAGGGAGAGGAAGACACTGTAGAGAGGGTGAAAAAGCCACAGAGAAAACATACCAGAGGTGTAGCCAGGTCATACTGGAAATTAAAAAGTATTTTTCATATGATGAGCTCACATCACTTTCCAAACCTTCAAGATTCTCAGCTCTTCCAAATGTGGTAAAGCAATCACAGAAAAATTGATTACAATTAAACCAGAACTGAATTAGAGTTTTCTTTCTTCTTTTTTCCCCCTAACAGCTAAAATGTATTTATGTTATTTACATCTCAGCTCCTGTCAAGAAGCCTACTCTTATATAGTCTTTCTAACTTACCAGGCTCCTGCATAAATATTCGTCCTGATGGCTTTTCTGTAGCATCCTCTTTTGAATGTTGGAAGCAATCTGGAAACAGCAGGAAAAGCTGTAAGCTGAGGAAAAAGTCTCAATTACAAGACATACCTTGGCAAGTCTCAGTGCAATGAACATCTGGTAAACATTGACTCGGCCAAGCTAAACACTGCTCTTGTTTGTCAGATAATACTATGGGCAGGAATCACTTGTTTAGAGGGGCCCTTTCAAGACTCAGTAATTTGAAGTTTAACTGAAGCTGAATATGTAGAAAAATTAAACGTTTATGCACAGTGAAAGATTTTTATCAGGAACCTGTAATTTTTGTCAAGATTGGAAAAACTCTGGCAAGTTTGTATTTCAATTTTCAGTGGCTATTACCTCCATCTGAAGGACAAAAGATTGATGACTCCCATTTAGGTTTATAACATATTTTTAAAAGTGTAATTACTTATGCCAAATGTTTATCTTTGTCCTTCAGAGTTTATATAAACGCCAAGAAGGATTTGATGGGACTTGGCATTGAACAGCAAGCGGACAGTCATTTGGGATCCAAGCAATTACTGGAAAAGTGGCAAGTAAGTAAACATCAATTGCTAATTTTTACTTTCTTCTGGAGGGAACATATTTCTTCCTTGAACTTTTGGAAGAACTAGAAAAGTCAGCCCAATGAATTATTAGCGCATGGAGAAACCCAAACTAGCTTTATAACCTGCAGTGTCACGTGGTGAGACAGGCTTGAATGTCAGAAACAGCACAGTGTCTGGGGCAGGTCATTTCTCTAGAAAGGTTCAAAAACTGCAACCTCAATCATAAAATCAATAGATGCTTTCTGGAGAGCTCAAGAGATCCTGCAGCTCCTTTCACTAAGGGAGCCTCCGGGAGCTTCACACAAGCCAATAAGAAAATAACCGAAGATCACAGAATCACAGATTCACATAAGTTGGAGAACACCTTTCCTATCATCAAGTCTAACCATTAACCCAGCACTAAGTCCACCACTGAACCATGTCCGTAAGAACCACATCTGCACATCTTTTGAAACCTGCAGGGGTGCTAAATGCGAGATCGTGGTTCTCTGCTCGTTTCAAATGAATCAGCCTGACAGAAACCTTCACCTGAATGTGAAAAGTAAACACACACTTTTTTCCTTTCCTTGTGTTGTCTCCTACACCGAGTAGGAGCAACCCAGAATTTTGTAGTATATTGAATTAATCAAGGATTATCTTTAAGCAAATTTTGTTTCACGCATTGTAATATTTAGGGCTACAGGCAGAGCATCCAGTTTATTGGCAATTCCCAAAGTGATAAGAAATGAAAGGACGCCCTTCTACTACAATAAAGACACAACATAATGAAGATAACCTGGGACATAATGGAAAGCTTTGGTTTTTATCAAGCTTATTGTACTCTGGTTTTGTTCACTGTGGCATTTGTGATGCTATTTCAGCCTAATATGCTGATAGCATTCCGTACTGTAATTTATCTTCTCTAGAAGAGGTTTTATGCCAGCACCCTGGTATTATATCTATGTTTAGAACATAAGACATCCTCCCTGTATTAAAGATAAGCCATGAAGAAATTAGTATCATACACTTGAAATAAAATTCATTCGATACTTAGAAGTAAATAGGCCCCATTCCTTCCTGTAATACTGTCCCCAGGGCCTCCTTACCAGTGAAAGGCTCCAGTCCATAAGTTCCCCAGATCCCCCTTTGGCAAGAGACACCCCCTCCACCAGGCTGGAATGTGCCCCCAGCTGAGGACACAGTTTTACAGTGGTACAACCCAAGTTCTTTGAGGCATCACTGGAATAGGCAATCACCTCTAGTTCAAACTTAAAAACAGTGTTGGCATCAACACGTTTTTATTAGAAGCACTGTGATACTCAGGTTGTGTTCTCAAACCCTGGAAACTGGAGCTATTTATGTTTCACAAACATCTTGGTTGTGCAGATGGCAATTTAAAGAAGATATTTTGTTTTAACATTTAAATATTTTTAAAAATGTTTAAAAATATTTCCTTTTAAAAACGAAATCTTAGTATTTTGGACCCTCAACTCATCTGTTTAAAATTATAAAATACGACACAATAGAAATCATTGTTCGTTAAAAAAAATCTCGGGGTTAATTTTTTTGAGATTGATGTATTTGGCAGCTCCAATGTTTTTTTTAGCCCATATATTCACCATCTAGAGCTGCAGTTAAATTACAGTAAATTCGATATTTTTGGACTGTTGAAGTTGCAAGTCTTTCAGACATAAAAATGGGAGATACTATTTGAGTGTGTTTTAATGGCATGAACTACTTAAATGATTTTCAAGCTAGTCTGTGAACTAAAAATCTGCAGGAGTCAGTCTGTTATAATAACAGGCAATTCCATAGAGAAATGATGATATTAAACATGAGAATTTAGAAACTGCTTCTTGTTCTTCTGTTACACGGTTCATTCTCAGAGACCTATTTTACAGCTATCAGTGTGCATTCCCTTGAACAAAGAACTCCAATTTTTTTAAATGATAAAAATAGAAAAAAAAAGTGTAAACTAAGAAAAATCACTCACAGACATTTAACTAAGGTAAAAGAATTAGCTATGACTTTCCGAGAGCAATCAGCTAGACCAAAACAATTTGACATAGGCAGTAATAGCAAATGGCGTAAGTCCCATCCTGCTGTCCCCCCAAAAAAACCCCAAAACTCACTCAGCCCAAGCTGCAGGAGAGGCTGAAAACTCTGATGAGGCTGAGCCAGGCTCTGTTCCTCCCTCCTACCCATTAATCATCTCCTGAGTCCTAAAATGTTTTTGTTTGGGTCAACTGGGTAATCAGTTTGCAACAGGCGTTGATCACGAAGATCTGGCAGCTCACCAGACCTACGCAAACCCCACGCTGGCCCTGAATGCCAGACTGCTCTGGGCTTCAGTATGATTTTAACACCACAGTACTTCTCCAGCACTCTACCAGCACACATGAAAGCCCCACAGTGTAACCAGAAGCAGGCAGGCTGCCAAACTTGACCACTGTACCAAAAAGGGGATTTCTGTCCCCAGAAGGGCTCGTCTGCTGCCCCTTCCCAGGTGGAGCTGTACTGATCCACAGAAAGCAGCTGTCACCCAGATGATGGCACAGCCAGGAGCACTGCAGCTTAATGCTGCTAAAGAACAAACAGCATTGAGGACATACTCTGACATCACTCAAACAGGCTGCTGTCACGAACTGGAGAGGTATGGTCAAGGCTTGAGACGCAAAACCGAAGGACATTTGTTCTTTTGCTAATATAAGCAGGTCCAGATCTGAATGGGGCAGGCACAGTGGGCACACAGGGGCTGGGGCAGCTCAGCTGCCTCTTCCATCTGAAGAGCAGTAATTACAGACCTTCCCATTCAGAAATTCAGAGTTCTGAAAATCCCTCCACCACCTCCCTGTGGGGGCCATTCCTGCCTGGGATTGAACCAACTTGTCTCATGCTCCCCAACCTTCCACTTGAGAAAGAGAGGAGTGGAATGAGAAGGGGCCATTGGTAATGGCTGTGAGGGCAGTAATTGGTCAGAGCCACTTCCCTGCCAACACAGTGAGAGAAGGAATTTTTTCTGTAGGATGCTCAAGGCTGTATTTTCTTCTGAACACACCCCTGTAGCCCATTCATGCTGACTGATCACGAACAGGAAATATCTTGGACAGTGGTAGAGGGTGGTGGTGGCAAAATATTTGCAGTTCTAATCTGTTTTGCAAATTCTTTTTTCAGATTTTTTTTAAAACCTTTTCTAATAAGATTGGCAGTAACAGACCCAGAAGGATAAGAACGTAGATATGAAGTAACTGCTTATCTGTTTTATTATAGTTATGTTTTCACTTTCAAAGACTTGGTAGCTAGCAAGATGTGTGGAAATTTCCCTTATGCTAAATTCAGTGTTTGTCTAAACTAAAAGTGCTTTCTACTTTCTGTTATTGGTCTTTTGTTTAACCCATACAAGTCTCTCAGCTATGCTAAATTTGCAGTTAGCCAGAACTATTTATTTCTGCATTAATTCTCCACTGTATTTTAACATAAATGACTTATTTCCTCTCTTTGGTATTAACAAATACTCAAGTCTGGAAAAGCTCTTCTAAAATGCCAAGGTAAACATGAGAAAAAATTCACATGCTTCCATTTGCCCCCTCCAGCTGTTTCTTGTCTGCTCTGAACTGGTGTCCCAGCAGCTCTGATGGTGACAGGATATGTAAGTTCCATCTTACGAGCCAAGGAGAGAACAACTTAAGAGAACCTCTTGAATGGAAAGTTGAAAATAAGATTATTCAAGAAAACAGATATAAAACTGACTACACAGATCAAAGCATTTCTAATTTTGCCAGAAAAATGCAAAGTGTATGTGTGTATGTTTACCTATAATATATTTTACAGGTTAAGTACATAAAGTTAAATTGCAGAAGTTTGAAGACCGTGATAGAAAAATCTGCTGTTATTTACTTGAAGCTGCCTAAAGAAAGAATTTCAAAAGAGTCAATGAGCTTTTCACAGATGTGGAAACATATTTCTGTGACTGCAGCATAGGTGTCACTAAAATTTCACTTCAAATGACTCAGCTGTTAAGGAACTAATACTCCACTCATTTGCAGTTAACCAAAACTAATATGTGGCCTGATCTATCTGAAAATGGAAAGTCACTTTATAATTTAAACAAGTGCTTTGGGAAATTTTTAAGCTTCACTCCACAGAAGCCATACATATGTGCACATAGAAAACCTGACTGACTCATGATCCAGTTCTGCAAGATATGCACTGCTGCAAGAACGGTGTCATCTGCTGAGTTCAGTGGTTAATACTGCTTGGACAAAAATGGGAGATTAGCTTTACCTTCATATCAAGATCATAAAGTCTCCTCTTGATCTGCTTTCAAATGTATAAATGGAGGTATCTGGTGTTCTCTAAGGTTGAGTCTAGTTACCAGGAATTAGTGCCATAGCTTTGGGTGATGCAGTGATTCATGTAGCCGTGACACAAGAAGAGATGAGCAACTGACACAGTCCTGTGAGATCTGTTAGAGCAATACGTTGGGACCTACCTTTAAGCACCAACAAATATCATTGCAGTGGGCTTTTTGCTCATTATTATTTACTTGTTTTTATTTATAATAGAATCATAGATTAGTTTGGGTTGGAAGGGATCTGTAAAGTCCAACCCCCTACAATGAGCAGAGACATCTTCAGCTAGAGGGACTGGGCAGAAGTTGTGTCAGAGGAGGTTTAGGTTGGATATTAGAAGAAGGTTCTTCCCCCAGAGGGGGTAGCTGGGCACTGGAACAGGCTCCCCAGGGAAGTGGTCACAGCTTACCAGCAATGTACAGCATGAGGCAGGGAAACAGTCCTTCCAGTTATGCTTTGTTAGCATGTCAAAGAGGACCAGACTGCATTTCTGAAGTCCTTGGAGTTCGCAAGGAAAGAGACGAGCATACAGGAGCACAGACGCTCTGAAGTGAAAGATTTTAGAGGTCATGTTTTGTCGTACACAATTTAGACCAACTGCTTGGTCACTGGAAATGCCTGAGACAAACTGAGATCTCAGCCTGAATGGAAGTCAGCTCCAAATCAGAGAGGTAGTCTGTTAATGATTGATAAAGAAACACTAGCAAACACCAGCTAACGTCAAATTTGTGAACAGCTGTGGTCAGCAAGAATCAGGCAGTGAACAACAGCTCAGCAGAAGCAATTTTAGAATAATAATAAAAAAAATCTTGGAAATGAAAAATTAATCCCCATAAAAAGTCAACTGGAAATATCTTTCCATTTTGAATAAGCTCATCTCAAAGCCAGTATTTTTCTTAGTTTTAGCCAGTTTACAATAAAACGAGCCACTTTTCAATAAGAATACACTTTTTCCATGATTCTACAATTTAGATAACTGCCAGCATAAAATCTCCAAGTGGCAAGATATTCCAAGTAGGCATTCAAACACAGCTTGAATTAGTTTCAAATTAGGACCAAATGTTGCCCGAGCCCTCACAGTATTCCACTGCTGGAGATCCGTGGCACTATACATAGAAATGAAATCTGGACCGGCTGTGAACAAGCTTGTAGGAGTATTACACATACGTTTAGAGTACTGTGCCACGGAGGGTCTATCATCCAAGTCTGCTACAGCAAGAAAAGTGATTTATTGAAATCGTGTTTGGTAATAACCCTGAAAGATCCTGGAGGAGTTAAAGGCCCTCCTTAGCTGAGGCTCCACAGAAGTGTGGTGAGCACCAGATATCCACGGATCACTGAAATGGGTGTGAGAGAGAAAAGGAGGACAGTGACAGTCCTCCAGCCAACCCTCTCTCCTGTTAGAGTATTGCTGGTTCAGCTCTCCCTACAGTACATTATAACCCTCTTAGGAGACAGAGGAACACAACACTTCACAGTCAGTCTCAGAGAAGTACAGTTCTTTTATGCAGAGGCTGTTGTGGACCTTCAAGCTGTCATTATTTTCTAAGCCATACGATGTTTGTAATTCCTCTGAAGTGGTTTGGAAAGGGATTTGGACAAAACTGGTGGCATGAGAGTATTCACAGCAACTCACATTTTCTTGGTGTATGGGGAGGCCGTGTGATAGTGAAGTAGACATGTTTCCCATTTAGCTCATGTAATCAGTTATGATAGAGCAAACCACAACTCTTACAGGGCTAAACTAGCTACAAACAGATGTTTGTGCCTAAAGTTATCCTTATACTTAAAAAAAAAAAAAAATAAAGCTAGTGGAGTATATACATAGAACTTGTTAATTTTAAAATTTGTAAATAAAGAAAGATTATAGCATATTCTCATTACAAAATTCTTTCTAATCTGATCTAATGTTCATTGCAATTTTGCCAATGATGACTGAAGGGTGAATTTCCAAGAGAACAGGGATGTCACCACTTAGACTAGAACAAGAGACAGCTGAGGTTTGTTCTGTCTTTGTCCCTAATCTCCTGTTCACTCTACAGAAAGTCTCTTACGCTGAAATCTTAAGATTTCGCTAAGAAGTGTTTGTCTTCTGCTACAATATTACTACAACATATGTACTCTTTTGATTTGCTCTAAATATTATTTCCAAGCTTTTCATAAGATACAGATGTTAAATTAATAGTTTGGAGTGTTTCAAACCGGCCCTCTATTCCCTAGCAATTATTAAATTGTACTACATTTAATACCACATTTAAATGTCCTGAAACCTCATATGAATTGGGAAAGTTTGTTGGGTTTTCTGACCTCTTTTCAAAACCTGTGATGAACATGCTTGTAAACTTGCTGTCATCCCTCGCCTAATTTTTTTTCTGAGTTTTTCTTCAGAAAAATGATATGATGCTGCTAAACAGGAACACATCCACTGTTGCTTAAGACATTTTTTCAGTGAACACAATGTCCCAAGTTTTTATTAAATCACCACTGCTCAACTGTATTTACTTATTTAAAACACTGTGAATTAAGCACGTTCCTCTTTAGGAGACTTCAAGCCAGTTTAACCAGTGAAAATTATTAATTTGAGATGCCTCTGTACCCAGTGAGCTAGGGCAGTGCTTTGTGCTTCCAAGAAGCACGTGGCTGTGGACACACTGGTGTTTCCCAGGGGAAGGCCAGCAAAATCACTCCTGAAATGAGATCAGGGGCTTGGAGGCAGTTAAAAGCATAAATTCCTATTGCATCTCATAGGTTCAGTTCTTATTACTTTGGAGGGGGAAAAAGGATTTAAGTTATTGTTCCAGACTGAGTAAAACTTGAACCAGAAAGGTAAATGAGTTGGGCTATAAGAAGCATCTACAGGATAAAATTATCTCCTGACTGACCTGTTTTGACAGCACCAGTTTTATAAATATGTTTTGAACATTCTTTATAAACATTAGATTGCCTTTAAGCCAGGACAGCACTCGCTTCTAATCTGCAATAGTAATTTAGATTAAATAAATCTGTGTTGCAAAGCATTAGCTGAAATTTCCAATCCCTCCTGAGACAACAGAGCACTTTACTCCATCTTCTCCTTTAAAGGGAAACAAAGGTTTTTCCCAAGCTGCTTTAATGAGACAAGACTGGGCTGTTAAACCACCTTTTGAACAAACAAGAATTTGGACTACTAAAAAGGAGTTTAAATTTGTACACAAGGAAACTAAAATAATCTATTTAGTCATCCTGGCGTGTGAAGTCCAGTCTTCAACCCTTCTTTAAGTCCCATGTAACAAGCAGAAACCTGAATTTTTCCTTCAACAAGACATCAACAGGTCACCATCAACCTTAACAGGATTTACTTATCTACTGCAGCAGGAGAATCAAAGCCCTGGTGTGCAGGAACAGACTCCTATTTCCAGTTCCCATCCACAGGACTTGGGCAGATTGAGAACAGTAACACAAATGCCTGAAAAAGTGATCTGCTTCTAAACCTAAAGTACACACGCAGTTCTGCATCAACACACACATTCAAGGGTTTCATGTAATTGAAAAACCAGGTTACATGATCCCTATGCTAACATCACCCAGCTCTGTGGCAATATTTATTCTTGTTTCTTTTGATTTTCTGTTTTCCAGCTGAGGAGTTGAGTGATGGAAATTAAAAGTAAAAAAAAAAAAATAAAAAAATAAAAAGGTAATTTAATAGGTTATGGAAGAAATTAATGGAAAAGGAAAGATCATTTCTGTAGCCTCCTTTAACTAAATTAACATTAACTTCATTTTTTAAAGTCCCCTCTGTTCCTGATTTACTGTTTTTCTTTCTACCTGATTTATTTTCCAGACAGAGAACTGTACAAGGCAGAAAACTTTTCAGCATAGTATCTTATTTCCTGCTGGGTTATTTTATCTGCCCACGGAGTTGCTAGAGAAGAGAACAGAAAAATGGATTTATGTTACTGTACCTGAAGAAGTCACATATAGCCACACATGAACATTTTTCAAAAGCTTTCACTGAAGATTTCACAGGAGAAATTATGCTTTACAACTACATTAATACCAGGCATTGCCTGCAGCAGTGTATAACAAAGTATTCCTATTTTCTCCTTCTGTCCTCCACTTCTGCATCTTTTTTCTTTTCTTTTTTTTTTTTTTAATTGAAAATCACCAAATGGTCACCAAGGACCATTTTGCAACCTGCCTGGGAGGGCTTCTTACACACACACATACACACTTTGCACCTTTATTTATTTATGATGACCCTGACAACTTCATCTGTAATACTCAGAGTTTAAAGCAGCAGTAGTGGTTTAAAATAATCCCAGTAAAAGGTATAGCATGTAGTTCCATAAAGTATGGGCCACACCTCTTTCCTTTTTAGTGACATTGCCCTAAAACTTATTAATCTTCCAAAAAGAAGAGAACCACCTAGATCAAAAGACCCTGTAAATTCTATAAACACCCAAGCAGCTTTCTGGTTTTTTACTATACCCTACACTGTATGTGACTTAAATCATAACCTCTCAGGGATCTGCTCTTGACTTGATCCATCTTCTGTTTTGCCTTAAAAATGGCTCCACACAATTTATGTATATTCACAAAAATGATGTATGCACACTCACCCACACAAGGGATCCTGCATGGAAATGCTTTTGCCCAGAGAAGTTGTGGATGCCCCATCCATGGAAGTGTTCAAGGCCAGGCTGGACACGGCTTTGAGAAACCTGGTTTAGTGGAATGTGTCCCTGTTCATGGCAGGGGGTTGGAATAAGATGATCTTTAGGGTTTCCCCCAGCCCAAACCATTCTGTGATTCTAAGGCTGTACTTGAATATAACAGCGCAATTACAGTCAGAAGTGAAGCCCTGACTGTGTGAGAAATAACACTGGTCCTTTTCCCCAGAGAATTGACAGCTTTTCCGAAGGTAAAGAAAAGAGTGGAGACAAGCAGGAGAAATGGAGATACAGTGAAATGGTAGGAGAATAAAGACATAAGAATGTCACAAGGTGTAGAACCTTCTTCATATGCCCCAAAGACTTTCTATCTTTTGATCATGGATTTTCCTCATCAGCATGAGATCTAATACCAGGAGTTTCATCCACTGAAGAATTAAATCATACCACACAATATATGATAAATTCCACTAAATAATATATAGCAGATGTGATATGTTTAAGTTGAGCATGAGCAAAGCATGCGTTCATGTATGCTGCAAAATCATCTTCCAAGTGTGGTTGACACCACTATCAGCTTGCTTCCATGGGCAATGCCACTGACCTTTTGGCAATGTATATGGTAAATATTGAGAGAAATAGTCAATTTATAAGTTACTTATACAGAGAGGACGGTGTAATTAATTAAAATACCATTGGCTATGAATCAGAATAATGTATCAGGACGGTTACTGTGGCACTGGGTCCATGGAATTAAAAAGCAATTGCATTGTTTTCAAAATGTTTCCTACTGATTCACACAGAACTTAAATGAAAGCCGAATCTGAACTGTGAGGACCTTATGAGATTGGGTAAGGTTTGATGTGAAGAGGTTTATGAGACTGGGCAGCAGTATCTCACTGTGAAGTATCTTGAGGACAATATGTTCGCAGTTTTTTCAAATTGTGATGTTACAGAAGATGAATATATGTAATATTTTATTTCCTCCAAACATTACCTAAAATTCCCTTGGAAATAATTTTTCTTTCATTTCACTTCTTCATGTGGCAAATCCAATAGCTTATTTCCTACAAGGAAGGCAATCTCTTGACATATTCTGATTTCAGTCCAACAGCGTGGGTGAAGAGGGAGGAAGGGGGGCACTGCCTGCCCTCTTCCAGGAAATTTCATACAGAACAGCAACAACCTCATAAAATCTTTCACTGGCTATCAGAAGCATGTTTTCTTCTAGTGTTACCTCAGGAATTGCTTTAATACTAGGACAGCTTCCTGTATTTCATTCTTGGACAAAATCCTGATTATTGCTTACAAAAATCTAAATTAATGTTGCCTTTTCTAAGTTAAATGTTTAAATACAAATAACTGAATAATTCTCCTCAACAGTGTGGGATGTTGCTGAATTTGCCATAGCACTTATGAATTATACTTGAATACTACCTTGAATTATTCTAAATGACAGAAGAACCAATATCAAAGCTGTGATGTGGTTTTGAGTTCAGTATTTTCTATTTAGCTATTATTTTGACACCATCTAAATCCACACAAAGGCCAGAAACAATACTCACTGGAATGCAAACAGCAAAATGTTGTTGGTATAGGAGTTTTATCCCAATTATAAAGGTCTTTTTTCAATAAATTACATATAGTTCTCATGTCTTCTAAATTAGTCAACTTCTAGAAAAAAATTACGATGCAAATATGACAGTGAAGTGGAAGAGTGGTACTCTTTCTACTACTTTTACTACTACTCATTTGTAAGTAAGATGCTTAATCACACTGCCTATGTCTCCATCAGATCAATATAAAAGCAGTCTCACAAATTTCACTCACAGCTCCAAGGGGAAAAAACTCATTCCAAGCCACTTGTTTCCAAAACAGTTCAAGCCTTCTATACAGGTGTGTTCTAATTTCCATACTATCATTCCCAGATGATTTGTTTCTCCTCCAGAGTTGTCACCTCTCAGATGTTCCCGTGTCTTGGAGCTGTGCCTAGTCATCACACAGCAGAAAGAAGAATGATAAAGAATTATGCATACTGCAAAATTAATTCACAAATGTTTGATGTAAGCAGCAGTATTTAGGAAGAACAGTCCTCTGATTGCCCCTTTAAATTACCTGATTAGAGAGCATTCTAAGAACAAAGTTATAAATCAAAGATTTACAGCCTGTAAAGAGTATTCAGGTCATAACTACAGGCGCACGTCAAAATGTTTTTATGGAGCTGACAAAGGAGTAGTGACACAGCAACATAAATATTTTTGCACTGTGAGTGGGACCTGGACCCATCTGAAAGTGTTTCCCCTTGCAGCACCACTAGATACGGCAACCTTTGGCTACCTGTGAAAAAGCTCATTAGCCATCCCTTCTCAGACAGCTCAAGTGCAGCATCTGGTCTGGTTTATTTTTCTTTCCTGTGGAAAAGGAAGATAAAAGAGTGAACTAGAGAGTCATGCAGCCAGTTGGCAGGAGTTAGGCTTCGGATCAGAAGTCCCGTTTCCAAGTCTTCACCCACAGACAAACCCTACTCAAAAAGTAAATCTAAAAAAGACTGTTGCCTTTCAGTTTTCCCTTCTCTCCTCTAAATTGAAAGCAATCGCTAATGTTCCACAGATGTTACAGGGCAAAACAACACCAAAAATAAAACAACAAAGATGTTAATTAAAAAAAAAAAAAAAAGCCCCAAACCAAAACAAGCAGACTTTAAAAACAAACAGAGAAAACCCCACAGCACTAGTAAACAGATTATTCAAAAATTCTGCAAGCTACTACCCTGCACTGGGTGCGGTATGTAGAAGAAGGAGAAGCAAGAAGCTGAGTTGCAAAAACCAGAATGGTGAAAAACAATTCCTGTCACCCCCCCCCCCCCAAAATTCTTTCACAGTGAAGTTGTCAGAATCCCAACAGCAAGTTGAATGTTTTGGTTTACCTGTCAGAGATTTAAAAGGAACTTAAAATAGACTCAAAGAAATTGATCTCAAGCCTGCAGGAGACAGACAAGATTTATTTCACTTCTAATTTTAACTTCTATCAAGGCAGCATTGGGTAAAGATGCAATGGAGAGATGGTCTGTTTACATTCACGTAAGATAAAGAAGTTTTTCTTTTTAAGGGATGTGTTTAAAATGGTCCATGTGTCATGTGAGGAAAAAAACCCCTTATCTCTCTTGAACAATCTCTCTGCATTAAAACTTCAACTTTTCCACCACAGGCCTTCATATATAGCAAACATCTAGGTTGAGAATTTATTGCTGAACCTGAGTATATTTGCAATGTCACATTCTACTACTGTAATATTTTTATCTTCCATGCTTGATTTCAGGGGTCAGCTTTCCAAAACTGTTCAACATGTGTACTCAGAGTCAAGATTCCAAATGACCAAAAGATTGAGTAAAAATAACATCCACCTCCCTGCAGCTTAAACGGAGAACCACCCCAAGGTATTTTCATATACACAACAAAAAGCAAAATCCCCAATAAAAACAACATGACTGATGGAAGAACTAACATGAACCAAATCTCCATGGCCCCTCTACTTCACAAACATACATATGTGCTTTTCATACATAGGTATGTGCACACATGTTCACACAAGAAGCCACAAAATGAAAGGACAAGCAGGTCGCCATCAGGCAATCACATTTTATATGGTAAGATACAGACACAATCACACAAGACATGATACCTCACAGAATCATAGAATCATTAAGGTTGAAAAAGATCATGAAGTCCAACCATTAACCCAGCACTGCCAACTCCATCACCAAACCACGTCCCCAACTGCCACATCCACATGATTTTTGAACATGCCAAGAATGGTGATTTCATCATTTCCCTGGACAGCCTATTACAATGCCTTACCACCCTTTCAGTGAAGAAATTTGGGATATTTGTCAGCATTTAACAGACTTCTTGCAAATAAACAACAGAGCAAAACTTCTGTGATTCAAGCTGCCATCTAGGCATCTACACAATTTATCTCCTTTTCTATCACCTGCAAGAGAAAAGCTTCAGCAGGCAGCAAGCAGGGAAGCTAACAGCACAATGGAAATCTAAATTTGCTATAACTGGCTTTAATTTAAATTAGGATTTTTCACATACTGTGTGAACCCAGCCCAAACCCTCACTGGTGGGATTTGGAGCTCCCACTCCCAGGGCCTGTAGGTTGGGTGAGAGGCAACTGATGGTGGACAAGTCACAGTGCCCTGCAAATGCTTCTCCTGGGCATAAGGAACATTTGCTTTTGAGCAGGAAGCAGTCATTTATATACTCCTAAAGGAAATAAAAAGGGCTGCTGATGTGTGCCTCCAGCTGATGTTTTGTATTTCTCACTATGATTCCTGACAGTTGGTGTGACCCTGAGATATTCCTTTGGCTTATCCCACCAAAATCAGAAAGTACTGCTGAGGGCTAGAGTCCTTGTGGTATCTGTTCAGAGATGCTCTCTTGAATCTGTGTCCAAAAAGTAATCTGCTTCTGCTATCTGTCCCCAGGCAAGCAGGGCACAAGTTTCCTTCATTTATGCTGAAGTTACACCCCTGTTTTCCCAAAGCAGGACAAAAGTGTCCCTGCTATCCTGGAGTCAACAGCACATGAAAAGCTGATTGATTTATCAAACAGAACCAACAGATCTGGGAGTGAAAGTTCACATGAGCAAATTCCAGATATTTTTTTACAGCCATTCCTACTGCTATGACATCCCTTTGCCTGATTTCAAAGCAATTACTGGGGCAGCATGTCATACGTCCAGGTTCACACGAGGTGCAGAGCGCAGGCTCAGCTCTCACGAAACAGGCTGGTGTGGCATCGTACATGAACCCCCCACTAGCCACTGTCTAGTGAAAAAAGCTGTTTTCCATTCAGCCAAGTATATTTCCTCCAATTCCTAATGTTCCTTTATGTATTAATATTTTTTTGGTACCCTTCACTTGCCCTTGTTAAGCTTTGTGGCTGCCCAGGTCTCTAATTTGTCGAGGTCTCCCTACAGGGCCTCTCTGCTTTCTACAAGGGCAGGCCAAGGAAAGGTCCAAACAAAAGCTCATATACCTGAATTTAAACTAATGATGAGATTTTAGCAAAGCATTAAGAACTTTAGTCCCTCAGATGCATGACAGATGGAAAGGTCTGTCAGGGCAAAGATCTATGGAAAAGCCATGGTCCCACTCCCTTCCTCCTCACCTCATGCCACCTGGAACACGTTAGAGGCAAGATTAGAGCAGGTCAGCTCTTCCACCTGATTCTTTCAAGCAAAATGTATTGTGCAGTTGCTGGCAAAATCTTATTTATTTATTTATTTTGATGGATTATTTTAACTATGACTAGCTTCTCATCTTTGCTTATTTTAATTTATTTTAAGCCTGGGGAAAAGAAGAACAGATAATAATTGGAGGAATGCAATGATAACTAGCAATATCTGAGTAGTTAAACAGTTCAAGAGAAGGTATTCTCTGCAGAAAAATGCACAAAACCTTTCTTCAGTGTGGTAATATTGTGCTGTAATCTATATCAAGATAAGGTCGTGGGTACAAAAGGAGAGTGAAATTACAGGCAGAGGAGGATGAAGAGATCCCTTCTGAAGTACATTAAGAATGAAAAGTGAAAGTGATAAAACAAATAAGTCAACAAAAAGGAATAGTTAAATATGATTGATCTCCAAGCACTCCTAAAAAGGTCTTTTTTGATGTGGATTTTCTGTGAAGTGGAAAAATGTAGTTTTTATAACACAGCTTCACTGGAGTGCACGAACCACCCAATCTGGGGGAAGACATCAGGTCATTTAATGTTAAACAGCTTCATTCATCAGGGAACACCTGAATTTCCCCTATACTTTTGCTAGGGTAATACACAGGTGGGTGAAGGGTTGTGATCCTCAGCTTTATTGTAACTAGAGATGCTAATTAAAGCTGCCCACAGCCTTCACAGGCCTTCTGTACTGACCCTGAACAACAATCCTGTTAAGTACACATCATCTCTCTATCCCTAATATTGCTGCCAGACTGTTTCCAAATGCTTCTTTTGCAGGGTTGAGGCAGTATTTCTACTACTTATTAACAACTGAAGACCAAATCAGATGACTTGGTTTCTGGAGCTTTTAACGGCACAGAAATAGTGAAGCACACATTATTTTTCATCCTCTTAAAGTACACTCCACTCTTTCATCCTTAAATCACCTGCAGTGAGATCTCAACGCCCTACTTCCTTCCCAGGTGCTACATACTCCCCAAAGTGCTTCTGATGAAGTGCCTTACCTTTGCTGTTTCCTTGTCCTCATTTTAAAACAAAGTAGAAAGTAACGCTGCTGCTTCGTTCAGTGACTGCTGTCTTTTGCTGAGCCACACAGGGAACAGGACAGCTCATCCTTCTGCCAGTCCACCAGTTTTACAACCTCTTAACTTGTTCAGCAAACAAAAAGAAAAACCAAATTTAACAGCCTTAGTCTGCAAAGCTGAAAGCCAAACAGAAATAAGTCCTGTTTTCAAAGAAATTAGTTATGTTTTCTCAGATTATTAGTGCTCTACTCTTCCCTGCAAAGATCTGAAGTAGCCAATGCAGTATGAACTTCCCCAGCACAGCCAAGCCCTGTCTTCCTTTCCGTCCCCTTCTCTCTGTCATGCTCACCCCTGTGTGTGCTCCCTCTCTCTCCCACAGAGGCTTACATTGTCAAAGTCAGCTAAAAAAGTAGGACATCTGATTCTGGAAGCTTCCTCTGTCCGTCAGCTTCCTCTGACAGACATCAGAGCAGAGCAAGTATGAGACCCATCACAGGTAAAAGCATCCTGATGTGATAACCAGGGAGTGCTCCAAAACAGGATGGGACACTCTCCAGCCCCACCTTTCAAGAAGTGTTTGCCACAGTGTGTAAGTGGAAAATAGAGATGATCCAAAGGACAGCCTTACCTCCTTGGTGTCCAAACCAAGAGTAGAGCAGCCTTTCCAACTTGTTCTGTTTTGCAAGCAGGTCTGCAGCAGCTGTTTCACACCTCCAGCCCACTCCAGTCTGCTACAGGAGCTATCCGTGGGCTATGCAACCTGTGGTCTCATGCAACAGTTATAATTTATTTTGACTGATATTTGGATTAAAACATCTTTCATACTGTGCCATTCCTGGAAAATGAATCATTAAGCTGGATAGGTAAGCAGCTGACTCCTTTCCTATATGCTGCTTTTCCCTCTATAAGAAAATTCCAGGGAACTGAAGGACCTGACCCAGCTGGGTGCCTAGCATGAACCTCTGGAGTGGCCCATGGGAGAGGCAGCTGGGAAGCTGTGAGGATGGCTCGGGGCCTTGGGAAACTGCAGCCACACAGCAGAAAGGGAACCTCATCCCTTGTACTATCATTTTGGAGGGGTAAACGATAACTGACGTTAATTTAAGATGCTTCTTGAATATGACTATTCAAAATCCAGTGTATCAGACTAACAAGTGTTTCTCCTCACAAAGTTCCCCAGCTCACTGTCTTCATAGAAGAAAATCCAATTCTCAATGCAAACCATGCATTTTTCTCCTGAAAAACGTTCACAGAGTGAGCAAATGGGTTGTCAAGTGACTTTGCTAAGTTTGTATCCTATGATGCAAAACAGAGGGAAGCAGAAGGGCAGGATGAGTCTTGACCCCTGGCCACAGTCCCTGGCGGGTGTCCTGACGTGACCTGGTGCTGCCAGGGAAGAGCAATCTCATGGGCAGGACTCTGTGTCCCCAGAGAATGATCTATTTTGAAACTCTAAGCAATACCTCCAGTTGCCCATACTACTGGACTGTAATGATCTTTTTATAGTCAAATGAGCATGTTGTTCTGAGGAAAGAGTAATCATTAAAGAGGAGCCTCTTAAGAAAAGCCAAAGTCCACTCTCAAGGAAAGATAATAACCCCTGAGTGTAACAGGAGTTCTGGATGACACACTTGATTTTCAGAGCATTTTTTGCTCCAGAGATTTACTTCTCCTCAATAAACTAGTTACTATTTCTTTTTCAGCCATCCAGTTAAATGTGATGTTAATCCTCCAGTGCCTATTTCAAAGAACTTTTCACAGCTTGATATTGAAAAATATTGAAAAAGAATATGAAAATAATTCAGTCATGTATCAGGGTACAGTAAACCCCTTGTCTATTATATAGCAAAATAAACTATTCACAGACTTGATTCTCGTATCTGCATTATTAAGAGAAAAAAAAGTATTCTTCAGTACTGCACAGATATTTACCTGACAGCTGCACTTTAAATGCTTTTTACAGAATCACAGAATATGTTGAGCTGGAAGGGACCCACAAGGATCATCAAGTCCAACTCTTAGCCCTGCACAGGACCATCCCCAAGAGTCACACCCTGTGCCTGAAAGTATTGAGCAAATGCTTCTTGAACTCTGTCAGCCTTGGTGCTGTGACCACTTCCCTGGGGAGCCTGTTCAGTGCCCAACCACCCTCTGGGGGAAGAACCTTTATCTAGTATCCAACCTAAACCTCCCCTGACACAACTTCAGGCCATTCCCTTGGGTCCTGTCACTGGTCACCACAGAGATCAGTGTCTGCCCCTCCTCTGCCCCTCAGGAAGCTGTAACTGCAGTGAGGTTTCCCCTCAGTCTCCTCCAGGCTGAACACACCAAGTGCCCTCAGCCGCTGCTCACACGGCTTCCCCTCAAGGCCCTTCACCATCTTCATTGCCCTCCTTTGGATGCTCTCCAATAGCTTAATATCTT
>JAYRBT010000177.1:102282-147532 GCA_036023395.1 Myiotriccus ornatus
GAAGGATCCTGTGAGAGACAGGATCGAAAGCTTCACTGAAATCCAAAAAGATTCCATCACCTGGCTTCCCTTGATCAGCTAGGTGGGTTACCTTGTCACGAAAGAAAATCAGGTTTGAGAAGCAGGAACTTTCCTCCCATGAAGCTGTGCTGGCTGTGACCAATGACTGCACTGTCTTGCTTTCAATACTTCCCAGAATAATCTTCTCCATAACTTTACCAGGCACAGAAGGGAGACTGACAGGCCTGTAGTTTCCAGGGTCCTTCTTCTTGCCCTTCTTGAAAAGCTCTTTGAGGATTCTTGGATGAATCTCATCAGGCCCCATTGGTTTGTAGGGCAATATACTAGAGGACCTTTCAAATCTAGGTGCTAGAAAAGATTTGCTTAGAGAAATATATGCAATAGTTATTTTTTATGATAATATTGAGAGGCTGTTTATGAATACTATGCAAAGTATGCACCCATGTTGAGACCTTGATTTTCTAAGTTAAATCAGCTGTATTTTATATATATTGATCTAAGCACTGGGAGTAGCACCAAAAATTTACATCAACTGTGATTTGATATTCTCTTACAGAATGACTCTTATCTTTTTAAGAATGGACAAATCTCAGACTTAAATACTAGACTTTAGCACTAAAGTAAATGCAGGAGATACAAAATTTTCAAGTCATTTTGGAATTCAAAACTCATTTTTACCTCTTCTCAGTACTAGTGATCAGTCAGTCTTGGATCAAAGGTCAGGTTCTAAGTCTGTTACTCGTGACAAAAATATTCAGCAGATTAACTTAGCTGAAACCAGGGAAAATATTTATGGTGTGATCATTCAGCATCAGACTACGTGATTTGAGTCTGGCCTCAGAAAGACATGACTTCTATCATCTGAAACTGATGTTTACTCTAAAGGGAAAGCTCTCATCCCAAGGGGAAAAAAAAAAAAAGAAAAAAAGGTGCCCAATGTGCACCAGATGTGGTGGTGAGAGGAGCTGACAGGTGGCTTCAGCTTCCCTTTGTTCCTCCTAGGGAACAAATATTCAAGGTGTGGTACATAGAGCATAATTTTTTGGAGATTAGGATAAAGCAGGGGCATCTGGCAAGCATTAGAAGATAACTCTCAAGCTAATGTGATGCTGAATTGAGGCTTGACTTTTTCCTAGTCTCAGACTGAAAGATGCAACGATATGTAATCATTCATTCAAGATATCTCTCCTCTCCCACTTAAAGGGCTGTTCTTAATGTTCCTAAAAATCAGGGGCAAAGAGGTACAGCAGCTCATGGAAAAGCGCACTCCTCGCAGGTTTTCCTGCCTGACTGCAGGGAGCCGGGCTGCAGCTCTTTAGAAACACCCTTGACTTCACTGTCTCATGCATTTATTTCAGATGTCAAAATGGGGCCTGAAATAGGACCTCAGAGGTAAACAGCCTTGAGTGGAAAATGGAAACACTCACGTTGGAATTTCTTGTCGGATTCTTGGTTCACAGTCAGATACTGAAAGAGATATTGAAGCTTCAAAGAGTGAAGCTTCTTCTTTGGCTTACTCTGGCTAAAATTTGTTTCACATGAGTTTGCACAAATAAAATATAAAACTATTCTTGTTATTCCAGGGAAATAAAAATATAAATTATTCCCAGATATAGAATATAATCATGACAGAATAACAACTGTTTACATATTATTTTGAAATATTTCATCTTCAGAAATTGTATTTCTATTTCACATAATTTTTTTTTAATGTGAGATTTAGCCAAAACTGTTATTTTGAACAACCCCATGAAGTGATGCTAAAATGTGTCAGAGGGCTAAGGCATCACAAAGAAACAAATTTACATTTCTAACTTGATTTTCAGTTTGATATTCCATTAGGTTTTTTTCTACTTTGTGCAAATTACTATCATTCAAAGAATCCCACTTTTCTGCTAGAAAACCCATTCATAATTAAAAAAGAAAAAAACCACAACATCACTGCAGGCTTACATTTATCCCAATAGGAATTTTTCACACTAGCCTTATTTTCCTAGAGCTGATGTTACAGGAATCTTCCACTTAGAGTTTCTTTGGTAACATGACTGGCAGACAAACCTTCTGAGCCAGATGATTTTTTTTTAAGTTTCTTTTGTATTTTCATTCTTTATCCCAGGCCCCACAAACAGTTCTGGAATGTCTGGCAAGTGAAAGTTTTTGCTTTTTTGGGAGTGTAACACCTTAAGGCATTTGTTCTGTACAGAAGAGAAATATTAACTAGCGATGGGTGTACACTTGGACACAGTTGTATGAGAATTCTCAGAACACTACCTATACTGACTCACTCACACACTCCACAGTAACGCAGCGTGGTTCACTGATGTCTCATCTGGTGCCTCCATGTAACAACCCACAGGTTACAGCACATAAACCAGTGCCATGGCAACAGATGGAGCTCTAATGCATGACCCGGCTTTCACAGGGGGCTGGGTCATACATCAAAACGTGCTCTTCATATTTTTAACTTTTGGGGACTCAAAGTGTTTCAGCTACAGATGAAGCAGTGCCTTTTAAGGAGGATCTTTGCATGTTGGTTGGGAGTTTTTGTCTGTTTGGCTTTTTTAGTTCACTTTCTGCAGTAGAAAGAGGCCTTTCAACTCCCCCTTTTGCACTCAGTCTCACCAAAATCAACCACGAAAATTGCACTACTACTCTACTGTACGTATGGACAGAAGCCAATTCCAGCTGTGGGCTGTCCTGGATTTTGTTTAGGTCTGCACTAAGCAATGAAGGTTGCTGTACATGCACTCCCCTTTCTCCTGAGCAATGGATGGGAACAGTCGAGGCTTCAGGTCTGGACACACATTAATTTGCAAGGTACAACTGACACAGCAAAACCACCTGCATTTACTGATGACTTAAGAAGGAGAAATGAGGATCCATCCCCAGCCAAGATAAGGCTGAAGAAAGGGACTTTTGCTATTAAAAGCTCTCCCAGGGTACTTAATTTCTCTCTTGATTTTCTCCACAACATGCCCTCCACCCTTCCTTCAGGGCTGCAACTACACACACATACTCTTTGTACAACTTAATCCTTCAGGATGACAAGTCATTTCCTGCTTCTTTGGAAAATGTATTGTTATGGCATTGATGGAGATAAAATGAAACAAAAACATACAGGAAAAACCTAATTAATTGAATTCAATGAATTATGCCATAGACATAGTTAAGAAAAGTGTTGCTGTTTAATCAGCTTTGCTTAGGTCCTCTTGTCCTATAAGTCTGCCCAAGGTGTACATGGGTAAATAAAACAAGCCGTCTCTCACACAAACCCATACAAGCTAGAAGTAAAATTCTCTTTAGCAGAAGACAGTGAAAGCAGTACAGTCATCCTCAAACAATGCAACACAAACCACAGCTGCCCATTTGGAGGTCCCCTGAGTTCCCAGACATGTCAAGGCTGGGCTGTGGCAGGTGGGAGGAAGCACCACAGTTAATTTTAACCATTACATGCTACAGTTCCTCAGGGCAGCCATAACTTGCAGAGTGTCTACCAAGGACCACACTTAGAACCTCAAAGGACAACCCTAAACCCCATTGCTGATCAAGTTTTCTAACCATATGAGGGAACTGCTCCACTGAAAACCAGCTCACTGGTGAGGTGACAGATCTGTACACTGAGCTTTCCTTCATTTTGCTCTCCTTTATTTACTTCTCTATTCTCTCACTTTATTATTTAAAAATGCTGAGAGGTCAGACAAAAGTCAGATCAAGTCAAAGTGTCAGGCTAATGTTTAACCTTAAATTTATACCTCATAGATAAAAAGGGATTGTACTACAGATTTCACAGCTAGAGTCCCTCACTTCAGCCTGCCTGGCTGAAGCACTAGTAGCTGTAGTCTAAGTGCATTCAGCACCTTCCTAACTCATCCTTAGCTACATTTTTTCCCCCCTCCTTAGAACTGAACTGCATTAAAAAACGTCTTCTGGCTGAACAGTCTTTCAGTTTATTATTTGTCATCGATGAGCTACAGATAACCTTCAGCTTGGCTGTCAACAGAGTTAATCTGGTCAGAGCACCAGTCACAGTAAACCAGAATCCTCCATCAGAGAACTGTACAACTGGTGCGATGCCAAACTTTGAAGCTCCAGAAGTCAAAAAATTTGTGGCTTGGGACTACGTTGTTTTTGCCACGCTGTTTTTGGTCAGCGCCAGCATTGGAGTCTTTTTTGCGGTCAAAGAGAGGAAAAAAAAAACCTCAAAGGAGTTTTTGGTGGGCGGTAAGCAGATGACATGTGGACCCATAGCTTTTTCTCTCACAACAAGCTTCATGTCAGCAGTAACTGTCCTGGGGACACCCTCTGAAGTTTATCGCTATGGGGCATCCTTTGTGCTGTTCTTTCTTTCATACGCGCTTGTCATAATTTTTACTGCTGAACTTTTTCTACCTGTCTTTTACAGATCTGGCATAACAAGCACTTATGAGGTAAGTAAAAATCATAAAAGCAAGGCACTATTCCAGCATAAGTCAGTATCATGCACATATTTTTAGATAAAAATCTCTGGCAGAAAACTTTGTGCGGTGTTTTATAGAACAATTGCATTGATACTTCAATTATTTTTAGAAACTGGTTGCATTATTCAAACTAGTTGTTTATGTTGCATAAGTTGAAAGCACAAAATAAGGGTCAGAGATCCTGTTATGCACATATAGCACAGACACGATATGGGTTTATACACCAGCACCAAATTAAATTACAGTTGGAAAATATTTGAGTGTATCCAAATGCTTCAGATGTTATAAGTATTCCCTTCTGGTTTAGAGAGCAGGTATTAAAGACAGACTTTAAGAACAACATTCAGTACTATCCAATTCTGAATCCAATAGTCTAGATATGGCAATTGGATCCAATTTACTATAAAAGTGAACTATTGGATATCTAAAAAGCTGAGATGGGAGGAAGAGAAAGAAAACGACAGGTGTGTTCCAGAAATAAAAAAGAAAAGAGGAAAAAAAGACAGGGTTGGAAAACAAATTCTCTAGGAAATGAAATGAATGACTTATGAATTTTGTAGAGTTTTCCCTGCCATTCTTTCTGGAAGACATTATTTTCTTCATAATGCAGTTCAGCAGCAGCCTTTATCACCTGCACACCCACAGGGCAGCTACTGACCATTTGGGATAGCCTTTCACTTACTTGAATCAACTGCTGCAAATTTAGTTGCTCCTGTTTGTGGGCAGTTTCAAGTGAGCAAGAACTGGATGAAGAAAATTGGGTTAGTTCACAAAGAGCTTCCTGATAACAGAAAGGCTGCTCATTTTCTCTGAGCCCGAGCCCAGGGAAGGGTTTTGGCCAAGCAGATCTTTCTGGGTATTTGGAAATATTTTCAGGTTGGAAAAGAGTAAAATTGACCATTGCTGCAAGTAGCTCCATTTTCTGGCTGGTTTTGATCCAAGATCAGAGAATTAATTACTTTTATCAACTGAAACACCAAAGGGGTCATTGTAGCCAGAGAGACCCTTCCAAGTATGCTGAAAAGATGACTTTGCTGGTTTCAGGAATCATTTTTAGAAACAGGTCAAGTGACATAAACTAGCTATGTATTTGTATGGCAGACCATGGGGTTTATTATGCAAGAAACACAAGATGAGCACAAATAAAATTAATAAGAAAGAAGATGCTTTGGCAATAATACAAAGTGCATAACCGAGAGGCTTGTCCATGCCAGGTATCTGCAGTTCTGTGGTAGTTGGGAACACTTCTCTGCATCCACCTGGAAGTCCATGAGATCCCCTCTCTTGTCTTTTCACACTGCTGATGTGCAGATTTGGCTTCAGGCTGAGGCAGAGCAAGTGAGAAAGCCAGCTCAGCTCATGCATTAGGAAACTCCACGTTGTTGCTTCACCACCTGCTCCACCACGGCTTTTGCCAGTACTGGAGTCAAAGGATGCTATTTCTGCTAGAGATGAGCTTAAGTTTCCTCACTGTAGAGTTGAAACATACTTTCATTTGAAGTTTAAATTTCCCCCCTTTGCAGCCCTTGGGCTCTTCCAGTTATTCCTGATACAAAGAACTAGAACTTCAAGTACATGGTACAGATGAGAAGATTTCTTAAATGCAATTACCCCTATATGTAATGACAATCGTAACAGCAGTGCCAGCTGGCAGTAATTTAACTTGCATGGCAAGGTGTTACTTGGGGCAAACAGAAGAGTGACACAGATGCTACATGTGCAATTTACTGAGATTACTCTTTTTCCTAGTATTTGGAGTTAAGATTTAACAAGATTGTCCGTCTTGCTGCAACACTGATCTACATCCTGCAGACGGTAAGAAAACATTGACTCCTTGTAATGCTAATTTCACTCACCATTGATTTTCACAGACTAGTCTCAGATGGCACATTTTTCAGAATGAGATGTTTTAACGATGTTACTCTTTTTTTTCTTAGTTTTTTCCAGTTGGACTATGAATGCTGAAATGAAAGAGTAGTTGTATTGTGGGATATTGGGAGACATTTCTTTTTGCATGATTTCCATTTTACTAATTTCCAGACCTTCAGCAATAGATTTGAATGCTACTGAGTTTTATGCTTTGTTTCTCCATGAGTCCTGTCAGAACTTAACACGTGAAGGGCATTGAGTCAGTTACTTTGAAAGGGATTGAAAGGAAAAATTAAAATTTAATTTCTGAGATCAATGTAACTTATTTCTGTATCACTCTTTGTGTTTTCTGGAGATACCCTCTTTCTATTTGATGAGGATACTTTGTCATCTAGTCATTTTAGCAACAGGTGAAATAAGTAATACCAAGACAGGTAATTGTCCTTCCCTCAGAAAGGAATTAAACCAAAGATTTTTGTTTTGTAAGGGCTGAAACAGAAAGACATATACAATACAAGCAGATCTAAAGAACCTCCTAGATCTGGTATTTTGCTCAGAGCCCCACCCTAAACGGAAGCCTTACCACTGAGCATTCAAATACATGACTTTTTAATGAACTTTTTCTCCTTCAGATCCTCTACACAGGAATAGTGGTCTATGCTCCATCACTGGCACTCAACCAAGGTGAGTTCTCCCGCTGCACTACACTGCCACCCCAAATAACCACACCACAGGGCAATCAGAGCAAATGAAGCTAGGAAAATTGATAAATAACACAAAAATCCAACCCTCCTCAAAAAGTTCTGTAAGAAGGTTTTGCCTCCACCTCACAGCTCTGCCTGTCTGACCCCCCAGACCCCTCTCACACCCCTCCATGAGTAGGAGCCTCGCTGGTGCTGCTCTGCTCTCCTTTCCACTCAGTTACCACCCGAAGAGGTTCACAGCAAACAGTTTCCCAACATCCTGACAAAGTTCACAGTACAAGCCGATGATCCAAGACCATGCTCTGTACTTTGACTCCCCCCGTCACTGTCTCCCGCTGTTTCCATGGCCATAACTCCTTTCCACGCAGCCAGAGCTCAGTGCTCTGCTGCTGTCTGTCCACAGACTTCTTCAATCCATATCTGCAAGCTAGGCATACAGCACCCATCACCATAGGTGGGATCAGTAATTTTACTGCTACACAAGGAATCATCATGACCCAAATCCTGATTTCACCCAAACTGACTGGGAAGAGTTTGTGAGGCTCTTTTCATTGTTCATCGTCTGAGTTGCAACCAATTTGTCCGATCCCTCCTCTCATACAGTACCAAATTTCCTTCCTCTGGTGTGCAACTGAATTCCATGTGACATACTAACTTTGCTAATAAGAGAACCTTTCAAAATAGATTTGCTCTCACAAACTGTGCCTTGTGAGAGAGACTTCAGTATCAGCCAAACCAAAATTTGTGTGCCTTGTGTAAAGGAACTTTATGAAGCAAAATGAACACAAAAATTTGTTTTACTGAAGCACATTTTAGCATCAAACTGTTCCTAGTTGCAGGGAATGGAATTTACGTAGGGGTTGGGTGTTTTTGTCTCAGGATTCTTTGGGATTCTCTGAATAACTTGGTTTCTCAGAGAAAGTTCCGGTCTAGGGAACAGAAGGGAAGCATTGCTTATAAAGCTGCGTTCCATCAGAATGACAGTTTTGCTTTATGCAAGTACTCTTCTTACATGCTACTTTTGCTTGAAAGTCAGTTAATTCCAATTTGAAAGAGCACAACAACGCAAAACCATATACAGAAGTTCTAACAAACTTCAACAATCCAGCAAAGCTCCTAATAGACACAAAAGATTAAAATTAATAATTATCCTATTCTTCTAAAGCTAAAGGATTACAGCTCTTCTGTTACTATCCAGATGACTTACCTCCATTTCGCTAATGATTTGGTTTTCTTTGATTTTGCAGTCACTGGATTTGATCTCTGGGGCTCTGTAGCTGCAACAGGAATTGTCTGCACTTTCTATTGCACTCTGGTATGTAACAGGCCTAACTGAACAGCTGGAACACAAATGGTTAATTCAACCATTCTTCAGACACAGACTATCGCAGAAGGGTGTCTGCCACATACAGTCTGACTGAAGTTTAAAGCTGAAGAACACAGAGATAAATTTCTTCTACACTCCGTGGTATAAATAAGTCTATTTGGAGGGAAAAAAAATCCTCTCTAATCCTTTGCTGTGTGTTGCAAGGTTTAAACAAGACAGCTTGAGGCGGAGTCCAGATAAGGAGGCGATAACCTTCCCCTGGCATACTAAATCTTTTGATAAGATGATTCTTATCTTTTACAAGTTATAGGCTGAAAAACACTGTAAGGAAAAATGTGCCTCTGGTGTTACCCCAGATCAAGAACAGAGCAATAAAACCTAGGAAGGACAATCAATAGGTCATAGAAAACTTTGCTTCTGAGTGGAAGCAACACGAGACTCCAAATTAGATAAACATGGCAGTGAAGTAGCAGAGCCCTGGGGCTCAGGATACAACCTAATTCCTGTTCTCACTACCACTAATGAATTTTTTCAATATTTCAGTCCACTCTGGTTGAAATCACTTATTATGTTGCCCTAGTACAGATTTGAGCAAATATGAAAGAAGCTGTGGAAGAAAGCTGAATGGCAAACTTGCTGGGGCTGTTTTTCCGTGTGAGGCTAATTGTGCACCAGCGGGCTCTGAGAACACACGGAGCGCGACGGGATGTATGAACAGGGCAGAGCTCCCTACGCTTTTGCTCTGTGATACGTTCTTCAAATGCGTATAAAGAAGGCAAAAGAAAAGCTTTTAACTGGAAGTCAGGTATTCTCATATGCCTGTGGACAAGCCATTTAGGCTGGGAAATTTTCCAACCTGCAAAAATACACCCTTCATGGGAGAATGCAGAGAATCCTGATTTGCTAGGTGCTGTGGCTATTTCATGAGCTGTTGAAATAAGGAGTTTTCCTACATTTTGCAGTACTTGAGCACCAGGAAAGAAGACTGGGAGCATACAGTTTCTCTTTGTTTTAGGGAGGATTAAAAGCTGTTGTCTGGACAGATGCATTTCAAATGATTGTCATGGTGGCTGGCTTTGTGACGGTTTTGATTCGAGGAACCAGTCTGAATGGTGGACCAACCAAAATCTGGGAAGATGCCCATGAAGGATCTCGACTAAACATATTTGAGTAAGAAACAAATGGTGCAATACCGTCCCTATTTGAATACTTGATGTTTAGAAACCCTACCCTCACTAAACCAAAAGCATGGTGTGACTCTTGGGGATGGTCCTGTGCAGAGCTAAGGGTTGGACTCAATGATCTTTTGTGGGTCCCCTCCAGCTCAGCGTATTCTGTGATTCTGTGAACCTTGGTGATTCAGAGAAGTCCATTCCTCATTTCTTCAGCTCTTGGCAACGCAGTTGCCTCTAAGGAGAGCTTAACTCTTTTAAGAAATCAAAGCTTTGCTGAACTGAAGGGGAACTCTGCCATTTTTCTTTGTGTAGCTACAAATGAAGCCAAATTATTCCTTCCAACTGTATATATCTTCCATTTTCTTTCTTAAAACTGGCACTTTGCTTTACGTTCACTTATCACAGCAGCTAGCAATGGTGCACTGGGATAGAAAAATAACCTTCCTTTGGCTGTTTGGGGCATTGACTAAAAAGTTCATTAATCAAGGCAAGTCACTGACAGAATCCAGCAGCAAGGTCAAATGTTATCTGCTGTACCTACCAAGATAAGGAGAATTGCAAAGATGACAGATTTAAGACAGAAAGATATACTTGTACCCATTAGATTTACTGAGTAATGGAATTTCATTGTACAAAAGACAACACTGCAGCTGAAGCAATTTCTGTAAAGGAACTGAAGTCATCATGATGTGTTATTAAGGGTTTGCTGGATTTTTTAGAGTCTGTGAAGTGACCTTGTTCCTAGAAGAGGACAATGTCCAAGGCAGGATGGCTTGTAGGTCTGTTGCTTCAGTATGATGCAGATCTGATATCTGGGCATAAGGAGCCTTGCAAATGTGATTAATTTAATTATTTTGTCCTCTGAGTCTGAATAATATTTGTTTATCCTGACTTGAAAACAATCTGTTCCAATATAAAAGTAATAAAACTTCCAAACCTAAACACATCAAATGTTGTCTGTGCTGGAAGACAGTATCACCAATGCAGAATTTCTGATTCAGATGGTAAAGACAAGCCAGATAGTTGTGAAAAAAATCACCTACCTCTTGCTAATAAATGTGTTCAAATAAGCAAACTAACTTGCTTCTCTCTTTCTTCTAGCTTCGATGCTGATCCCTTGAGACGACACACGTTCTGGACAATCGTGACTGGGGGAACATTTACATGGCTAGGGATCTATGGAGTCAATCAGTCCACAATACAGAGATGCATTTCTTGCAAATCAGAAAAGCATGCTAAACTGTAAGCTGCCTGTCATTAACCTATTCCTGATGTGGAATTACACTAAGCTTGTCAGCTATACTAAGTAAATATCGGGATCCCATTAGGTGGTAGTGAGCTAATTTTTCTCTGACAGTCTTACTACCCCTTGCTCTAACTGACTTAAGTAAATGCAGAAAGAAAAAGAGGTAGCAATCTCTCTGTTGCAGTTTATCAATTTGCAGTCAGCCAAACTAATCCTCAGAAGCAGAGTAGGGCAAAGATGCCCACGCAGAAGTTGTGCTATCTACAGCTTCGTTGTGGAAGTGTATTTACTGGAATTGTGTTTAAATCGTATTAAAAGTGGTTATTGATTTTGTGGGGCACTGCAGTACAAGGTATCACCTAAATAAAATTAAATCAATAATTTATTAAAATTCTACAGCATAAGAGTAATCAGAATCAGCTTCAGCGGGTGCAGAGCTAGACACATGTTCTACTAAACAACGAGATTTTTTTCACACACCTAGCACTAATTGCTTTCACACGTGGCTAAAGCATAAAGGTGCTTACTTTTTCCTTTTTCAAACAGTTAACCTTTTTGCTGGCTGCAAACATACTAATTTTCCTTGAGGTCATGACTGTCTGTATAAATTTATCCTGTAGAAAATTCATTGTCCGGAAAACACTTAGAAGTCACACCAACGAGAACATCACTAGTAAGAAGCTGGGAAAGACTTTTGGGTCCCAGGTCTGAACTGGCCTTAGCAAGAGACCTCGCATAAGGTGATGCTCAAACACAGTGTGGGCTCTGTAAAATCTGGCAGCCCTCAGGACCAGCAGGCTTGCTGAACCGCGGCCCCACAGCATTCCCAGCAGGTGCTGTCACCCACACCCTCTCCAGGGGATGGTGAAAAACAACCTGGACTGTTACTTCTCGTGGTGAAACATGACAGAATCCATCCAAAAAAATTATTCTGTGTGCCTTAATGGGTGAACAGCAACAACAACTCCCAACTGGCAAAAATCTGCTCTTACAGGGGCAGGAGTGTGAGCCAGAGCTCAGCACACCAGAGGTTACTGGTCTCCCCCAGCTGTACAAAGTTACCTGGAAACATTATCCTTGCCCTATAAAATAACAGTGCTGTACTTCTTCATGTTTCTTTTAAAATCTTGCTTTGAATTATACATCCAGCTTTGAATTAGCTAACCAGCTGTGGTTAAGGCATCTCTCTAAAAAGTTTGGAATAAATAACTTGTAACAGCTTTTTTGTTATTTTGCATTAAACAGTTTCTTGCCTTTGCTCTAGGGCACTTTACCTGAATTTATTGGGACTGTGGACAGTCCTAGTGTGTGCAGTATTTTGTGGATTGGTGATGTATTCTCATTACAAGAGTTGTGACCCTTGGACTGCTGAATTCATTTCAGCTCCTGATCAGGTACAGATGTCCATTACTACAGTTGGTAGCAATCAGCTTTGGGCCCAGATACAGCATGTATCAGGACAGTTTAAATTCTGTGCAATGCTTTATGTCCTTTCAGCACTCAGGCACTAAGGTGGTTGCCAAATCAGGGCTACAATAATATCTATTCTGGTACTTCTGCAGTGCTAATCCAATTGAGCATTTTTGCCAAAAGACATCCCCTTTGCTCAAAATCTGACAGCAAGTTATTTGGGACAATGCCAGAGCTTAGCAACATGCTCAGAAACAGCTATTTCTCTTTCATTACCCAGGAAAAAACCTTAATTAATTTCTTGTGTTGCTCTTATGCTCCTTCTACCCCAGCTCATGCCCTACTTTGTCATGGACATCTTTTCTTCGATGCCAGGAGTCCCAGGACTGTTTGTTGCCTGTGCATTCAGTGGAACACTAAGGTCTGTGAATCTGAAAGGACATTTTAGCTGTGTACAACGACTGTTTAAGGACCCAGAATGAGGGCAAAACATGAAACCCTAAAAAAAGCCCAGCTGTTTTTCTTAGAACATTCTATGAAGCAGCTGGAGTGCTTTCTGAATTACATTACATCCCTGGGGGTCTTAGAAAAGAGGGGTATTTAAAAGACGTATAGACAACAGCAACATGGTTTGTAGACAACAGCAACATGGACTTGGCAGTGCTGGGTTAATGGTTGGACTCTGTGATCCTAGAGATCTTTTCCAACCTAAATGATTCTGTGGTTACATTTATGACACAGTCTAGCTCCATTTCACCAGTATCTTTATCTCCCCAATACATTTTAGAATATTATTATCCATACAGACAAAGAAAAACTGAGCTGCTCATGGCAAAATTGTCTTTACTTAAGCTAACTGCCACAATATCACAGTCAGGATATAAATCTTTTCAGCAAGTCTATCTGTGACTGTATTCACCAAATAAGGGTTCATTCACCTAGCTAAAAGCCGGGTCATTCATGAAGGGCCAGGGTAGCACCAGTGGTAACTGCACATCTTTCAGTTCGTAAGGGAGTAAAGTTTTAATTCTGGACCGTCTATATTTTGAAGGTCTATAGATTTGTAAATGGAACTGTCAGTTAGGATGAGTTTCTACCTTGGTCCATGCCAGCATGAAGCAGAGCCCCCAGCAACTGCAGAGGTAACAGAAACCTCCCCAGCTACAGCAGCAGGCATGAAAAACACCATAAAACACACAGTTCTTGAGGCGCATTAGTGCTGAGCAGGAGGAAGCATTTCTTTACAGATACAATTTGATTGCAGATTACATTGCCTTCCCTTTACTTACCATCCTTCTCCCTTTCTACAGCACTGTAGCTGCCAGCATCAATGCTTTAGCAACTGTTACCTTTGAAGACTTGGTGAAGAAAGGTTTCCCAAACCTCTCCGAGAAGATGAGCACGTGGATCAGCAAAGGCTTATGTAGGTACCCCAGAGGGGTTCCATTTCTCAGCAGCAAAGAGCACTGTATAAAGACATTCCCTCAGAAACATTTGTGCTTTGGTAACCTCCACAGGAATGTAACCCTTTAGAGACTCCAGAGGTGAATGTCAGCGTGATTCTTCAACAACATTAAGTATCAGCACTATATGGTACTGAAACAAACAGACCAGCATCAATAATTACTCAAAATCCTTGGAAAAGTTTGGTCTACTGAAAATTCTGGAAAACGCTCTTTATGACACAGAAAGAATATCAGTGTAGCTATTACCACATTAATCTATAGTAGCATTGCATATTCTTTTAGAGTAATACAGTGTATTCTATTCAAGCTTAGAGTTATTGCATAAGCAGGTTATTCAGCTTTTCAGAGAAAAAATACGTAAAAAAAATTTTAAAAACCCAGATCATCAACATAGCAAGCATCAGAAGTGACTTGAATTTTTTAGGATATTTTTTACAATTATTGCATTAATATCCTAACCCTTTTATGAATACCATAATATCATAAGTATTTTATTAATGTTCATAAATATCACGGAAGGGCCAAGCCAATATCTTTTGTATCTCTGAAACTGTTTATAGCCTTCTCCATTCCTGTTTTTTCCACTTTCCACTCTGTACCTAGAAAGATAATTTTTACCAAGGTGTGCTAGCCCATATGTTTTAGTTGGCTTTACTTAAGACTGCTGCATACAGAGTTCTACCTACCACAAAGTTAAAATTGGTGTCAAAGGAAGAAAACCATCATTTCTCAACTCATTTACTAGGTTATTTTAAAAATTATATTTGAAGGCAAGAGAAATATTTCTACATGAGGCATAACTTCTAAATTAATTTCACTGCTGTTGCTCTGCTTTGCAAGAAAAACCAACCAGCCAAAAACCCAACAAGACTTCACACAAGACCCTGCTGGGTGCTTAATGGTCCACTCTAAACACCAAACCCAAAGTGCAAATTCCCCCATGCTGCCTGGTCACCTCAGACACTACCGAATCAGAAATCACCCCCACAATTGCCCAGCACTGAGAACCTCGTTACCTGACTCTTCCAGGTGTTTTATACGGCGTCCTGTGCACGTCGATGGCTGCAGCAGCATCGCTGATGGGAGGAGTCGTGCAGGTACTTCTTGCTTCAGAAATCCAGTGAACAGAACAGGAATGAACAGAAATGCAATGAACTGAACAAATAACGCTGCCAGCTCTGAGGGATGCTACGTTACCTAAACCGTTTCAGTGGACCCTCTGATAAGAGGAATAACTAGGGAAAAAAAGAGGATCATAAATGTCCTACCTCCTTCACTATTTACTCACTGCTAGGAAACGGTACTGAGTGTGATTCGCTTTAACTGTGCCTTGAAATCACTGCTTATCCCTTCTCCCTCACCATCTTCCCACTCAAAATTACAGACAAAAATCAGAATTGTGCATGCTCCGTTCAGCTGCTGCCCCAAACTCCCCTCTCTTCTCTGCACCCACAGGCTTCCCTCTCCATCCATGGGATGTGTGGGGGGCCCATGCTGGGATTATTTACGCTGGGAATTGTGTTTCCTTGTGCTAACTGGAAGGTAAGGTTAAAAAAAATCCTGTTCTAAAAGAAAATCTCTTGGTGTTGTTTAGTTAAAACTCCATCTTGAAAATTGTCTGGGTTTTTAATTTGGCCTGCTCTTCAGATTTAGAGCCTGAGGATTTAAGATCTGTTTAGACCTGCCTTTTCCCTGTCTGAATTTATCTTTTTCAATTTAAGTCTACCCAGCTGTGGAATAACTGATGATTAGATCCACATGAGGGTTTTTTTAAAAATTATTTCGGGTTTTAAGTTTCACTAAGAAGAAAAAAATATTCAGTACTCACCCCAGCCTTGGGACACACAGAACTGCACCAGTTGCTCTGCCGTTGCTGTCTCACTCAAAACACAACATGAACTCATTCCATATTGCCCCATCAGCTCTCCCATCACTGCTACCAGAAGTAAAACTAAAACCTGTATCACAGCTTTGATCACAGTTTTGCTTCAACTTTTATAACTAGAGGGCACTAAACCACCACATTTTGCTCCTTGGTTGAGAGAGAACAGAATTTATTTGCACTGACATAGACTGTAACCCATCATCACCTACTCCTGCCTAATTCAAGTTCACAGAAGAGCACTTTTGACAAAGGACCTTTAACAGTATCTTTCTACGCTTGCCAAGGGTGCTCTTGGAGGCCTCTTAGCTGGGATCACCTTGGCTTTTTGGGCTGGCACCGGCTCTTTCATTTACCCTGCACCACCAACAAAGTCCATCCCTCTGCAACTGCTGACCCTCAACTGCACGCTGGCAAACGGCACCGAGTCGCTGACGACAGCAGCTCCCACGGCAGCTCCAGAGAGGTATTGTTACCACCTAAACCTGCATTTTGGCACAGAGCACAGCCCCAGCCTGCAGCCCCAGCTGGGAGCGCAGACTAACTGCAGTACGAGCTGCATTTTGCTGGCACAGTCAGGAGTCAACTTAAATGCACTTGTTGCCCATCACGAGCTGCTTTTGTCACCTCTTCGCAGGCCTTTGCTGGCAGACAGCTGGTACTCCCTGTCCTACCTGTACTTCAGTGCCATCGGCTGCCTGGGATGTGCCATCATAGGGTTGTTGATCAGTTATATAACAGGTGGGTGTTCTATATAAACACACATATATATATAAAACAAACATGCTTCTGCACAAAAATCTGACTCAGCTGATAAAAAAAGCTTTTAAAAATGCAGCTTGTGAGACACAGACCCAGGAGGAGAGGGCAGCAGGCTCTGATCCTGCTCCCCCACCTCATAGTTTGAGGTTCCCAAGGCTCATACCTACCCATAAACTGACAGATCATTATTTTCTTTTTTCTCAGGACCTACTAAAGGAGAAGATATCCCACCAGTGTTAATTAAACCAGTCTGCAACTTGTTTTTCTTTTGGTCCGAAAGACTCAAAACTTTCCTCTGGTGTGGTGTGCGGCACGACAGCCTGGAGGTGAGTACCTGAACCAACCAGCTCAGCCCTGCTCTGGCCCAGGAGCAGCAGGAACACGTGCCCGTACCTACATGAGGGCATGTTCTAAGCAAAGAACCAAACAGCTCTCAGCAATCGCTTCTGAACTTAGGCAAAGAGTGCTGCTTCGGCACTGCAGACTGGAAATGAGATCAGCCAAAGCCTGGGCAGTAATAAGTTACTTATTTTTCCTGTTTGCACCACATATGGGGACCCAGGTTCTCCAGAGACAAACAGCCCATGAAATGGGGTCTGACCTCCCTCTCCCTGCCCTCCCTGCTCCAGCAGCTGAGCGGGGACAAAACCGCACTTTAAACCATAGAGAGGAGTTCACCAAACTATCACCTCCTCCTCCCACCAAGCACAGGGGGGAAGACTTAAGCACTTATATTACTTCTTGCTGCTGCCAGCCCCACTGTCAGAGCCTCTGGAGCTTCTCCTCTCCAGAGCAGCACCACAGAGAAACAACCACCAGCACCTGGGCTGCTCCTTCCCACCTTCACCTCCTCCTCCTCCTCCACAGCAACAGGACTGGCTGTTCTTCACGTGTCTCGAGTCTTTGCAGCTCATTAAAAATAACACCTTGTCTTCTTGCACTGTTGTAACAATTTTCCTTTAATCAAAGAGAAAAAAGCAGTAAATACAGGCTTTAAACTACAGGGATATTTTCCTTTTTTTTTTTTTTTCCAGATTGACTTTGAGAAAAAACTGCCTAAAGTTACTGCAAATAAAACTTTCAAGAATGGTACCAACAGAGAAACCAATTGCCAGATCTCTGGTTACAATCCCGAGGAAAAATCCTACACAAATATGAGCAGAGAATCTCGCCTCTAGAAGCCAAGGGACATGGGACATTTAACCCAACTTAATTCTCCAGCTTCAGAAATTAAGAACTTTTTTTATTGCATTTACCAGCTTGTAGGGGACCAAGATGGAACAATTGCTCTCTATAGCAATAAAGGCCAGATTTTTATTTATTAAATTCTTGGCAGACCTGGGAAATGATCGGACAATGGGATTTGGGAAGCACTGCTGTTTCAGAAGAAATGTTTAATAAATCTACTTGTGGAAGCTCCCTCCTGGAAGTAGCTGCACTACATCTATATCACATACTCTGTTTAGTAACTAGCCATTGAAGGGAAATGTGCAAAGGTGAATTTGAGATAAAATAAGACTTTGGGGGAGTTTCTGAAGACTCTCACTAAAGGTGAGACTGTGAGTTGCCCTCTGATGGAGGGAGAGGAGGGAGGTCAGGTTAATCCTCTTTCCAGGTATCGCAAAAAGCCTCCTCACACATCATTTATATCTCATGGCCACACACATTATTGACTAGGTTGTATTAAGAAAGCCTAACTATCATACATAAGGGCATAAAGTAATTCCTGGTGGAAGTGTTTCAAAACACCACTATGAAGATATACAGTCAGATGGAGGAGAATAAAACCCTCTCTTCTGGCAGCTGGAAGATATCTGATTCAGAGACCTGTAACTGTGAAGACAACCAAGTCTGCTCTGAATATTTAAGGCACTTGCTCAATGCAGTATTATTATGTTCTGTGTGCATTTCACAGGTTTAGCAACATTGGATTCACTACAGACTTAGTGTATTTTCAAGTTGTTTGCCACAAAAGAGAATCTTAATTCTTCCATCTAAGGTCAAAAAAAGTGAGTTAAGTTGGAGCGAATTGCATTCACTCCAAATGCTGTTGAAGAAATATCATGAAGAATTTTTCTTCAACTTCATATTTACAGACTAGTTTTATTTCAGCTAAAGCTGCTCATCAAGCCCAAGCATTTTCTGTATTTGTGATGGAGCCAGGGACAGGGTTTTACCAAGTCCAACACACGCACTTACAAATGATGGCTAAAATCATTAATCAGTAGTTCATTATTCAGTCTTTTAGCAAGATTTAAGAATAAGTCCTAGCAAGACTGGAATTCAGAGAAGTTACCATTCTGATCAAATATTCACGTCAGTATTGTTTACAGTTATCTTCTCATTTCCTTTATATCCTGAGCCACTGATCCTTCTAGAGAAGACCTAGCCTGGCCATTTCGATTGAAAACCTGAGAACTAGGAACAGGTAAATTCTAAAGGAGCTTAAGTTTAAGAACTTGTTAGTCACTGGTGAAACAGGAGATCACAGATGTCTAAAAATTTTAAAACTGCATCTATCTGTGCCTTGAGATCAAAGTAATTGAGTATTTAATTGCTGTAAGTGCCTGAGCCAACTCTGAAATTACTTCCTTGCAATAGTACAGTTTGAAGGCTCATGAGCACTCATTTTTTAAGTACACAATTTTTTAAATTAACTTTGAATATTTGGAATAATAAAGATCAAAGCCTCTTTCAAAGATATCCAAGTTTATTACTGGAAAAAAAAATGCAATATTCAAATGTGTATGATACAGTAAGTAGTTGCATTTGTACATGTAAACCTTGATAAAGTAAACAGCATCTCAAAGACAAACTTATGCCAAAAGTGTCTTACAATAGTTAACCAGATCTACAACTTTTTCCTCAGTGAATTCTTTTAGTTCTGGGGTGCATACTGGCTTGTAAAAGTAATCTTAAAAAGAAACTGGAAGCTGACACGCCAGAGGAGCTTCTAGGTTTTGCACAGAAAAGTGAATTTCTCTGGTAGTGTAAACTTATTTTTAATATTACTTACAAAGTGTGGATTTACGAATAGAAAAAATAGCTGAAATTTTATTCTTACTCCTTACTTAGAAATGAAGTTGTATTTAAATATTACATAAATTTCAAATATATACACATTTTAAGAAATCTTGTACGATCATGATATTGCAAGTTAGCCAGGACTATCAGAGTAAAAAATGACTGAACTATCTTATTCAGTTAGATTTTACATGAGATTATTTCAAAGAACTGAAATTCCGCTGATACTACTCCAGGTAAAAAATTAGAGCCAACAGTTTGGAAGATTTTTCCATACAAAACTCTGAGTCATTTGAATAGGACACAAAATAAAAATGTGATCTGAATTTTTTTCCATTATTAACAGAAAAATGGTCCTGTTCTCAGCAGTTAGAATCTCATTACCTTTAGACTCTATTGGGCTTAATCCTGATTTCTCACCCAGTAGCATTCTACTAAGTAGCTCAATTCAATTAGAATGCAAACTACAGAGAACATCTCACATTACAGAGGTTATATCAAGAGTTAAAATGAGCCAACAGAACTAACACAAGGTAACTTCCAGTACAGCAAGGAGGGAATACACCATTAGCATTTCAAGACTAAACCCAAGTCCTGCATTAAAAAAGTTCCCGTGTAACGTGGAATAGCAAAGTGATTTCTCTACAGTTCCTTGTTGTGCTATTAGAAGTTTGTGCTGTTGTGGTAACATTGTGCTATCATGGTTATGCCAAGATCACGTCAATCCAAATTTCTGGCAAACGTGATCGCAGTGACAATATTATATAAAAGCTTAGTATTGACTATTTTTGCCTAAGTTTGAAAATTATGAAATTGTGGAGGGTATTTAGGATGTGCATGTGTCTGTGTGTAGGAAGGGACACAGGGAGAACAAAATGTGGTGCTTGGGGAAGTGACTGGAAGGACAGTTCCAGAAACAGCACACGAGGAGGCACCTCGTGCTGCCCGACACCACTTCGTCCAGTGCGTGCTGATTTGTGAAAAGCACCAGACAAACCAGTATTTGTGGACTTCCTGCTTTGGTTTCTCAGTAAGGGCATCCAAACCCAGCCTGTAAATAAATCTGCAGTTACAGAATTGCCCTGGGAATTGGACTGTCAGACAGAAGACAGCATGTAATAGAACACTGAGGGTAAGTAGAGGATGAGCCAGAGGAGAAAAAGAGAAGGATCAGGAGGGCTGATCCAACACTCCATTCTCAAATCCTTGTTTTCCAGAGCCTGTTGCAATTGTGGAGCAAAACCTCCCAACGTGAAGATGATCCCTTTGCTTCCTCTGCCTATCCTAGCCTGCCTCCACATGCTGGTTGTTGCATTTTACCCCAGAAGAACATGGGCTTTGCAAGCATAATGTTGAGTATGAAAACAGTTCAGGAACTTTTTAAGCTGCTAAATTTTCTGCTACAGGAATTTAAGTTTGCAATTCACTTAAACACTTTCAAAAAGTGTCACTGTACACATTTCAATCAGATAAAATATGATTCGCAACAAAAATAAAAGGTCTGCCTAGATGTGGAATTCTGTTTGAATTCTAGTGTCAGCCTTAACATCAAATAAACACTATTATGAAAGGCTGGCTTTATATTTGTTTCAACCTTTGCCCCAAAATAAGCAGCATCAGAACTTCATTAGGACTACAAAAAAATAAAATTATTCTGGAAGTACTACTGCACTGTGATTGCTGATACCACTGTTTTTACCTCTGTCCCTTTTCTTAATTGAAACTTAACAGAAAACGTAATTTTTTAAAATTTTATTTTCCTTTAACTTTATTGCATTCATATGTAGCTGTTTCTGTAAAGTGAGTTTTATTGATATGGCCATTGCCCATTCAATTTATGGACATGGATGGTTTTCAGTTAACCAAAATGAGATGATGCTTCCAAATATGCATGTGCTAATTTGTCTCTGAATCAACTGTGACATGATGCAAAAGATTACTAAGTCCCACAGTCCCGTGCAGGGCTTTGCAGGTAACTCCACTGGATCCCACGGCTCCAAAAAGTCTCTCTGGCAACACTCCCAATTGGAGTCTGCAGTGGAAGAAGATGCAGCAAGGAAACAGCAGATGTGCACTGTGCACATTATTAGACTGATCATCTTAATGGCACATTAAGAATAAAATATCATAACAATTCTTGCCTTTCCCCACATGAACAATCACCCTAAAACTGTGTTTCTCAAGATATTTTTCCTTTTGCAGAGCTTTCTATGAAGGAAACTTATGGAAATTTATAAATTTTTGCATTAAGGTATATAACTTATTAACCTATTTTCACTAGTCTCTCTAGGTATTTTTCTTCTGAGCTTCCCACAGGACACAATTGAGCCCAACTGTTTCTTAGAACCCATTTTTACAAGTTGGGAAAGGGCATAGCTACAGCTGATGTCTGTTTTGTAGCAACAATCACAAGGACTTCCAAAGAACCATCTAACAAAAACCCACTTCACCTCCATCACCACTATCTGAACTTTGGCCTTGTCATCATCAATATAAACTTCAACGTTCATCTAAATTTTCTCTATAAATCCTTTAGCAAAAAGGGGTAGGAAAGAAAGATAACAAAAATAGCCACTGAACCATAGGATCATTAAGGTTGGAAAAGACCTCCAAGATCATCAAGTCTAATCTTTGACCGAACATCACCACAACAACCAAACCGCAGCACAAAGTGCTGTGTCCAGTTGTTTCTTGAACACTTCCAGGGATGGGGACTTAACCACCTCCCTGGGCAGCCCATTCCAAAGCTTTCAGTGCAAAAATTATTCCTGATGTCCAACCTGAACCTCCCCTGGCACAGCTTGAGGCTATGTCATCTCTTCTGACACTAGTTAACTGGCAGGAGAGGCCAAATCCCATTTTCCTACAACCTCCTTTCAGGGAACTGTAGAGAGTGGTAAGGTCTGCCCTGAGCCTTCTCCACACTAAGCAACTCCAGCTCCTTCAGCTGCTCCTCATATGACTTAATCTCTAGGCCCTTCACCAGCTTCATTGCCCTTCTCTGGACCTGCTCCAGCACCTCAATGACCTTCCTGAATTGAGGGATACAGGACCTGAGGAGTGGCCTCATCAGCGCTGAGCACAAAGGAAGAATCACTTCCCTCGTCCTGCTGGCCACACTATTTCTGATACAGGCCAGGATTCCATTGGCCGTCCTGGCCACATGGGCACACTGCTGGCTCATGCTCAGCTGCTGTCAACCAGCACCTCCAAGTCCTTTTCCACCGGGCAGTTTTCCAGCCACTCTGCCCCCAACCTGCAGCACTGCAGGGGGTTGTTGTGACCCAAGTGCTGGACTCGGCACTTTGCTGTATTGAACCTCATACAATTGGCCTGGGCCCATCGATCCAGCCTGTCCAGACCCCTCTGCGGAGCCTTCCTACCCTCCAGCGGATCAACAGTCCCACCCAAATTAGTGTTGCCTGCAGACTTACTGCAAGTGCACTTGTTCCCTTCATTGTCCAGATCACTGATAAAGATATTAAACAGGACTGGCCCCAACACTGAGCCCTGGGAAGCCCCACTAGTGACCAGCCACCAACTGGATGCAACACCACTCTCTGGTTCCAGCCATCCAGCCACTTTTTAATCCAGCAAGGAGTGCACCTGTTCAAGCCATGGGCTGCCAGCTTCCCCCGGAGAGTGCTCCAGTAGACAGTTTCAAAGACTTTACTGAAGCCTTTGATGAGTTTTACCTTGTTTCCAAATACTAGTACTCCATCAGGATGCTCAATCACTGTGCCGTGTGAGCCTGGGCTCAACATTCAGGCAACCCTGTTAGCACCCAGCTGTGAATGCTGAGCTCTTACTGCCTCCCCCTACACGGAGACAGACTTGGAGCTATTATTAGGATGGCTAAGGAAACAGAATTCTTATTTTCCTTTTTTTATTCACCAAAATTCAGATCTCACATATTAGGCACAAATTTAGAATAAAAAGTCATAAGAAATGAGATGTGCATCACGTATCTGGACTTTTTGCCATTTCTGAAATGGAAATTTCTTTTGTCTGAATGAAGACGCAGAATTTGGTTAGGACTAACTAAGACATTTTGAACTAACCCTTTTTACATAAAAATATCTAGTTGCTCATGCAGTCTCTCCAAGGGCGCATGCATAGAGCAAAATTGTCATAGATTAGATCTGCAACGATCTAAAGCATTTTTGCACAAACTGAGGATCTAAAGCTTTGTCAGATTTCACAAATGCAGCCTACATGCAGTCTAGTCATACCAGTCATTTGTTTGAAAATACAATATTTAGAATATGAAAAGATCATTCACCATTCAAAAAATACATTATTCCTGAGGACAGTGTGTGCCTTATACTTTAGGAAAATAACGTGCAGTAAATGAAAACAGTATACTAAATGAAGTCTAGCAAAAAGGTTTCCCAGCTTAAGCAAATGGCTAGATAGTGGCAAGAACTTTACACATTGCTGACATCCTCCAAAAGTAAAGGACACACAGAGTGTTTCTCCAAGCTTCTTGTGCTTTTCCAGTGCACAAAATGCACCATGTCAGATCTACATACTTGCCTTTAGTATACTCCTGTATACCAGGGTTGAAAATAATTAATAGTATACATATTTAAATCTCAAATACAAAAAGATTTTCTTTTTTTATGTGTTTTTTTAAGTCCAATTGGAATTTGCTTAAGTATGTACTGACATGTGCCGATATCCACAGCAGAAACAGGAAAGTACAAAATAATCAATATTTCTGATTTTTTCCTGATATTACCCTACATCTTTATACCTTGGGCCAGCCAAGGCATTTTGTTTTTAGAGAAAACATTAAAAAGAGCTCATCTGTGACCTTCTGAAGAACTGAAGCACGATCACTATGTGGCACAGAAACAAAAGCTCTGACACAGGGTTAACGCTGTCAAACTGTGCTTGATAATCCACAGAATGTAACAGAGAGACAATCCATTAAATCAAATGCTGTGATTTAAGCACCGAGGAGAGTGCATTCATTTTTTTTTCTGATAATGACTCCTGAGGAACTTAATGCATAACCCAGAATATGAATAAGCAAAACAGCCTTTCCAAAACATGGGAAACTGAGTTCCACCAGCCCTTTATCACAGAATGAATGGGTAATATATCTGACTGGACCAGATATTCAAATTTCTTTCCTCCTGTTGTGCAGTGCTGTAGATACTCCTATAGTTGCCTTGTCTGGTCACAGAGAGCAGGAATTAACCAAGAAATCTCATGAATATGTTGAAACAATTAAAGAACTTAAAAGTCTGATGCTAGGTCCTCTGGACACAATAGGTTCTATTTACCCACTCTGATGGGTCTTGACTCTTGGAATTAATTTTATTGGAATAAAATAAAATTATTGTGCTAAGAGATGCAAGTGAATATTGGAATCACACTTTTTAGTTCAATAGGGTATTGTAAATAATAAAAATTCAAGTCTTTTCGTATTTGTCAGCAGCGATTTTGCTGCATCCCTAAAAATTATATTAAAATTTGTAGCCTTTATAGTTACTGTGCTTTGTGACCCTTTGCTTTTTTTAAATTTTCTCATCCAATATAGAGAAATGTTATTTAAAATTGTACAGGAGAAACATAACATTGTAACTGATTCTCCACACCCTTCTCTGCAAGGCATCCCTGCAAACTTGTTTAAACTTTTTAAGTCCTTTTCCCCTATTATGAAATGCTAGTAATAGACAATTTCATCACCAAAATTTGACTATAACCACAAACAACTGTAGTATGCTGTTTGCACATAAAAACTCAAATTTGATTCTTACATGAACATCTACTTTTTATAGTGATTTTATCCAAAAAGCCCCCCCAAACAGTAAGAAGGTGTAGTAGTAATAATAATAATAATAAAAGTAACCACTGTGTGTGTATGCATTTATATACAATCTGTATATATATTTGCCTGTATCTATCTCCCGTGTTTTGACATATTTAGGCCAATAAAAGAAGTGTATGTTACTGGAACATTTACTATTACAGTAAGAAGAGCACTGCTATAAACTGTTTCTCCTTCCCTGAACAAGCAAGTCACGATGTTATACTGTACATCTCATACATATCTGCAGAAGCTTGCATACTATAAAAAAGTTAATTGTATTTTGAAAACTAAGTCATTTGCAGTGCATGGGAATATTTCAAGTTAGCATTCTGTGAAGTTATGGAATCATTGCCCAGACAGGTCAAAAGGAACAGTAACACAGACATCTGCATGCTACATCAGAGCATGAAAATGACAGTTCTTTCATCCTGGAAGCGTGTGAAGGTGGTCTTTCCACACACACAAGTGGAAAGACAACTCAACAGCTGTGTAATTTTCAAATAGAGCTGCAATGTGGGCAATGCGACGCATTCTCCTAGTGCTGCTGTTTTCTTTTTGAATTTGGAATTTTTTGGTTTTCAACTAGAAGGATAAATTAATGACACTGATGTGCAAATCTTAAACTGCATAGTATATATATTAAGCAGCCACAGACCCTTTTTTTAGGGTAGGACCACATCCACAATCTCAGCAAGAGACTAGGACAAACCTGACAAAACAGTAAGCCTGAAAGATCAAGTTACGGCCACAAAGGCAACAATTGCTCTTTTCTTTAGAGGCATTACAGATGGAACTGAGCAATCAGAAGCTGCAGAAGTAGTGGATATCATATAAGTTGGTTTTAGTCATGCCCTTACTCTTTAAGTTCACAGGTAATTTTTTGTTTTCGTTACGCTGGTAATTCACAATTTCATTACGCTGAAGGTTCACGCTGTACCTTCACGAACAGCATGAACGTTCCTTGCCGTTTTTTAAACCAGTGTCCAAGCTTTTAATCTGACTGCACGTTCCTGAGTGCCAGTTCTCCTCGGAGCTCAGCTCAGACCAGTTACAGGTAAGGCTTTCCACTGCCATCACTGGAAACCTCTGTTTGCCAGCGCCCACCAAAGTCTGCAACTGCACTGCCCAGCAAGAACATATATACACCACGAACGGATCTCACACGCCGGTGCCCGACTCTGACTTCATTTTGTAACTGCACTCTTCAATTTCAAACAGTGTTTTTGCTGCAGCAAGGGAGTGACTAAGGCCATTCATGGTGATACTGTTTCCCATTCTTTTTCCTTTCTCTTTGCAAATGTTCCAGTTCAGCCTCATACATCATTTCCTGGACTAGGTATTTCTCTCTCCTCATTCTGTCGCATAAGTCTTTGGGCATGTCTGGAATCAGGTAGGCAATGAAGGACTTTATTCCAAAAACAAGGTGCTGAAAAGCAGAACAAAAATAATTGCTTCAAAAATGGATAATTATTCATTTCTAGGTCCACATTTTAAGGCTGAAAGAGTCTGCAGTAAAACTGGAACTGAGGTTCAATTCATGACTGCAAGGCAACTACTTTGCTTTTTTTAATAAAAACACACACTCATACAGGAATAAATGAGTGGTCTAACAGAAATGGGGAAACGCTGAAGTCTTCTGAAAAGTAAAATTAAGGGTATAGTTAGTGACTTAAATGAAGATGTGACTGCAGGATATACTAGTCTGATTAACAAATGCAAGCGTTAACTACAAGCAGTCTTTGTTAAGGGCTTATAATGTAAATAGGAACCAGATTCCTGAATAGTATGCAATACATTCTTCAAACTTAATATACAGATTTCTACTTTTATATTGGGTTAGAATAATGTATCATTCTCCTAACACATATTTTATCTTGTAATAACCATGCCTAATGTACTCAACACTTGCATTTCCTCTTTTTCAATAAAATGTGAAAGATTCGGTTGGGAACCAACATGACATATAAGATGACTGTTAAGGAAATATGATTTTAGAGGGACTCTAAAATAAGTGCAAGCTCCGTCAATTCTGTTTGAAGCAGCTGATAGACAACAGTTTGGCGAAGACTATTTTTTTTCCCCTCTCTCTTGACCATAAGTGATGAAAATGGCAATTTACTTATAGAACTACTGTAAAGAATCAACTCAGACTTTAAAGAGTAAGAAAGGAATTGTTCCTTTCCACAACTAACCTCAAATACTATGATGAAGGCCAGCCGTGCTGCCAGGACATGCCAAAACTGCAAAGTGAATTCATATGGAGTTGAACTCCATGGTGGGGCTCTGTAGTCTCTATACCTGCAAAGCAAAGAGAAACCAAATAAGTTAGCCTGTGCTCAAAAACCTGAACATGGTCAAGTGATCTCTAGTTCATCCCAGATCTGGCTAAAAGGAGAGAAACTGAAGTGAAAGCAGACTTCAAGAGGAATGAAACAGAAAGGGAGAACAGCCCACAATACTGGGTATTAAATACTGTTGTTTATGAGATGGTACTTTTTGCTTCCAAAAATCCAGAGCAAACAATTTCTTTTATTGTTACAAAGCTGAAGTGTTAAGTTCAAATGTGTTGACTCTAAATTTGTTCTTGTCTTTGCTTATAAGCACCTAAAGTTCTCCAGACAAAGCGGGCACAAATGTAACACTATTCTAATTTAAACTAATGCTCACTGAAAAACTAAATCTGAAACCAGGAGTTCACGCATGCAACGTCATATTTCATTTTTATGCTGAATTTCTTATATTCATTTTGCATAACTGTTTGCAATCTCAACCTGGGTTAGAGCCACAAAAACTTTAATTGCGTATTTTAACGAATAGACTTCAGAATGCTTAACAAAACTGAAATGAGAACTTTTACTTTTCTTGGCAGGTGGTGAAACTTTAAAATTAAATAATTCATAGAGGCATGAAAGATAATGTTTTGGAAGAGTCCTGGAAAAACTCAGAACACAGGTTTTCAATGTGTTAGTAGTGTGTCCGACCACACAGTGTTTGCACGTGAAACTTCATGTTGAACAAACATGAACCCCAATGCTTTCACAGGGAAAAAAAGAAACTATTATACCAGCAATTTAAGCACTGACTTTGAGTTTACTGTCTGCATTAATGTCCATGCCAGTATTACAAGAAGGGAGAGCTCAGAAACGTACCGACAGTATCCCGAGTATCCCATCCCAAGTTCACTCAAATCAAATACTGATAAACTGCTGTTGACATATCCTTTTAAGCATCTGAAAGAAAAAGCCATAAGGTCAGAACCTCCTTCACAAAGTGGTTATACAGCATAAATCCTGTATGTAAGCATATTCTGCTATCACACATTGTGAGCATACTATTTTATTTGAGAAATATCTGTTATATGTTAAGTATGTTATCACAGAAATACAGCAGCAAAAGTGTGCTTCCACTGAAAGGTATATGTATATATAAAAAATATCTTAATTACTTTTCTTGTCTGTACCCTTGATCTGTACAGGGACCATATTTGTACGCATAGACAAAACGTGGAATGTAATCAGAAGTAATGGCAATAACAAAGGCATTGGTGATGACAGCCAGAACTCCAATTCCTTCCAGAATTCCATACCAGATGCCTAGAAACAAGAGAAATGACAACAGAGTTGTCAGGTTTTCATAATCATATTAAGTCTTATAGAGTCATACTATGATAATAAAGTCATTATTAGTCATATAGTTTTCCTTCCTTATTGGGAAATAATTCTGAGTCAGAAAAACTACTGAAGATTCAGTTTTAAATCAAAATGAACGTAGTCCTTATATTTAATTTCTAAATTCAACTGGTTTTAAACCTAGAGTTCCCCAAATCAGAAGCCTGTTTAGCCTGTTTTCAATACTCAAACTACTACGATTCCTTATTGGCAATGAAAAACAAATTTGATGAGTCCTCTTAACAAAGCAACTGAGTATCCTTTGGGTGCTGAACAGGAGAGGGGTCACTGAGATCTGCAGGTTATAGCATCATCATGACACGTGAAATATTTCAGGAGTTCAGCTGTTTTAAAGAGGAAAACACAAAGAGATGGTACTGACAGTGCCAGTCATTAGGTTCTCTCACCTATATCTGTTGCCCTCGCAGGCATGGGCCTTCGCCACTGCGTGACAAACTTGTACGCGTCCAACCGGATTTCTATGATATTGTTCAGCAGTGCCAGGAGAGGTGCCAGTGGGAAGGCAGCAACAAAGATGGTGGTAAAGCCAAACTGTAAAACTAGACAGGCATTTCTGTGGTTAGAAATCGGAAACGCGGAAGATCTTTCAGCATGCAACACGCAGCTCGTCTTTCTGAAGAAAACCAACACCTCCCCTAAATTTGCTCACCCATCTCTAAATATTCATCCATTAAACCGTGGAGATTCATAGGCTGCAGATTCCAATCTTTTTCCCACTGAGGTAGAGAAATTTTATTCTCCATTGATTGCCCTCTTCTCTTCATTTTGCGTCGTGACCACCAATTCTGTAATAAACTTTATTAGATAAAAACAGTATAATTGGCTGTATCTGCTCAGTAATTTAAAATATTTTTGAAGTAGGCCTATTTTGAATAGCACCTGAATGCTTACTTAGGTAATTTTTGGAAATATTTACAATATCATCTAAGATATAATTCAAAGAACTTACAAAAGTTCTAAAAATTCTGCATTATGATTTTAATTGTCTTTAACGTAGCATGTTGGGCACTGTACAAATAAGCTTTTCAGAACATGGAACATGCTTACATAGATTCTTTTTTTTTGTAGCATTTACCTGAATGACTAAATAAATAAAAGAGCATTAAAATATAAATAATTATATTATTAATTCTGTAAAAGACAAACTAAGTGGAGCTCAGTAAGAACTCACTAGAATGCAGTGAATACATCTATTTTTGAACAAACCTAAAGATCTAAGTGCCCTACAGAATAGCTTTTTTCTTGAAGTAGGAAAAAGGGTTTAAAAATGTGTTGTTGAATGCTGAAGCTACAAATATTTCAGTCTATTTTTCATAAAGCTGTGCAGATATCTTTTCTCAAAGTAGTTATAAATATTAAGTAGATAACAGCTCACAAATTAAAGTGTTATACAAATGCAAAGTATTATCCACTACTGACACAGGGGGGCAATTAAAGACTACTGCTTGTTTCTAGATATTAAGGAAAAGAGACTGAAGATGGAAAACAACTTTCTTATAAGTATTTTTACAAACTGCTACTATTTTTTCCTCAAGCTAATTTAGTGTCTGCCTCTTGATCTCTCTTGTTACTGAAAGAGCAATTGTTGCCAAAGCTGTAAACAACGGTTCTGTCAAAACAAAACACTTCCTTCCGTTACACAATACAAGCATGGTCTAAAATAAATTCTAGCCAGAGTAAAGATCCTGCTAGGCTGAGAAGACAGGAAGACTGGTAGTTCAAGTAGGTTTCTCCTTTCCAAAAATCCACACTTCACAACATACAGTATGCTGCCCCTCATTTGCAGAATGACTGCATGTGGTGAGCATAACCCTTTCTGACATATGTTCACAGCTGAGACTTCAATTAAATTAATATTTGATGATCAACCTTTTACTGAAAACATATTCTTCCAGTTTCAAGAGAACTGTAAGACTCTTACCCCACTAGTCTCTTCGGAAATCGAACAGCTCTGTTTGTATTATGGAAAATGAAATCATAATAAACAATTTAGACAGTTAACATACCCCAGGATGCTTTGTCTTAGAGCAGCAGTTAACGCTTTCCTTGGGAATAAACTTACAGCATGTGAGATGCAAAAAGAGAAAACAGTCTCCAGAACTAAAAATACTTCTTCCTATTGACTCACCCTAAAATGTATTCACTATTTGTAAAATTAACTTTAACATCTGAACTTACGGATAGCCTAGTTCCATGAAGTTGTTCCACATTTGTTTTAAAACCATAATAACTCCCATTTGCAAGCACAGATCTATCAAGCAGCCACTAGGATGACACTGAAATGAAGGGGGAAGAAATCAGAAGGTAAAATAAGAGAATTCTTTTATTTTTATTTCTTCAGAGGGTAAATGAAAAATATTAAATATGTTCGGTGAAAAACACTCATCTCTATCTACAGAAATATTAAAAAATTTTTATAAGAGAAATACTAACACAGACTTCAGCTGAACAAACTTATTATTTCTTGGAGAACTAGATCATATTACCTAAGTTAAAGGTATTGGGGCTAGATATATGACAAATGATATAGACCAATTCACTTAGATCAATACATACTTTTTCATTTCAAAAGAATGGAACCATTTTCAATATTCAAAGTTCAAAGAGAGACTTAAATTTCTGGTACTGGTATCTTAACTAAACGGATTGCCATATTAAAATGCTTAGTAATTACAGACCCATTTTTTCAGACCATGGACTACAAAGTTATGATGTTTTACTCTGTGGCTGTCCAGGTTCAACAGAAGAAACCTGGTTTTCAGAGATAACTTCAGCGTGCTGGTGGGTTGCAATCCTAACGTCCTCTCAAGCTAAATTTTCAAAATAGTATTTTTCTTCTTTTAAATCACAAAATTATAGATTAGTTTTGGAAATTAGGGTTGGAAAGGACCTCCTAAGATCATCTGGTCCGAACTCCTGCAATAAGCAGGATGAGGTTGCTCAAAGCCCCATCCAACCTGACCTTAAGTGTTTCCAGGAATAGGATATCCACCACCTCTCTAGGTAACCTGTTCCAGTGCTTCACCAAAAATAATCTCTTCCTCATACCTAGTCTAAACCTAGCCTCTCTTAATTTAAAACCATTACCCCTTGTCCTGTCTCAACAGGCCCTACTAAAAGTTTGTGCCCATCTTTTTTATAAACCCCTTTAAGCACTGAAAGGCAGCAATAATGTCTCCTTGGAGCCTTCTCTTCTCCAGGCTGAACAAGCCCAACTCTCTCAGCCTGCCTTCACAGCAGAGGTGCTTCAGCTCTCTGACTCCTTCTGTGTCCCTCATCTGGACCCATTCCAGCAGATCAGTGTCTTTTCAGAGAAATTTAAGAAGCTGATAAAAAAAGCTGATGGCTTTATATTTATGTCCTCCATTCAAACATCCCACATACTCAGGAGATTCCAATCTTGTAGGACTTAGTAATGCTTGTGAGGTAAGGGACTATCACTGTTTACTTTTCCCAAAGACAGAGGCAGAAACAACTGTGTCTTTTGGGCAGAGTCACTCAGCACAATGCCGAACACAGAAGGAAAAACACACCTCCTGTTTCCTATCCTTTGCTATAAATAAAAGTTTACTATTTGCTGCACATAGATAGAATAATTAATCTTTCAAACTGGGCATTCAAACGTCAGCCATTTCCTTTTTACTCCTGGAAATATCACAGGAACACAAAACAGGATTGCTTACCTCTTCCAGTCTCCATCTGTTAAAAAGCTTATTGTACTTTCCCGGGCGGCCCGCAAATCTGGAAAATAAGATTTCTGTTTCTCAGTGGACGTTCCAAGAGCACCCGGTATCAGTAGTTATTTCACAACATCCACTGGATAAACTCAGGAAATATCGAAAGATTAAATCACACGGGCTTAAATCTGGTATCTGTAGGATATGGAAGTTTCAGAATGCAAACAAGGACCATCATTTTGCAAACGACCCTAAGCTTTTATTATGTCCTGAACAAAAATACTAGTCAGAGGTTTTAGATCTTAGCTATTCACATCTAATCTAGTTCTAAGAAGATAAGCCATTGCAATACATAGGAATTTACTGCAGCACAGGGACCTGCTTGCCCCCATGAAGTGTACACTTAATTAGTGGAGCAAATTGAATCAAAATTCTTGATGACCTCAGTGAAAGTTATAAATTACAGAGAAAGAAACCCATGCCTGGTCCTACTAGACACAGGAGAGAGCAAGACACAAAGAAGTTTAGATACCGTATGGCAAATGCACCAATGGATGTAACAAACAGATATCACCAACAGACTTTACAAAAAGGTTTTTTGCTTTTCAGCTTGTTTGGTTTTGTTACTGTATTTTTCCAAACAACCTTGAACTGAAATTATACTGTAACACTTTATAGAAGGTACTCCGAAATATTCTGTAGGTTCTGGAGGAATGGTAAGTGTGACCATAACAAAACTGAACTGAAGGTGAAGGAAGGTTAGACCTATACTGTATCTCATGCTTTGAGCTAAAGATACACACAAAAATTGGATCCAATATTTTTGCTTCCTACTCTTGCACAGGACTTGCCAGACAATATTTACTATTTGTAGAAATGCATCCTGGGAAATGGAAGTCATGGGGAATTAAAAAGAAAGAAATTAATAAAGCCTATTAGCACAGGAGGAAGTACAGACCCACATTTAGGCAGTGGCTGTATTTTCAAAAGCTCTGAATTCTCATTTTGTAGGAAAGTCATATATACAGACCCATTTAAAAAGTAGAATTTTTACTCTCTAATTTCATGGGTAAACATTTCAAGGGCCCAACGTGCACATACAATTAAAAACATTAATTTATTGTTACTAATTATCCCCAGAAACCGATTAGCACCTAAATCTTACAGTTCAAACTGTGCAAGTTTTCCTTTATGTGCAGGTGGCAAAGATAACTTACCTGCCAAGAAAAAAGGCAATGTAGAAGATAGAACTGTTCAAGTTGACAAACTGGAAGAGGAACATTTTCAAGGCAAAGCTGTTTTCCCATTCAGATTCTGTTCTAGGGTGTTCTTCAGAAAGACACAATATACATTATATAAACAAAAAAGAAATTGAGTTATGTGTAACTTTGCTCACACAGAAACCACCACTAACAAAACAAGCAATGGTTTCAAGCCATGTTGGCTCACTGGGCTATAAACAATTTTTTTTCCCTGAAAGTGTTCAGTCTACAGATCACAAAACCATTGCCCCAGCTCAGACTATGCCATTTCTCTGTGGAAACAGGAGATGCAGTACAGGATAGAATCATTATAGAATAGATCACAATTCTATGGAAAGATACCTGTTCCATTTCCATGAAAAAATTCTGAATTCACTGTGAATCTTTAAAGGTATCTTGACTCAAAATAAAAAACACAACACAACAGAAACCAAAACCAAACAAAGACCAAAAAAAACCCCAAAACAAAACAAAAAACCCAATCCAAACCAATAATAACAAAATACCAAAAAGCAAAGGAAAGGACAGAGGTTCTTTTTTGGCTTCTTTTGGAAGAAAATTAGAAATGATCGCAGGGCTACACATGTTCTGTGTGGGTCTGCACTGCCTTGGATATTTTCCTTAAGGTTTGTAGAGCATTATTTATGTCTGAATTAGAACTTGGTGGTAATGATTAAAATTTAATTTTTACAAAATTCATCTTTGATGGCTGTATCAAACTTGGAATATACACCGAAAATTACATTAAAGCACATACATGAGCCCTAAGTCTACACTGCCTGGATTTGTCAGTTAAAATTTGTACTACTTAATTACTCTGGTCTAATGATGACTAAATTTGGATACAAATATACAGGATACTAGCTTTACATATGGACACCTGTTCCCAGAAGTTAGTGTCCTTCTCTGATGTAAAACACCTTCGGAAGAGGAATGAATTCCCTAGATCGAACACCTAATGCTCCATCATATTTAATTCAAGAAACTTCTTTCACATATTTTGGGAAAAAAACCACCGAAACACTATAAAGTTTTGAACACCTTGTTTAATACTTCAACCAGAAGAGGGAGCTGTTGAATGTAAGCAGCCAGCCTGTGTTTAACCAAGACAAGATGACTTGCATATTTTAACATGGGCTCAAAGTATGTAAAAACACTAAACGGTAACACATTCAAACAGTCGGAGATCATAAATTCTGTCTTCGCCTTCTTGTTTCCTACAAGCTAGAAAGCTTTTTCTCTGTGACTGAATCACGGCTAGAGGCTTTGGTATAAAATTTTAATGTGACAGAATTAGAGCCACTTTAAAATCCTTGACTTTACATTTTTATCTTGGACAACTTAATTTTATCTTAAGCCAATTTTTTTTCCATATGAAAGTTCAAATTAAAAATTAGTAAAAAATAAACAAGGATTTGGAGAAAATGCTAAAAAATCTTTCAGCATTCTAAGAAAGAATGTGTTTTGACTTTTGCTCCAAAATAAGATGACAGTTTTTCTATGTATACGTTATGTGAAACATTAAAAGAAGTAGAAGAATAAATTCCTTACTTTTCTATTATTATTATTATTTCCCCAGGGAAATAATAATTTCTTTTCTTTCTTTGATATTTCTCATTTGCTTAGGGAAATGCCAGAAATGTGCCATGCAGAGATGAAGTTTTCAAAACCCTCCTTCATGGAACTATAAAGGCATGTGCCACAGCCAGCAAGAACCACACTGTCAGTGAAAACCTACGTACCTAAGTCTGTCAGGAGGTAGGCAACCTTCTCATACACCTGAAACAAAAGTAAGAGATGGTGTAAGTATAGCACATCCTGGCTGTTGTGATGTCAAATCCAGAGTGAAAACAAGCATCAAAAGCACAGGTGTTCTGCTGCCCTACAGCATCACGGCATCTGGACAGAGAAGGGAGGGTGATGCTGTAGCTCCACTTGCACAGTTTCCTATAAAGACTTTGTTGAACTCCTTTAGTCCCATTCTCTTTATCCATGTAAATGTAAGTATATATATTAAATATACAATGAAGATAAAATGAGCAAATAAGAGAAATATTCAGACATCAACGCTTCTCTTAATCAACACCTAAATGTTGATCCTCTAACTTCAGGTACAAACCTACGTCATCTAAAAGTAGACAAAAGCCTTTACACAGTGCAGTTTTCCTTTGCATGAACGTGCATACTGGTTTGGGATATCAGCCTTCTACTGAAAACTTCCTTATTTCCCAATATATTGACTATCCCCGGTCTTCATTTTAAATGACACAGCCCAACTGGGCTGACATGGCCCAGTTACCAACCCTGAAGAATATTTCCTTGAGTATTTACTATAAATAGCAAGTTATTTTGGGTAGCTTTGCTTGGTCACTTGAACATACTTTTTATAACTCAGAGTGATCATATATAGTAACAGAAATAAACGCATGACTGATTGGAAGAATCATTTCTTACTGAAATGAGCACACAATCTCCTTAAGAGAATTAAAAGCCATTGTTTGCTGTGTTGTTATTCCTTTTTACCTATTTGTGCTTGCATGGGAAGAGGAATAAGATAAATAATCTTGCAGCTGAAAGAACTGAGTTTCTATCCATGTACATAGTGCTGCAACAGCAAATGATTAAACCCCTGCTGTCACAGGACAGAAGAACTTACACCAAAATCATGTAGCTCAGTAATTCCAGGAATGTGCAACACTGATATCACAGCTGCATTTTAAATGAAAGGGAAAAACTGAAAGTCATCAATTAAAAACAACCTAAAAAATAAATTCTCAGCCAAGGAAATAATGTAGTTCCATTTAGAGAGTTATTATAAAAGGTAATTAAAAAAAAAAACCAAAATGCAAATGTAGAAAGCAGGGAGTCTGTACCCCTGTGATTTGATGACATAAGCAAAGATCTGCATTGACAAATTAAAGAGGAATTAGAGAAAACACTGACAACCTCCTGAAATAATAGCTTCAGACACTGCCACATGAATAAGCACAAACATGCATATATAAGTGATATATGGTAAACTCAGTAAGCTTGTAAAAATTACTCTTAAATTGATCCCTCCTTTAAAAGAGCAGAAGACTTACAACATTGAGTGACATGATGATCATAAAATTGATACAGACTCCAGTGCCAGACGTTGCAAACTGCCAATACTTCTTGATGAAATACCACTTGAAAGAAGCGAACTGCTCCATGGCTACCAGTCGATACACCACCACTGCAAACACTGCAGTGAGGACCAGTGAGATCTACAAGTGTGTATTTACAAGCAGATATTAGACCAAAAGACAGAGATGATATCTAAAATAATATCCACTGAAATAAAAAATCAACAAGTGTTTTAAGGATTCGCCTTTGCTTTGGAGAGCAGAATTTGAGAGAACAAAAATACTAGATGAGTTAAAAAAATTTTTTACTGTTCTTTGACAATATAACTATATTCCATCTTTTGAAAGAATGAGATCCCTAAACAAGCAGTAAGACTGAGACAATCAGTTCTGCCTGTATAATCTTAATGAATGCACTCATGAGGAGTTGCTAATTACATCAGAGTAAAATGAATCACAATACAGTAATTCTAATATTATTAAACATCACCATGAAGAATATTCCTGAGACAGACACCATCAGTCGACTGAGCTTATCAGGAAAAGGTTGAAAAGGTTCAGGTTTTCCTGTGATGGGATTTACTCTTTCCACTTGGGAATATTTAGCTTCAAACTGGGGACGCAGCTCTTCCTGGAATGACAGGATGGATTCCATTTGTTGTATTACTTATTTCTCTCAAGAAGCAGACATATATGTGCTATAAAGTAGAAAATTACATTGATACAAATTCTTTTTTATAATGCTTCAACTCAAATACCTAAATAATTTGTTCTTTTGAAAATCCTTGGATACAGTGCCAGAGACCAGCAAAGGACAGAAACCGTAAGAGCCTTCCCCACTATGTGACGATAGTAAAAAGAAGATATTACTGACTTAGACACTAGATTGTCTGCAGAAATTGATAAGAAAACTAATGGTAGTTATAACGGAGCTTTTTGTGATATGCAACCATTTATTAAAAGCCACCAGCTTGTATCTGCCCAAGGCTATATGGAAAGCTATTAAACAAGTAAAGTCTATCAACTTAAACTGCAATTAAATCATCAATACAGTCAAATTACAGCTATGTTAACTAACGATTTATGAAATAATAAAATCATTTTATTATTGCTGATGCTGACAGCAGAATGTTCAAGGGATAATCTATGCCTCTCAGAAGGATATAAAATCTAATTTCTGTCCCTTTGCTGGTCTTGGTCCCATTTTTAGTGAGGATCATGAATTTCCACTACAAGAAATCACAGAAAAGAAAGGCATCGGTGCTGACATCAGTAGTAGCTCCTGTACTCAGCACGGGAAGTATTTCTACTGTTTTTCAAAGGATACTTTTGATAAATGTAAAATTATATTTGGAATTATAATGATAACTGTAAAAGGCAAAGTATCCTTGTGTAGTCTCAAATCCACCTGTTTATTCTGCAACTAGTGTTTTAAATAGAAATACAATCTGAATGACAAACTCAGATGACAAAACACAATATGGATTCATATTTCCACTTAAATCATGCTGACAGCAAACTTTACACATTTATTTCTGTTTCTTCTTACCTCTTCATCTTCCCAGTCTATGAGGTCCCAGTCATAGGTTAATACAGCTCTCCGTCTTTTCCAAAACTCTAGAAAGACTGTTGCTGTGGAAAACAACTGCAGGTTAATTATAGCAGAAGAAAAAAAAAAAAGGGCCATGCAGATCTCATGAAAATCATCAATGTAATGTGATAAGTGTCATTAGCCGTTTTCTGACAGTTTTCCCCATAGAATCTGAAAAACTGTAAGTAACTTCAGGAAAATCACTGTTAAAATTGAAACACTGTTTACCAGCACCCTCAGGTCTTTTTCCACTGGCAGCTTTCCAGCCACTCTGCCCCCAGCCTGTAGAGCAGCAGGGGCTTGTTGTGACCCAAGTGCTGGACTCGGCACTTGGCCTTGTTGAGCTTCATACACCTGGCATTGGCCCATTGATCCAGCCTGCCCAGATCCCTCTGCAGAGCCTTCCTACCCTTCAGCAGATCAGCACTCCAACCCTACTTGGTGTAGTCTGCAAAACTGCTGAGGGTGCCCTTGATTCCCTTGTCCAGATCACTGATAAAGATATTAAGCAGGACTGGCCCCAGTACTGCACCCTGGGGAACGCCACTTGTGACCAGCCATTCACCACCACTCTCTGGGCACAGTCATCAGCCAGCTTCAACCCAGTGAAGAGTGCACTCATCCAAACCAGGATCTAGTTTCTCCAGGAGAATGCTGTGGGAAGCAAAGTCAAAGGCTTTACTAAAGTCCATGCAGCCAATAAGTAGCTCTTAATCTTTCAGAAAACAAGTAGGGTGCTATTTGATGGTTAAGACAGGAAAGACTGGTTGTGTGTTGATACAATCTTAAGTAAAATAAAAGTTAGACACTGTCAACAGAATAAATGATGAATGGCTGCAGTAAATGCTATGGATGGAAAGAGGAAAGCAGAGAAGGAGAACCCAAGACTATTATGTAAGCACATCTCTTCCAAATGTTTTATAAACATCACTGTGTCAAATAAGTGGTGTATCTATTCCCTAAGATATCATTGCAAAGAGAATTTTCAATAATCAGCCAGGGAACTGTCTCTACTGCCTCTCTGCAGAGTTTTATAATGGCCAGCCAGGCCCCTTCTGAACTACTCTTCTCAATTACTTATTCAGTTTCATTTAGCTGGACTCCTCTACAGCAGCAAAACTATGCAATAAAAACAACCCTCCAGATTTGGTACCACACTTACTATTGAGAAACACTCTTCAGGATTGAAACTGGCACCTAGAAAAATATCAGCTATAGCTGAAGGATAGCTTGGTCTCCTCTCACCCTCCTGGAGTACTCTGAACTACTTTGCCTCCATATGGTCACAGCGCCAAATCTGATCACACCTGGAGGTTTGGCCTTCCAGGAACAGTGGCCCAGCACTCAGTGCCAGCATTCCAGCACCACGCTGCAGGTGTACAACACTTAGCCAAGAACTGAGTCACATACATCTTCCATCAGGTGTTAAGTCACTCAGGTAAACAGTTTTTACTTTTCATAACAGATGAATTATACTGCTAAAAAACAAAAGAGAGAGTAAGTACATCTTCCCCAGGCCAATGCTGAGGTCCAGGACAGTGCTAGAGGGCTATGACTTTCGTACCACTGCAGTAGATATACTTCAATAGAGTTTCAGACTATGTATTTAACGTATCAATGTTATCAAATATTATATATCTATTCAAACAACCTTTCTTTTTAAGAAAGTGTGCCTTTCTGCTCTCAGAAAGGCACGCTATAACGTGTGCACGCTGGTGTGAAGAATACTGTTGACCCCAGTATATCATTTGTTCTTTGGTTAATGCTGTGTAAGATTTGGACACAAATTCATGGTGCTTGTTTTCAGATCTCATGGCCAATCTGTTAGATGCCTGTCCACCCAGGCACAGCAATAAATGTGAAGTTGGAAGCTTGCTGATACACTCTGTAGAGAATGTTAGATTCCAAAGAAATCAACCAAAAACCAGAAAACCCAAACCACAGTATTAGACTGTCCTCTCTCCTCTCACAGACCACTCCATCTCATGCCACATAAACAATTTACTTCCTCTAAGAGGGATATTAGAAAGGGTAGAACTTGATCTGTCTAACAGAATAACTTCCACTTGTCCACGCAGTATTTTCAAGAAACCACCAGTTGCTTCCACATAAACACTTCCTGTAGATACCAATGCTTATCTCGAGGATAAGTTATGAAACAGTATTTGCACTTGATTCCTTAAAAATTTAAAGTGGAAACAGACGACATCCTGGCATTCCACTCAAACAGTCACACAATACTGAAACATTTTTCAGTCTCTCTTCACCACATACCAGCCTAGAATAAATATACATAAAGGATTAAAGAATAAAAAAAAGACACAGGTTGACTGGATGAGCATATGAAGTTCTATATTACATGCCTGACTTTTTCATTCCTACCTTAATCCAGTTTTTTTTATATAAAACCTAAAGGGAGGAGTAACAGCTGTAACCTTCAGATCCTGAGCTGGTTATGTAAAAATTAATAATGTCTGATAAATTAAGAAAATGTGGATTTACATTGTTCTCTTAAATTATTTCAACTACGAACGTATCTGGAGATAGGAACGGATCCATTTCTAGCAGCATGCTTTTCTTAACAGAACTCGTATCGCTGCTTTGTTTTGTAGAAGACAGGCCTTTGCCAGTTCTGATCTCACCAAGCGTAGGAAACTGCGATAAGGAGCAGCTATCTTTTGTTAAACTAATAGTTGCACAGTACACAGAGCAATGGTTTCTATAGCTTACAGAAAGCAGTCACTCCTGTGAAACACTAGCTCAAAGACTTTGAAATTATTAAGCAATAAGCACTGTCTGCCCACTTTACCATAAGCACCGCAATTTCTGCGGACTCTGTAATGACAGAGCTGGGTCATGACAGCGCAGGGTCGGTCGGGCTGGTTCCCCGAGGCGCTGAAGGGCTGCCCCGCCTGGCCTCGCCTCACCGGCACAGCGTGTTCCTCAGCGCTGTCACACGGCCACCCCTCTTGTACCTGCACTCCCCCTCCCCACCAGAATAACTGCACTCTGGCCACAGCAGTATTGCAACAGGTTCTTCCCGGTTTTGCAGCGCTCAGAGGTAAGTCTGAGGGTTTTTTTAATGCTTATTAGTGGATCTGATTAATGCCCACAATATTCCTTTATGCTGTGTTCAGGCAGGTGACTGGTACTGCTGTAGTCAAATTTTACTTAAGAATGTATTTCTGGGAAAATAACTGAAAGCAAAAACCATTTTGTGATTCAAACACTAAAGCAGAGAAGTAGCAATCATAAGCAATGACACTTCTTTTGTGGTCATTTATGCTCCTTATCAAGGAAGTGTAGAATTTCTCTCAAAGTAAGTTCAGAGCCCATTTTAAATGCTGGGGAGTGTTGGTGGTGGATGACCCTGTATGCCACTTTATAGCAAACTTCTGCTAGAAACTACATTGCTGTTGTTCTGATGAGTTTGGCTCTACCGAAAAAGAACAGGAAACTCACACTTGGGAAGTTTGGCCAGTGCACTTGTCAAGCTGCTAGACAGTAAATGAGGGTATAAATTGAATTAATGATAGACTACAATTCATATTTATATTCCTCTCCATAATTCACCAAAAACTAAACCCATAATTTTTTCAGAACAAAAAATACATTTAAGCTTAACAGTGTAATATTAATTGCTCATTAAATTTAGAAGTATCTAATTCTTGGAGAGCAACCTGAATTTTAGAGCAAAGAGCCACATGAGCAAACATCCAGTACGTTTCTGGGACCATCATTTGCAATTATTTCTTTCTGAATTCTAGAGGTTAAATTCTCCACCTCTTATTTTATATGTTCCATCTATTTTTGAGTCACTGATGTAAAGGTAAAAATGGTCTGTTTTACGAAGCTTTTTTAAAGTGTGAAAATTCCACAAATATGAACATGTTACCTCAGATCAAAAAAGTGCCATTAACAATTTGTTTATCCCATCACCAATTACTCCACAAATTAAATTACTTTCTAATAACTAATGTAAGGTAGGGAAATGGTGAAAGGTTCAATTTAATGACATGCAAAAGAATGTAGTTTGAATTTATAGTTCTGAAGACTCTATTATCTATCCATAAGAAGTTGAAATTATCATTTTCTTGAAAATAGCAGAGGTTCTGCAGACATTATGCCTATCACTGGTAGGTGCTGGGTTGTAGCCAGGAAATACAAATTCCAATTACTTTATCATGCCAAAAATCTATTTTTGCAATTACTTTATCATGCCAAAAATCTATTTTTACCCACTGAGGTTCACATTGGAGGGTCATTTTTATGGGAAATTGCATTCATATCCTGGTGAATTCCTCAAACAAGGGCCACCACATCTCTTCATAACGCCACACACTGAATGAGAAGTTTTAATCTTCCCCCTTCTAGAACTGACTTTTTGTTCTTACTCGGCTGTCACAGGCCAATTTGACTCTAGCAGCACAGACACAAACGCAGACTGCAAAATCCACTAAGAAACATAATGGTGACCATCCTGTGTAAAAAAACCCTCCTTTTTCATGCTAAAAAAAAAAAAAAAGGTAAAGCTAATCTAGGTAACTGAACTGCACTTAATCCCATACTGATGGCAGTTCCACTCACTTCAGCCTACGCCCATCACACTGATTTCCACTGAGCTGGTACCTGAGGAATGTGAATACCAGTGAATCAAAAATCACAACCTTTTTTTTTTTTCCCATTAATTATCTGTTCATAGCTTCCTTAAATGCTTACTTGACCTGCTAATGTAAGGTTTGGGCTCTTCTGCAAGTTTGGCTAATCTATAGCACTGCTGTTTTACTGCAAGAGCACTGTTTGCATATTAATCCCTAAAGGCAATGAGTGCCTCTGAAGAACTTCAGTGTTTTTCTAAATTGTGTGAACATCGATATTACACTAGAAAAAAAAAAGAATTAAGTATTACACACAAAAGAAAGCAGTTCAACACAGCCTGAGATCTACAACTTCTAAAGCAAGAGGTGTCTTCTCTATGGTCCCCCATAAAGATTGCACCAGTAATATAATACAAAAATGACAAAGAATTTGTTCAGCAAGGACACTGACTCATTCTCACACTCTTCTATGAATTAAGATTACAGTCAAAGTGAATTGAGCATAACTTTCCTCCGTGGCTTAGTTAAAGTGGATGGATAATAAGGAATTTGACCAAGCACAGTTTGTTCACTAATATGCCTTATATGATAATACAAGAACGGAAAGAACATATCACTGAATTAAAACAATAATACTGTTAAATGAAAGCATGTGTTTGAAAACCTTGGTTTTTTTTCTTCACATTATTTGGGTTTTTTTGGCAGTTATTACTGCTAACAAATCAAAATCTAAGATTCATACAGCACAGCATTTCATAGCCATCTGAAGGCCTACTGTTCTTACTGTAAACACAGTTGGAGATGATAATTTAACTTCAAAAGGGTTTTCCTTGGCTTGCTTGTTTGGGAACAAAGTGCTTATCCTGAATTTCACTGATACTTGAGCAGAAGTTTTCTTTTTTATTTTTGTTGAGAAAGTTACAAATGTTTTCCAAGCATAGATCCTTCCCACCATAGAGCTGACCTTAACTTGGAAAATAGGCAGGGTGGAGAAATGGAATACACATTAAAAAGTAGTTAAAATGGCATTTTATAAAAACACGTGTTTTGAGTAATGGTAGGACCTTCAAATCAACAAAATAAATAAGAATAAAGCCAAAACAAGATACCTTGATGTAATATTTACAAAACTAAATCAAAAAACCAACAAAAAAATTAATAAAACCAGCCCTTATTCCCTACCCCCTGAAAAACCCCAACAAAATACAAACCTCAAATCAAACACCCACAGGAAAAAGCATAAGAAAGTAGAAGTAGAGGCTGAAGACAAAAGATGTTTTCTCCAGGTATAAAGCTCCTTTCTTCAGATGGTGAAGTACCACATACATGGGCACACAAATTAATGATGCTGTGAATAACTTATTATACAATTGATTGTGCTGTCACATGAGAGCTTTTGTGTGGGAGCTGAAAACTCATGAGGTTAAAAACTCGTGATCTCAATCTGTCTCATACACAGAAAAAACACCCGTCACCAAAACCCCACAGATATACTGAACAGCAAACCTACTAAAATCATGGGACTTCAAGATGAGTTTTTCTCATTCTTTTCAATCTAACATTTGGAAAATTAATGCACAATACACAGTTTCCAGCTTCCTAGAGGAAAAGAAGTTTCCACGCAAATTAAGCATAATTCATAACCCCTGGGCAGATTTAGTTTTCAATTTGCTCCTCATGGCATTCATATGACACTCCCTGCTCAGGGTCACAAGACATTATCCATCAACTTTCAGGGCTAATTGTAACAATTCTAATTCTTCACAACGGAGCATAACTCTTTAGCATGCTCTTGAAATTGCGCTCTGCCCAGAAAATACTGCCTCCAGAATGCCATCCATATATGTTTCATTACCTCACTCCACAGCAAAGTGGTTTTGAATTATTCCCTTCTGAGTATGAGGCCTGTTTATAGAACCATGGAATTTTCTTATGCAAATAAGCTTTTGTTCACAGAATCACAGACTGGTTAAGGTTAGAAGAGACCACAGTGAGTCATCTGGCTCAACCTCCCTGCTCCAGCAGGGTCATCCCAGAGCACATGGCACAGGATTGCATCCAGATGGTTCTTGAATATCTCCAGTAAGGGAGACTCTACACCCTCTCTGGGCAACCCGTTCCAGTGCACGCAGTAAAGAACTTCTTCCTCACATTCAAGTGGA